>JAUTXW010000537.1:0-600000 GCA_030620095.1 Kuschelorhynchus macadamiae | reverse complement strand
GGAATTTTATATTACGACGTTGTGTTGTGGGTATCTTTATAGCATTCATTTTAAAATGTCTACCTTCGGAGTAATAAATATTAAATTAAATCCCTGTGGCTTCCTTTACTAAATAAAGGAGCAAATAATATGCTGATTCATGAGGGCACCAAAGGAAAATTGAACAATTGTGTAACATATAGTTATACATTTTTTTAATAAATCGAATTATCGGTTTCTGGTTAAGCTGGTTTTCAAATAATATATGAGAATTTGGTTATTGTTTACTTTGGCCAATTATTGCCGATTTAAGTGATTCTGGTCTGGCAGAATTTAAGGAGCTGATCAGGAAACCAAAATTTATTTTTCTTAGCAGAAGCGCTTTCCCTATTATTTTTAAATCCTTATGTAGCCTTCTCTAAGGTCTCTCTCCGACATGGCTTGCTTCCAGATATTTTATGGCGTCCTCTTCTTCTTCTTGATATTGATTGCCAGTTCATATTTTCTTTTGATATTTGATCTTAACACCATTATATTTAATATGTTAATATTATATGTATATCATATATTATAGTTTTTTGCCTCCCCTCATCCTTCTTAATGAAACCTTTCATTAATGAAATGACAACATGTGAGTGTGTCTAAATAAATTTTATAGCTCTGGTTGAAGCCAAATGACCAGTATCTAAACAAACTAAACATGTTTTTTTACATAGACATCAAAATGCTGAAGATTACTGCTGCTCTGTCAGGTTCAAGTGTGCTTGTTTAGACTCCAACATTAAGTTTTGGGAGTTTTTGATGCGTATTGGTCAGTTTATTATGTTATTTTTCAATTAAAAGAAAAAAAAGGCGTGCATGGATATAAAAATGAAATTACTAACTATCGAGTTATCTCTTTATTTTCAATAATCCGCAAGGTATTTGAATCAATGAACACAGGTAAGCTATTTAAAAACCATATAAGTTCAAAGCAACATGGTTTTTACAGGTATGTATCTACAACCACCAATTTAGCAGAGTTGCAAGGTTACCTCGAAGAAAATATAGAAAAAGGCTTCCAATTGATGTCATTTGCGTAGATATGACAACATTCGGCAGTGTAACACGTGATTTACTATTAATGAAGCTGGAGGCACTGGGACGGAATGGGTCCTATCTTGGTTGGACTAGATCATACAAAGTGAACTCAAAGAGGGAAGTTGAGTGGTGTTACTTAGAAATTAAGTCCAGTGCTATTTCTGTTGTTTGTGATTGATGTTGTCTCCGCGTTTGAAAAGTGTGAGTGCCTTTTTTATGCCGATGACTTAAAATTCTGTTGTTGTTAATACTGTCGAAGATTGTGAACTCATGCAAAGTGACAATCATTTTAATTCATGGTGTCAAAATAACTTTCTAACTTTGAACAGCACCGAATGCAAATTTATTGTTTTTTTCCCACAGCAAAGAACCAGTTAAATTTAATTGTTGCCTCAATGATGTTTTTATGTCAAAAGTACAAACCTTTGGGAGTAATTTTTGATTTGGAACTTAGTTTTAATGCACATGTCGACAACAGTTACAGAATGCCAGGTTTTATCAGAAGTAAATGTGATAATGTTAATGATATCAAGCTTTAAAAACCTTGTAAAAATGTGTAATTCGTAGTATTTTCATATCAAATGCCCTCAAAATGTACAAAATAAGTTCTGAAAGTTCCTTTTATTTAAAATGCAAATTATTTATAAAGATATTCCTTTTGAACAATAACTCTCTTGGTTGGTTTGGTCACGTTATAAACGAGAGAAGTAAACAAGCAAATGTAATGTTCGAAAATAGGGAACTTTTATCGAGAATTTATTTCAAAGCTCCGATGAGAATAACTCGAAAGAGAGACCTGTAAGGGGATTAACGGACCGACTGATAAAAACCTAAAATGATTACTGTAATGACTGTGATATATTTGGCTTTTCCAAATTTTAAATATATTATTTTAAAGCCGTATTTTTTTTTCGTCTTATGGTTTTAACTGTACTGTATCATTTACGTTTATACATTTTATTTGTTTACGTTTGTTTGTTTACCATCGTCCGCATGTATCTTGTCATATTTTTATAATTTCTTGTTTCAATTATTTTTATTTTTATATATTGACAAATTAAACTGTTTTGTAATTTTTTATATATTTTACTCTGAAATGTTATATTTTAATCAAATTTGTATTTATGGTTGAAGTAATACCATTTGGAGTTTATTTCACAACAATAATCATATATAATATATGGATTAAGAAAAATAATATGAATCGGTCATTTCAGAAACTCAGGAAAACCTTATTTTGAGAAAAATAATAAAAAAACATACATTAAAAACATGACATATGCTATTTCTGCACGGAACTAAATTTTTGGCGGGATATATTACTACTTAATACAACTTCGACATGTGCAGTTTCTGACTGATGATAGATTAACATTTAATACTATAAGCTGTACCAAATAGTAACTGCATATTGAGAAATCATGATTCTTAGGATTAAACCGTGTCAAACTGAAACTACTATCCGAACAGTGTTTTTAGTCACTTTTACGTATCGAGGACTGTTTAGGCATCGTTTGGACACCACGCTATTACCAAAATGGGGAATGATTTTAAGATAACTTCGACGTACCTCCTACGTTATTGGAATAGGCACTAATATTATCCGGTAGTTTGGGACCGTTATTGAACTCAAGATATGTAGTAATATTCACAAATAAGGACCTTCTTCCATGCTGTGCAGTTTCCTTTACTCCAATACACAAGATGATGAAGTTTTTACATGTTGTGTTAGATTGGCCATCAAAGATTTAAGACCAAAATTTAAAACCCTACTTTCACAGACATGAAGAAACTAGTATTGTGAATAATGTTTTGATGTGGGAATACAGACTTACAATTACAGCTATTTATGGTAAGCGAATTACTTAATACCCATATGTGAATTGTAAAAATGAAATCTTTAGCTAGATCGTATGTATGGTCGCCACGTCTTAACAAACATACTGAAAATATCTGTGAGTTATTAACACCATATCAAGGTTTAAAAGAAAACCCTGATACTAGAAAATTGCATAATTGGCTGATTCTAGAAAGAGTATGGGAACGGTGGTTTATTGATTTTTTAAATCATATTAAAGGTAAACATGATACATTTTCTAAATGGTTAGAAGTATTTCTATTAATTAATATTTTATATCTCTCAATTTGAATTATCGAAAGTTATATGTTCTGATAATGGTAAACAATTTACTTCTAGTGAATTTTGTGATTTTTTAAAATTTAATGGTTTTCGGAAAATTACGTCACCTCCTTACAACGCAGCGGAAAATAGTGTTAACACAGTGAAAAAATTTTTGTTAAAAGAACTAAATTCGGGGACTGATCAAATAAATTTTAATAGTACATTAAGTAGATTCCTCACGAGTTAATAATAATAGGACAAATGTATTTTTAGTTAAAATTTATAAATCAGATTTAATATGGAAAAAGTATTTTAATTGCGCAAGTGCAAATTACAAAATGTCAGTGATCATGAAGTGGTAAGCGTCGAAAGTCACACGTCTAGTAATCCGTCTAATGTTCCGGTTAGGGTCGATGTTTTTCAGAATAACGGAAAATAATGAATCAATTGTGGGTAAGGCTAATTTTAAGGATATTTTTAGTCTACCCACGAATTCTCATCCTATATTAGGAAATCTCCTGATCGTCTCAAGTATTTATAGGCATTGATTATTATTGTTAATCCCTAAACATAGGTTCATTTTTTAATACAATGGTGCTGAAATATGGTGGAAGAGTGTGATGTACATAATTAAAAATTACAATCAATACGTATTCGTTAATAATAATAATCCCAACTTGCTATTAATCTCTATTAATATCATGGTCATGGGACCGGTACTAAACTACATTTAGTATGTATTGGGTATTAAAAGGGTTTAGGTGTGTACTAAGTACTCTCGTATAATTTATCCGAATAGAGAAATTATAAGTAAATACTGTTTTTTATTTTTTGCTGATATTACAGAAAGTATAAAATATAGGGCGAAAAATATCAACGCGCCTCACATCCAATCTAAACATTTTTTTTCTTCTTATTTATATCATCATCAATAGTAAATAAAAGAATTCAATCACGATCTAAACTGTAAATCATTAGCTACTCAAACTCATAAGTAGTTCCATCGCAAACATGTCCCCAAAAATGTATTGTCAGTTGATTGTCAAATTTGGCTGAATTCTGACCAAAAGAAATCAAAGTTATTGTTTAACTTTAATAAGCACCTACATTAACAGTAAATAAAACAGGTAATCAGGGAAAATTTTATCACACTGATGTTATAATTAATAGTAAACAAAAACATATTTATAAAACGATTTTTCTCTAACGCCAAAGTGACTAAACTATCAAACCTAACGTTATGGTTTTGAATCGGCAAAATATAAATAAAAAAATACCGGTCGGCCCCCGCCATCTCGTCACATAATTCGAATTCAAATTTTGGTTTTTGATAGATGTGGGTAAAAATATTTAGTTATCGTACTGCAGTACTTAATATCAATCATGTCTATTTCTAGTAATGGTAATGGCAAAATGCTGGATAGTGAAAGTTCATTGAAGATGTAGTTGAAATGTGACAAATATGTTCTTAAGAACAAAATCATGTATACCTTTCCAAATTTGTCTACAGGATCTTAAATTTACTTGACATTGACTATAACAAGCTACGAAGCTGAAAGGTGTTTTCCGAAAATGGACTACTCGAAAAATAAATACAGGTCAACAATGTCCGATAAAAGACCAAATAACTCATGTATAGTGTTAATCGAAAATGATATAACATGATCCTATATCATAAAACAATCCGCCAATATACCTCGGTAAAATGCAGAACAGAAAGGATTTTATAACTTCATGAAGCTTTTTAAAACATGAGGGAGGCCCAAAAAATTCAGTTAGCCTAAAGCCCCCGAAAACGATGATCCGCCACTAGTCGCTACTGAGAGTTTTCTGGTCAGGGACTCAAAATTTTCCTTTGGTTACTTCGGTGTTTATGGGTTTTCTAATCAATGAAATAGTAGTAAACTCTCACTGTTAATACAAATTTGTATAAAATTATAAAAGAGCCCACGGGATTTTTCAGAGTCGTGACTGAGAGTTTTCCGATCAGCGAATTAAAACTTACCTTTGGTCAATTTGAATACGTCTTCTGTGGTTGAAAGTATTCTGATCACAGCAGTAGTAATCTGTAATACACTCTCACTGTTAATTAAATTTGCTAGAAGCACAATGATAAAAGAACGCGGGACATTTTGCTAAGAGTTCTCTGGTCGACTTGAAATTCACCTTTGATTCGTTTATTTGCGACTTCTGTGGTTAAGAATTTTCTGATCCTAGGAGTACTGATAAATTCGGAATGCTTATTCCATAATTCCTGTAACTCCGTTAAAAAAAGGAAAGTTTTTTCTTTATCTTTTTAATATTATCAGAAGTACGGGCTGAATAAATGGAGATGCACTTTGTTGTTAACTCCGATACAAATATCACCGGGTGTGCATTTTTACATCACCGCTTTCAAACATCTCTTGTATTGACTTTGCTTGCTTTGCACGTTATTAACAACCCCACGATTGTATATTGATCCATTTGCAATTTAGGGCGAAAATGAGTATTATTTTCCTGTATTCAGGACTATAAAGGTTTTGTGGGCTTATTTCATTGGGCACTCTAAGGTAAAAATGTTGACATAATGGAGAATAAAACTGCAGTAATATCAAAGTCTATCGATATGATTATTCTGTAAACTTTGGTAATATAGAAGTTCAAAACAAGAACCGCAAAGATGTTCTGACTGTTAGGAAAAGGTCATAAATAGGACAAATTGTCTTCCAGAGGTTCAAAAAGCTGTAATAAATACCAAAATACGACTTATTTAAGCCATGATTTTTGCCTATAAACGAACGACAATCATCCAGACCCAAAATAATTAAGAGCTTTGAAATAGGTATTCATATATATCCCTTTATATGAATATAATTTTAAGTTGTCATCATAGATGTCAGTTATATCAAATTTGAAATGGAAGAAGAAAGATTAAATAAATGAGTATGGTGTACACTCTGTTTGAAATTACGTTCTTGCTTGCTAAACGATGTATGCGCCTCTAAATTTTCTGTATAAAACCATTTTTTTCTTATAAAAACCAGGCGGGCATTTAAACTGTTTTTTAGGAACAGGAACTAGTTGTTATAGAAAATATGTTTATTTTTTGAAGTCTAGGAAAGTTGTACTGTTATTTTTGTAACTATTAACGCGCTTGTTAAATTCGTTTTGATTATAAAATAATATGCATATTTTATTCGTTTTAAAAAGAAAATATACAAATACAGTTTCAAAAAGATTTATTAAATATGGCGTCAATCAAAAAAAAATCCTAATAATTAATATTTCTTCTAAATCTGATCTTCAAAAAAAAATGTTTATAGGTTGGGACAAACTAGGGCCAATTTGGATATATTTTCCTATATAGGTTATTTTTTTTATTAATCAGTGCTAAAATAGTTAAATTTGCTAATTAAAATGAACAAAATTCTAGGTCCATAGAGGACCTGTATAGGACCATGCCTATTACCTGTGAGGGTAATGTCCAGTATGATTTTTTCATAGTCTTCGAGGCAGTGGATTTTGTTTGTGTAACTTTTGCAAATTTCGGAAGTAACCACTCGAGAACCAATATATTTTTTTATCCCGTGCTGACATTTTTGAACAAGTAAATCTTACAGAAAACTTTACGAAATAACGACAAAATAATTAAATTAGACGAGACACCAACGCTATAGCGGGTAATATATGCCCTGTTTACTAATAGGTTATTCAGGATAAAAATTCAAGGTTATTATCACTTTGATTAAAAAATACTAATGAGATAAAATAATAGGAATAAAATATCCTTATTGAGATTAAAACGAATCAATAATGCATATCGGTTCTTAAAATCAATATAAATAAAATCCAAGGAAATTTTGAATTTTAAAAATGAATAAACATTTACTCAACTATTGGGGCAAATCCTAAACCAACATTGGTAATTTTGGCTACCACAATAATTGACCTTAAATATATTCGGACCATAAAGTAATATTTTAGGTCCTTTTTTATCAATATATACAATACAATTCTTATTATTTATATTATATCTTTATATTACTATAGCTGTTTTTTTTTAGTATTTCGGACCAACTATTCATTACTTGCTTATATATAGTATAATATAATAGTTCACGAAAAATATATTTTTTTTAATACCGGTCCCATAAATCGATGGGCAAAGAGGGCAAACGATGAATCGGAAGACACCTGCAAAAATCGGTAAATCTCCTTTACTCGGAACTTCCCTCGTTATCATTTTTTTTTCCATTTGTTAGGAATGGTGAAGTGTGACCTAGTTTAATTCAGTACATAATCACAGTATATATGTGTTACATATACTGTCTTTTCAAACATTTTTATTGGGTGCCATTTTGTTCCATCATATTGGATTGCTACCAATATTTTACCATTTCTTTCTACTTATGCCACACTTGACTTTTGGGCATAATATAAAATAAATTCAATAAGTAGTTTTTACATTGACACATACCACCATTTTCTTAGGTCATGTTGAATTCGTACCAATTTATCCCATTTTCACATTTAATTTTTCTGCCAAATTTAGAGTCAATTGAACAAGATTTTTTACGTTGATTTTTTAAACATTTTATTTGGTCACTATTTTGTTTCGCCATCTTAAATTCGTACCACAGCTTTACCGGTTTATCTCTATATCATACTTAATTCTTGCACAAAATTTGAAATTAATTTAATAAGTAGTATTTTTAAGATGATTTTTTAAATATTTTACTCGGTCGCTATTTTAGGTAATTGGATAATTAGATTTTTTAGTAGTATTTTTTTAAACATTGTTCCGCTATATTTGATTTTTACCAAAATATTACCAGTTTATCCCCATATGACCCTTAATTTTTGACTAAAATTTGAAGTTAATTCCACGAACTCATGGACAGACCGACAGACGGCTGGATTGATAAGAAATATTTTTTGGCATCTAGGGACTCTAAAACGTGAAGAAATGTAAAATCTGAGAGGGTGATTTTTTTACTATGAAACACATTATATTTGGCTGCTATTTTGTTCAGCCATCTTGAATTAATAAAACACTTTTGCTAGAATCATCATCATCAAGTAGTTTTTTCAGGCTAAATTTTTAGATATTTTATTATGCCGCCATTTCCTTCCGTGATCTTGGATTCTTACCAAATTTTTAACAGTTGATTCTAACATAATACTTTGATGTTTGTGCGAAATTTGACATAAATTATATAAGTAGTTTTTTAATATATTTTTTTAACATTCTACCAAGATGCCATTTTGTTTCGCCACATTGGATTTTTACCAAAATATTATCAGAGCATCTTCATATGACCCTTAATTTTTTTTTCAAAATTTGAAATTAATCGGGTAAATAGTTTTTAATCTGTGCCGCGAAATGACACTCAGGCAAACAGACCGACAGACGAACCGACGGAATTGATAAAACATATTTTTGGCATCTAGGGATGCTAAAACGTGTAAATATGTATAACCTCAGAGGGTGATTTTTTTCACGATTACAAACATTTTATTTGGCCGCCGTTTTGTTCGGCCATCTTGAATTATTACCACAGTTATACTAGTTGATCCTTATACCACAATTAGTTATGGCACACAATTTGAAATCAATCATTAAGTAGTTTTTTTTTCGGGCTGAATTTTTAAAGATTTTATTAGGCCGCCATGTTGTTCTGCCAACATGGATTCGCACCAAGTTCATTTCCAGTTGATTCCATTCATAATACTTTGATATTTGCACAAAATTTTGAGATAAATTTTGTTTCGCTAAAATGGATTTTTACTAAAATGTTATCAGGTCAGTCCCCATATGATCTTTAATTTTTGAACAAAATTTGAAGGCAATCGGGTCGGGAATTTTTTAGCTATGCCACGAACAGACAGACACACCGACGGAATTGAGAAAACCTGTTTTTCGGCATCTAGGGAGCCTTAAACGTGAAGATCTGAAAAATCTCGGAAGGTGATTTTTTCAAGATTACAATACTTCCCTTTTAAGAAAGAAAGTAAAAAGGGTACGAATTGAGGAAGACACTGATGATTTTAATAGCGCTAATAGTTTTGCAGCATTGTTAAGAGATAAAGTTTAAAGGCTTTATGTCAAAAAGTTTAAGATACATAGTCGGAAACAAAACTTTTAAAAATTCCCAGGAATAATTCAAGATTAAATGAATATTTTCGTCTTCACTTTGTACTCCACATGACATAAAAGCAAATAAAAAAAACGAAAGAATACAAAAGGCTACGTTTTTATAAGCGGCCTTAGGGAGCTGGGCATTATGATCTTGCAGTGTTTACCCTATAAATTTTAATAATTCTAAAAGGAAGTTAGCGGGTTTAGCCCTTCTTATTTGCCAAAGAAGTATTAAAGCTCTTTCAAACATAATTTAGCCAAGTTTACTTATTTCTTGGGAATTTTATTGGATTTAAGTTGAAAGAAAACTTCTTAAAAATTAGAGAAAGTTTGCTCGAATTTAGTCTATAAGAGTGAAACAGTTTTCGGTTTATTAAGTCTTCTACCTGAATTTAAAACACACAACAATTTGTAGGAGAACTCGGGAGACGTTCATTTATTAGCTACTTTATTTAAGACTAGATAAAAAAGCAATTGGTCCATGGTTCGACGGAACAATAAAAAAACGAGTCCTGGTAGAATATCGGTACGAATCCAAGATGGCAGAACAAAATGGCGGCTTAATAAAGTTATTAAAAATTCAGCCCGAAAAACTTCTTCTAATTGTTGTATAGAAATGAACCAGTTATATTGCTGTATTAATTCAAGGTGGTGGAACAATATGGCAGCCAAATAAAATGTTTGTAAACGTAAAAAAAATCACCCTCTCAGGATTTTCATATCCTCACGTTTTAATGTCCCTAGATGCCAAAAATATATATTTTATCAATTCCATCGGTCTGTCTGTATGTGTATGTTAATTCGCGGCATAGCCTAAAAACTACTTACCAGATTGACTTTAAATACAGAAGATTTTTAAATGTATTTATACTTGTATATATGTTATAATTTTACACAGGGTTTTCGGTTTAAGAGAAAACACTTTAGGTCTGTAATAATATAGGCTATACATATATTAATGCATGTCTAAGACTCTGGAAGATGATTTATCTTATGAAAATAACAAAAAAGTCCACATAATCAGGGGTCCGCAAACGCTTTGTTTTCGAGATACAGGGTTTTAAAATGTTAATATAATTTTTAGTTTTTTTGATACAGCTTGTATATTTCTAGAACTTTTTAAATAATATTTGATACACGCTTTACTGTGACTAATGTCAATAAAGCGACTAAATACATTTTAGAAAAATCTACAGGGTGTTTTATTTTTTCCGGATTGCAACCCTTTAACCATCCCGACTTTTTAAGTCCTGTAAATTTTGGTCTCTTAGATCTTCTGCTCCGTCCAAAACTTATTTTGCAAAATGTCCGTACATAAATAACAAATTTGATGACCATAATAATGCGGGAAACGGGAAAAATGTGCATTTTGCTAAATACCTAAACGAAATTGTGCCAAATATCGAAAACAACCTTAGAAATCAAACAGTTACAGATCAGAATTTGGAATATGACTATGTTGCAAAAACGGCCAGTGATACCGTAACAAAAGTTTTGGGATAGTTAAAGAGGTTGCATTTCAAAAAAAAATAACACGGTGTAGATTTTTATAAATTTTATCTAGTCGCATTATTGCCATTAGTCATAGTATAACGTGTACCAAATTTAATTTAAAAATATCTAGAAATATGCGAGGTATACAAAATAACGGGAGAAACTAGAAAAATTAGTAACTAGAAAATATTACCATTTTAACACTCTGTATTTCGAAAATAAAGCGTTTTGGGACCCCTATTTATATTTATATTTTTTCTTATTTTCGTGGAATATCTTTCAGAGATGAGACATAAAACATAAATTAATTAACACACACAAACTACCTGTATATATAAAATAACACATATTCATATTTTTAAATAATTCTTACAATTTATTTAATACCTGGTGAACTTTTTAAAAATGTTGCAAAACCATTGGAGATCATAACTTACTTATTCTGTTTGTGGAAGGAAGCTAGCATTTATCCACTTTTCGAAATTATTCATGCAGTAGTAAAAGTTATTGCCTTAAAAATTACACAGTTTTTTGGAAAATTTTGGATAATTGAAAAATGAAAAGATAATCTATATCCAAAAACTGTGAAACCTGTTTTTTTCTTTTAAGTTGCCGTCTTAAAAAATATAGCAGAAGAAAAAATTGAAACAAATTTGTTAAAACCTGAGTATCATAAATATTGAAGAAAAATCATACTTTTCTTATACACCCTGTTTTAAAAATTCCTATTAATTAAGAAAAAATATGACATTCACAAGTAATTTTTCGAAAGATTTTGAAAATATTTGATTTCATGCTTATGCCTTTTTTTAAGCCAATAAATAAAGAATAGACCAAAGATATAAGTAGTAATGACAAAATTCAATTTTAATCTGCTAATGACAGTACAATATTTTAGTGTTTCGTGGAAATCATAAAAATTGTGAATGACTAATAAGATGCCATCAAATAATGTGTACTTTTTATAGTAATATTTCTTTAATATTATTTACCTTTTTAAGAATGAAACGCTAGCTACTGTCTATTTTTCTATAAAGTCTGGAAGCGCGACTGGAAGAGATAAACAAGATTATTAGGTCGAAGTATGTTGTGAAGTGTTTCAGGACATTGTACTTTGCGAGTAAAATAGTCTTAAAATTCCTTTGAGATTATAGGGTGAGAGCCAGATGGAAACTTAAGTTTGAAAATATAAATGTTTGCAAATTCCTTAGTATATTATATAGTTTTTAATCTATAATAGAGGGCTAAAATGTTACCAGCGTTATTGACATATTTGTTTCAGAAAACTTTTATGATATATCAGATAAAATCTTTATTATCCGATGACAAGATTATATATCATTGTTATTTGCAATATTTAGGCTGTAAAAAAGTATTAGCGGTCATTAAAGTTACACTACCTGAGCCCACTGGACTTCTTGTACAAACTCCTAAAAAACCAACTTATTCTTATTTTCAGAAAAAGTAATTATGTCGCACCGGGAAACTTTTTGAGTTGAATGTTAGAATTTGCTTTAATGGTTTGTACCATTGCTCTAACTTCATTGTTGCCTCTGCACTGTCAGTGACCTTCAACTCCACAAATGGAAATTCTATTATTTGTTTCAAAGATATCGATTATTACTTCATGATATTTCTATACAAACACCGTGGTTATTTTATAGCGTTTCGGAGTTTATAAAACGTGTTTATACTAACTATAAATTTGACAGTTCGGCTTGAACGATGAACATGTGCATTTATCGGCTACTTAAGGCGGACTCAAATGAATGGCGTATTCGATAAACATTGGTAGATACACTAATATTGTCAATGTTTGTCAAATACACACAAATATCTAAATGTGCACAGTGATGCTGATGCTTCATCACGCTATATGTATATTTGATTTGAACGCATTTACACATTACCCTTTGACTTGTGCAATAGGCCTAATATTTGTTCAAATAGGCCGTTTATAAGTGACGATTATTTGTCAAATACACCAGTCATTTGAGTCCTCCTTTACAGTAACTTCACAAGCTTCGCGAGTAAATGCCTTAGGCCGACTCTTCTTTCTATATTTAAAGCATCTGCAAAAACCTGTTCTTTTTCCAGTTTTATTTTCATCAATTGTGTAAATTATGTGGAATCCGTAAATGACAGGCAGAGTTTCCAAAAATACTCTATTAGCTATAGTTTTTATCTTTTTTTTTTACAACAGAATTCTAGTTTACGTATCTTCGCACATTTTTTGTGTCAGTGTATTTTTCGAAATTTATAAAAAAAAATTATTACAAATAAATGGAAACACAAGTTTTAGTTTGTTAATTGTCGCTTATGTTTGCACTAGACTGAAGTTTCGTACTACTAGTACATTCTCAAACGCAATGAAGATATTTACAATCAATCAAATTAGGTATATATACAGACAAAAATTCTTAAGAGTATGATTAGGGAAAACCAACTGTAAATTTTTTATGGTCAAAAGTTTTAATAGGGTGGTATTTCCAACATCTGTTAATTTGAAAGGTTAACATTTGGGTCTTTATGTTGTTTATAAATTTCTATTGCCTCTAAACAATACAATTTGCGACTTTTTTGCTCATAATGTAATACATCCAATTTATTTATGTCAGGGAATTTGGTTGGCGAAATGAGAATTCTGTTTTTTAAATCTATATGAGGCGTTATGCTCTTTGGTTCTAGCATCGAAATGTCCCCCTTTTTGCTCTTTATAGCAGCTATTCCATTTGTCGCACTTTTTATCCTATAAACTCCAGACTTTTTATATTTATGTATTTTTGTTTTGACGTTAAAAATCAAATTAGAGAGTTTTTTGTGACGAACGAAAAGTAACTTTAGTATTTTTATTTCATTTTAAAATATTTTATTAATATTAAAATAATAAATTTGTTGGATTTTGGTCCAAAATATGTAAATGTGTATTTTTATTTATATATATTTGTTGGATAGTTAAAACTTTACGTTTTTTTTAAATAAGTTTGTTAATATCAGATAATTTATAGCCATTATTTGTTGCAATAGATCTAATGACGTCAAGTTCCCTTTCAAGGCAATGTTTATATATAGGCACAGAAAAAGCTCTATGAATCATAGACCTATATGCTGATAGTTTGTGGTCTACGGGGTGAAAAAAGTCCTTTGGTATAGTTGCATCTGTATAAGTGGGTTTTCTGTAGATGTATCCAGATATAACTATACCAAAGGACACTTTATTGTTGTGCCATATTGAATTTTTACCAAAAATGTTACCAGATCGCCCCCATATGATCCTTAATTTTTGACCAAAATTTAAAGTCAATCGGGTAAATAGTTTTTTAGCTATGCCGCGAATAGACAGACACATAAATCGACGAAATTGAGAAAACATGTTTTACTGATTTGAAAAACCTGAAATATCCTATTTTTGCGGAAATACTCTAAGAAAAATGTTGATTTCTTATTAGGGAGAATTTAAAATTCGTTTATATTATGCCATTTTAAAAAGACATTTTGGATTTAATGTCTAATATCCGTGTAGAAATGTAGAATACTTTTAGATTTTAAGGCCTGCCCCTTAATTTAATTAAAAAAGTTGAACTGTATTTTTCTGTTAATCAAATCTGCTAACAATTATGCATACTGACATGATAATATAAGTCAGAGGTACTCCTAAACAAACCTGTTCTGCTATCACACATCCATTCTCTGCAGCATTGTCCTGCTACATCTACTAATCGCGGGTGTTGACATTCGCTAGGTGATATGTGTTCTTGAGGACATAAAGATGAACATCCATAGGTGCCATTCTGAAAAATAGTATATATAAGAGCGGCGTTCATTTATTGACATTCAATAAAACAAATTCTTTTTTGTTATCAGCTTATCTGTACTATGTAGAGTTGCCACAGTTAAAAATCACAAGCTCAATTCGTCAGCTGTCTTTGGAAAAGATGTTTCAAAATATAATAACTTTGTAAAAAAAGGGAAATACTAAAGATAGTTGGTTTATAAAAGTATATAAAAAAACAAGTTTTTAACGTTTAATGATTGAGTAATTTGTATATGAAATGAAATTTCAAATGAATTACAGAGACAGTAGTTAGGTTTAATAAGCGAAGTGAATCCATATGCTGTCACTGAATATAAACCATAGGAGAGAGAACCGTATTTTTTTCCAACTTCAAAATAAATGTAAAAAACTATTTTTTAAAAGAAGCTTTTATTTATAAACTATTGAACTGAAAAGTAAACAATGATTAACCTGACATAAACACAGAACTTAAATAAAAAAATTAAAAATTGTAATATTTTCTTAAAAGCTTCAGGCTTTACTTCAAGTGTGATGATGTCTCAAGTTTTGTGTTGATGTAAGTTTAATTAATTTTTACTTTTCAATTCAATACTCTATAAATAAAAACTTTATTTTTAATATGTTTTTACATTTATTTTATTTTGTACCTTTTAGCATTATTTTCACCTTTATAAGACACTAAACATCAAAATATAACGGGAACTGTTTTGTACTTTTTAGCATTATTTTTTACGCACCATGCTGCTTCAAAGTTACTTGCAAGATTTAAAATACTAACTAACTTACTAACATACAATGTTAATTAAAAGCATTTAAGTTAAGAAGGTTATCAATTCGAAACCATGTATTCTTAAGTATGTACACGGTTTGTCCGTATATTTTTGAGCGCCACTGGAGCTATTATTTTAAAAGCTAGAAAAATTATGAAACAAATAAACAAAAATAACAACAAGAGTTTTTTAAATTAATCTTTTTTAAATTCTTTTTTTTATTTTAGAAAGGTGTAAATATTATATTGTTGCTTTGACCAATTACGCAATATATTACTTTAAAGTTTTTGCAAAAAATTCTATATTACCATGAAAAACAAACACCTTTATATTAATCCTTTACGTCCAAGTCTCAAACATAATCAAATTGCAGTTTAGCGTCTGTAATATCCCTTTTTTGGCTTTAATGGGAAAACAATGCAAAAAGCACTTGTCAATAATACAGACAACTATTTCACGCCATGTGTTAACACCAGAAGAAGCCCAATCAAACAATTTCGAGAAAACAAGTCTCTGTACGAGAAGACAAAAATGATCCTAATATATTGTTATATTTTGAAGGTAAGTTATTTACAGTTATTGGGTTGTTTTTAAGTTTTACTATTTTTATTTTAGAAAATCCGTTTAGTTATATACCAGAAGTAACAAGTTTTTCCCAAAAATCCTGAAAAAAGAATTGATGTATTAAAAAAGCATAGATATATTTTCATATAGAATTAGGCCAGTTCATGGCCTTACCGAAGATTACATTCGTCAATGACATCAATTTTCTGGCGAAACAACTCTTACGAGTCAGGGGACATGCTAGCTTGATAAATAAACTGATATTTACATATGACCCTTCTTTCACGACTTTAAGCATGTTTCCCACAAAAAGGAAAAGCAGTCATTGCGTCTGTTACGGAATGTTGGAAGATAGAGTCTTGAGACCGATTATATCTGAAAAATTACTTACTGGAGATCGGTTTAAAAACTTTTTAGAAAATTAAATTGAAAATATTATCGAAAACATCCCAAATCGTCAAGAACTGGTTTGGCAGTAAGACGGCGTACTGGCTCATAATATTCGATTTGTTGTGTTATATTTAAATAACCTTTATAATTTATGGATAGGAAGAAATGGTTCAATTAGGTGGCAGGCTAGTAACCAAGACTCACATCTAGATATGTTTATGATATATTAAAAACTCATACAATCTGTAACATAATGGCGTTTGTTTTTCATGGCAATGGCAATTTTATTAAGCAAACATTTTACCGTGATATATTGCGTAAATGGCCAAAGTAAATATACAAATTATTCATAATTTAAACTTTTTTCCTGCTCTTAAAAAACATTCTTCAGTGGAGTTCCAAAATATACCAAAAACTCTATACACCGGTTACTTAGGGATGCTTATAATTCAGGATAGTACCGGAGTAATTCCATATCAAGCGAATATAAAAAAAATTAAAATGGTGGAATGACGCCATTTTGAATCTTTTTTCGAAGATTTTTCGAGATAAATTTGAAATATTTTATATTATATTGCCTTGAAAACCTAATTAACCAAAAAAAGTAATTTCGCCGCACCTTATATGGTTCTCGGAGTTTTTAATAGCACGAAATTCAATTGTACTAATCATTTTAATTTTTAACAATGTTTATTACTGATTTTCTAGAAATATGTGCAACGTACCCAGTATAACTACTTTTTTTTATTAGGGAAGTTCAAAATTTTAACCTAGGTTTAGGCCTCAAACCCTTGCGCAATAAAGTTCACATAAATATAACTAAAAAGAATGAAATAAACGTTTTTATAAAAAAGTAAAACCAACCTCAAAAAAAGGAGTAAAAATAAAAAATAATAGTTTATCCCTCTTGAAAATTTGACTTCATAAAGTCAAGTTTTTTAGAGGGATTAAAATATTGTTTACTTTTTAGTGCTTTTTTAAGTCGGTTATATTAGTTTATATTTTTTTTTTATCGCTTGCCATCCAATTAGGGTACTTGTTTGGAATTCTGACCAGTTCATTTTACATCTAAATTATTAGGCAGTGAAGAATCGGCATTTTGCTTTCTATAGGTGTGCTGCAGAATAGACAGTTTATCAGGTATAAATAAATTAACTTTGGATGGACCCCAATTATATATTAACAAATCTCTCGATGGATCCCCACTATACGGAATACAATACAAAGTTGGAACCTATTTAGGGGTTATTTTATTTTACATTGGATAGATCATCTATTTAGAGTATATGTCTTTGGAATTTCTTAGCAATAAATAGTAATTTATATTAAAATAATATATAATTGTAACAATTATTAATATGCTTATCATAAAACCGTTACAGTACGAATATGGCCGTTAATTAAATTATGTTTTTATTAACCTTTCAAATATCATTCGACTGGATAACTAGTAACAAAAAATATCAAACATTTATTAATTTTATATGAAGTATCGGTAAAATATCAAATTTTTTGTAATTGAATCAATGAATATTGAAGTCAGATAAACGAAAATAATATGAACATATCATCCTCGAAAATCATCATCAGATCTCAGTGTCATCCAATAATAATTGCACTAAATTAAAATAACAAACCTATTTCGTTTTTGCTGAGGTACATTTTTGACGGATTTATATTAAAATACTTTTTTTAAATAGCGATTATAAAGAATAAAGGATTCTCAATTTAGGAAACTTTTTGCAGTGCCGAAGTTTTAAAATATATTTTCTTTACTTGTAAATTTAAATAAGTTTTTAAAGTTTTTCGTGGAATTCGCAAATGATCACCCATTTAATTTTCTGAGAATAAAATATTTTTTCTTTACTTGTAAATTTAACTAAGTTTTTAAAGTTTTTCATGGAATACGCAAATGATCACTTATTTAATTTTCTGAGAATAATAAGTAAATACATAATACCTATGTATTTTCCCGATTCCAATAACGGACATAGCAGAGTTATGACAATGGTAGATGATGATATAGTAATCATTATCATAAATCTTTGAACATATCAATGAATTTAAACAATGTCATAAACAGAAAATTTTACATCAGATTTCTGGTAAATTAAAATTTAAATTAGAAAAAAATTAAAAGTAAATTTAAATTTAAATTTCGAAATGCCGATAATAGTAATAAGATTCTCGATATGAACTAGTGGAGTTTATTTAAGCAATGTTCAACTGGCAACTATGTTCAGGCTTTTTACTTAAAAAAATATTCAGGAATGTATCTCAAAAAAATGTATCAATAGTCACTAATGCATTTGGTATTCACGTGTAAACTTAATTAAAAAAATCGGCAAATTTCCTTTACCCGCAACTTCCCTCGTTACGATTTTTTTCCATTTGTTAGGAACCGTGAAGTGTGACCCAAATTATTTCAGTGCATAGCAACAGTATATGTGTTACATATACTGTTTTCAAACGTTTTTATTAGCCGCCATTTTGTTCCATCATATTGGATTTCTACCAATATTTTACCAGTTTCTTTCTCCTTATGCCACACTTGACTTTTGAGTATAATTTAATATAAATTCAAGAAGTAGTTTTTACACTGACACATACCTCAGCTTTGTTACGTCATGTTGAATTCATACCAGTTTATCCATTTTCTTAAAGACAACTGAACAAGATTTTTTAGATTGAAATTTTATTTGGCCGCCATTTTGTTTCACCATCTTAAATTCGTACCACAACTTCACCAGTTTATCTCTATATTACACTTAATTCTTGCACAAAATATAAAATGAATTTAATAAGTAGTATTACCAGGCCGATTTTTTAAATATTTTATTAGGCCTCTATTTTGTTTTGCTACCATGGATTGATATCATAATTCCTTCCGTTTATTCCTTTGTAACTCTAGATTTTTGTGCAAAATTCGAGGTAAATTGGATAATTAGGTTTTTTAGTAATAATTTATTATATCATTGTTCCGCCTTATTAGATTTTAACCTAAATATTACCAGGCCATCCCTATATAACCCTTAACTGTTAACTAAAATTTGAAGTCAATCTGGTAAGTAGTTTTTAAGCTATGCCGCGAATTGACAGACAGACCGACTGATGGACCGACGGAATTGATAAAACATATTTTTTGGTATCTGGTATCTGAGAGGGTGATTTTTTCGCGATTACAAACATTTTATTTCGCCGCCATTTTGTTCAGCCATTTTGAATTAGCAACACAGTTTTACTAGTTGATCGCTATATCACAATTAGTTATGGCGCATAGTTTGAAATCAATCGATTAAGTAGTTTTGCAGGCTGAATTTTTATAATAATTCTTTATGTTTGTGTAAAAATTGAGATGAATTGAAAAAGTATTTTTTAAATAATCTTTTTTTTTTAATATTTCCCTAGGCCGCCATTTTGTTTTGCCATATTGGATTTTGACCAAAATATTACCAGGTCATCCCCATATGATCCTTAATTTTTTATTAAAATTTGAAGTCAATCAGGTAAGTAGTCTTTAAGCTATGCCGCGAACTGTCAGATAGACAGACAGACCGACAGACAGATGGGCCGGCGGAATTGATAAAACATATTTTTTGGCATCTAGGGACACTAAAACGTGCAGATATGTAAAACCTGAGAGGGTAATTTTTTCACGATTACAAACATTTCATTTGGTCGTCATTTTGTTCGGCCATCTATACCACAATTCGTTATGGCACATCAATCAATCGTGCAGTTTTTTAGGACTGAATTTTTTAATATTTTATTAAACCGCCGTTTTGTTCCGTCATCTAGGATTCGTACCAAAACGTTACCAGTTGATTCTAGCATAATACTTGATATTCGTTCAAAATTTGAGATAAATTGGATAAGCAGTTTTTTAATCATAATTTTTTTAACATTTTACAAAACCGCTATTTAGTTTCGCCACATTGGATTTCTACCAAATTTTTATCAGGTCATCCCCATACGACCCTTAATTTTTGGCTAAAATTTGAAATCAATAGGATAAGTCGTTTTTTAGCTATGCTGCGAAAAGACAGACAGATAGACAGACAGCGACAGGCATCTAGAGACCCTGAAACGTGAAGATCTGAAAAAAGCTCAGAAAGTAAAGAAGTTACTAAGCCTATCAAGGCTGGCAAAAGCGCTAACAATTAATATGATTATCTTTTTTTTATTAATTTGCCTAAAACGGAAAAAAGGCAACCAAATCTGATTACAAAAATACATCGAGAATACCTATTCTAACATAAAAGATAATTTTATAAATAGTTATAATCAACGGCAAAAGTTATGGTACGACCTTGGATCGAACGAACACCTCTGGATCACTAGTCCATTGCTCTAACCAATTGCGCTATCATACCACGAATAGAAATTCGTTGGAACTCCTCGGGTGGCCAACTAAGAATGGACGCCGGCCATAACTCGCTAACCGTTAATCATATAACTTGGGGGAAAAAAAATTATTAGCTAAATCGACTAAGAGAAATCGCTGGAAAATATTTTGAAGTTCCGCATATGGCCGCTAGGGGGCGCAACTGTTATGGTCAATCAGAAAAAGGGCTGTTTCTTAAAAAATATTCATGTAAAGGTATATTATAAATACTGCCATCGTAAAGAGTAGAAAAATTGTGATTTTTTTGTTAAGGATATTTTGCTCTATCTCGTAAAATGTAGTGGTGGGGGAAGGTCAAACATGTTTTTATTTAAATGTCAATAACTCCGTTATAAGTCAACGGAATTGAACAAACTAGGTCTCGTTTAAAAGAGCCCATCTTAACTAATAATCTGATGTAAAAAAAAATCCGATTTGATTTCGCCGTGGTAACTAGAGGGCGCTGATTGACATCACAACAATTATTACGCATTATTTTGAAAATTTTAAATAGCACGCTATATCTCTTTTAACACAATTTAATAGAGGAGGAAATTCTCAATAAGTCAGTGCAAATTTCAGCTTCCTAACTTTTTTCAAACCGGAAATATAAATAAAACAAATATTAGGGCGCTGGGTACGCAACATCTCCCTAATCTGTATGGACATAGCCTACATCACAATAATTCAGTAATAATACCACAGATAATATTCAACGCAAATCGCTAAAAATTATACTAATGTTCTGAAATAACCACCAGGTGGCGCAGTAGACGTTAATAAGCATAGTTTTACTCGCAATTTTACTTTTCTCTATATTTTTTTGTAGTTTACTCTATTTTCAGTAAGTTAGATATTATAAGGTAATAAATAAGAAAAATCCTAATATATTCGACCGTTGCAAATCTCCGTCTTTCTTAAAATCGACAATTTATGCACAAGAATAACAATAAACTAAAAACATAGATAAATAATAATTCCTTCCAATTTTCTGCTACATCAAGCAAAAAAAATGTATCAATAGTCACTAATGTATTTGGTATTCACGTGTAAACTTAATTAAAAAAATCGGCAAATTTCCTTTACCCGCAACTTCCCTCGTTACGATTTTTTTCCATTTGTTAGGAACCGTGAAGTGTGACCCAAATTATTTCAGTGCATAGCAACAGTATATGTGTTACATATACTGTTTTCAAACGTTTTTATTAGCCGCCATTTTGTTCCATCATATTGGATTTCTACCAATATTTTACCAGTTTCTTTCTCCTTATGCCACACTTGACTTTTGAGTATAATTTAATATAAATTCAAGAAGTAGTTTTTACACTGACACATACCTCAGCTTTGTTACGTCATGTTGAATTCATACCAGTTTATCCATTTTCTTAAAGACAACTGAACAAGATTTTTTAGATTGAAATTTTATTTGGCCGCCATTTTGTTTCACCATCTTAAATTCGTACCACAACTTCACCAGTTTATCTCTATATTACACTTAATTCTTGCACAAAATATAAAATGAATTTAATAAGTAGTATTACCAGGCCGATTTTTTAAATATTTTATTAGGCCTCTATTTTGTTTTGCTACCATGGATTGATATCATAATTCCTTCCGTTTATTCCTTTGTAACTCTAGATTTTTGTGCAAAATTCGAGGTAAATTGGATAATTAGGTTTTTTAGTAATAATTTATTATATCATTGTTCCGCCTTATTAGATTTTAACCTAAATATTACCAGGCCATCCCTATATAACCCTTAACTGTTAACTAAAATTTGAAGTCAATCTGGTAAGTAGTTTTTAAGCTATGCCGCGAATTGACAGACAGACCGACTGATGGACCGACGGAATTGATAAAACATATTTTTTGGTATCTGGTATCTGAGAGGGTGATTTTTTCGCGATTACAAACATTTTATTTCGCCGCCATTTTGTTCAGCCATTTTGAATTAGCAACACAGTTTTACTAGTTGATCGCTATATCACAATTAGTTATGGCGCATAGTTTGAAATCAATCGATTAAGTAGTTTTGCAGGCTGAATTTTTATAATAATTCTTTATGTTTGTGTAAAAATTGAGATGAATTGAAAAAGTATTTTTTAAATAATCTTTTTTTTTTAATATTTCCCTAGGCCGCCATTTTGTTTTGCCATATTGGATTTTGACCAAAATATTACCAGGTCATCCCCATATGATCCTTAATTTTTTATTAAAATTTGAAGTCAATCAGGTAAGTAGTCTTTAAGCTATGCCGCGAACTGTCAGATAGACAGACAGACCGACAGACAGATGGGCCGGCGGAATTGATA
This sequence comes from Kuschelorhynchus macadamiae, assembly GCA_030620095.1. Classification (NCBI taxonomy): domain Eukaryota; kingdom Metazoa; phylum Arthropoda; class Insecta; order Coleoptera; family Curculionidae; genus Kuschelorhynchus; species Kuschelorhynchus macadamiae. The sequence continues at coordinate 576,988 of JAUTXW010000537.1, read as the reverse complement.
AAACATATTTTTTGGCATCTAGGGACACTAAAACGTGCAGATATGTAAAACCTGAGAGGGTAATTTTTTCACGATTACAAACATTTCATTTGGTCGTCATTTTGTTCGGCCATCTATACCACAATTCGTTATGGCACATCAATCAATCGTGCAGTTTTTTAGGACTGAATTTTTTAATATTTTATTAAACCGCCGTTTTGTTCCGTCATCTAGGATTCGTACCAAAACGTTACCAGTTGATTCTAGCATAATACTTGATATTCGTTCAAAATTTGAGATAAATTGGATAAGCAGTTTTTTAATCATAATTTTTTTAACATTTTACAAAACCGCTATTTAGTTTCGCCACATTGGATTTCTACCAAATTTTTATCAGGTCATCCCCATACGACCCTTAATTTTTGGCTAAAATTTGAAATCAATAGGATAAGTCGTTTTTTAGCTATGCTGCGAAAAGACAGACAGATAGACAGACAGCGACAGGCATCTAGAGACCCTGAAACGTGAAGATCTGAAAAAAGCTCAGAAAGTAAAGAAGTTACTAAGCCTATCAAGGCTGGCAAAAGCGCTAACAATTAATATGATTATCTTTTTTTTATTAATTTGCCTAAAACGGAAAAAAGGCAACCAAATCTGATTACAAAAATACATCGAGAATACCTATTCTAACATAAAAGATAATTTTATAAATAGTTATAATCAACGGCAAAAGTTATGGTACGACCTTGGATCGAACGAACACCTCTGGATCACTAGTCCATTGCTCTAACCAATTGCGCTATCATACCACGAATAGAAATTCGTTGGAACTCCTCGGGTGGCCAACTAAGAATGGACGCCGGCCATAACTCGCTAACCGTTAATCATATAACTTGGGGGAAAAAAAATTATTAGCTAAATCGACTAAGAGAAATCGCTGGAAAATATTTTGAAGTTCCGCATATGGCCGCTAGGGGGCGCAACTGTTATGGTCAATCAGAAAAAGGGCTGTTTCTTAAAAAATATTCATGTAAAGGTATATTATAAATACTGCCATCGTAAAGAGTAGAAAAATTGTGATTTTTTTGTTAAGGATATTTTGCTCTATCTCGTAAAATGTAGTGGTGGGGGAAGGTCAAACATGTTTTTATTTAAATGTCAATAACTCCGTTATAAGTCAACGGAATTGAACAAACTAGGTCTCGTTTAAAAGAGCCCATCTTAACTAATAATCTGATGTAAAAAAAAATCCGATTTGATTTCGCCGTGGTAACTAGAGGGCGCTGATTGACATCACAACAATTATTACGCATTATTTTGAAAATTTTAAATAGCACGCTATATCTCTTTTAACACAATTTAATAGAGGAGGAAATTCTCAATAAGTCAGTGCAAATTTCAGCTTCCTAACTTTTTTCAAACCGGAAATATAAATAAAACAAATATTAGGGCGCTGGGTACGCAACATCTCCCTAATCTGTATGGACATAGCCTACATCACAATAATTCAGTAATAATACCACAGATAATATTCAACGCAAATCGCTAAAAATTATACTAATGTTCTGAAATAACCACCAGGTGGCGCAGTAGACGTTAATAAGCATAGTTTTACTCGCAATTTTACTTTTCTCTATATTTTTTTGTAGTTTACTCTATTTTCAGTAAGTTAGATATTATAAGGTAATAAATAAGAAAAATCCTAATATATTCGACCGTTGCAAATCTCCGTCTTTCTTAAAATCGACAATTTATGCACAAGAATAACAATAAACTAAAAACATAGATAAATAATAATTCCTTCCAATTTTCTGCTACATCAAGCAAAAAAAATGTATCAATAGTCACTAATGTATTTGGTATTCACGTGTAAACTTAATTAAAAAAATCGGCAAATTTCCTTTACCCGCAACTTCCCTCGTTACGATTTTTTTCCATTTGTTAGGAACCGTGAAGTGTGACCCAAATTATTTCAGTGCATAGCAACAGTATATGTGTTACATATACTGTTTTCAAACGTTTTTATTAGCCGCCATTTTGTTCCATCATATTGGATTTCTACCAATATTTTACCAGTTTCTTTCTCCTTATGCCACACTTGACTTTTGAGTATAATTTAATATAAATTCAAGAAGTAGTTTTTACACTGACACATACCTCAGCTTTGTTACGTCATGTTGAATTCATACCAGTTTATCCATTTTCTTAAAGACAACTGAACAAGATTTTTTAGATTGAAATTTTATTTGGCCGCCATTTTGTTTCACCATCTTAAATTCGTACCACAACTTCACCAGTTTATCTCTATATTACACTTAATTCTTGCACAAAATATAAAATGAATTTAATAAGTAGTATTACCAGGCCGATTTTTTAAATATTTTATTAGGCCTCTATTTTGTTTTGCTACCATGGATTGATATCATAATTCCTTCCGTTTATTCCTTTGTAACTCTAGATTTTTGTGCAAAATTCGAGGTAAATTGGATAATTAGGTTTTTTAGTAATAATTTATTATATCATTGTTCCGCCTTATTAGATTTTAACCTAAATATTACCAGGCCATCCCTATATAACCCTTAACTGTTAACTAAAATTTGAAGTCAATCTGGTAAGTAGTTTTTAAGCTATGCCGCGAATTGACAGACAGACCGACTGATGGACCGACGGAATTGATAAAACATATTTTTTGGTATCTGGTATCTGAGAGGGTGATTTTTTCGCGATTACAAACATTTTATTTCGCCGCCATTTTGTTCAGCCATTTTGAATTAGCAACACAGTTTTACTAGTTGATCGCTATATCACAATTAGTTATGGCGCATAGTTTGAAATCAATCGATTAAGTAGTTTTGCAGGCTGAATTTTTATAATAATTCTTTATGTTTGTGTAAAAATTGAGATGAATTGAAAAAGTATTTTTTAAATAATCTTTTTTTTTTAATATTTCCTAGGCCGCCATTTTGTTTTGCCATATTGGATTTTGACCAAAATATTACCAGGTCATCCCCATATGATCCTTAATTTTTTATTAAAATTTGAAGTCAATCAGGTAAGTAGTCTTTAAGCTATGCCGCGAACTGTCAGATAGACAGACAGACCGACAGACAGATGGGCCGGCGGAATTGATAAAACATATTTTTTGGCATCTAGGGACACTAAAACGTGCAGATATGTAAAACCTGAGAGGGTAATTTTTTCACGATTACAAACATTTCATTTGGTCGTCATTTTGTTCGGCCATCTATACCACAATTCGTTATGGCACATCAATCAATCGTGCAGTTTTTTAGGACTGAATTTTTTAATATTTTATTAAACCGCCGTTTTGTTCCGTCATCTAGGATTCGTACCAAAACGTTACCAGTTGATTCTAGCATAATACTTGATATTCGTTCAAAATTTGAGATAAATTGGATAAGCAGTTTTTTAATCATAATTTTTTTAACATTTTACAAAACCGCTATTTAGTTTCGCCACATTGGATTTCTACCAAATTTTTATCAGGTCATCCCCATACGACCCTTAATTTTTGGCTAAAATTTGAAATCAATAGGATAAGTCGTTTTTTAGCTATGCTGCGAAAAGACAGACAGATAGACAGACAGCGACAGGCATCTAGAGACCCTGAAACGTGAAGATCTGAAAAAAGCTCAGAAAGTAAAGAAGTTACTAAGCCTATCAAGGCTGGCAAAAGCGCTAACAATTAATATGATTATCTTTTTTTTATTAATTTGCCTAAAACGGAAAAAAGGCAACCAAATCTGATTACAAAAATACATCGAGAATACCTATTCTAACATAAAAGATAATTTTATAAATAGTTATAATCAACGGCAAAAGTTATGGTACGACCTTGGATCGAACGAACACCTCTGGATCACTAGTCCATTGCTCTAACCAATTGCGCTATCATACCACGAATAGAAATTCGTTGGAACTCCTCGGGGTGGCCAACTAAGAATGGACGCCGGCCATAACTCGCTAACCGTTAATCATATAACTTGGGGGAAAAAAAATTATTAGCTAAATCGACTAAGAGAAATCGCTGGAAAATATTTTGAAGTTCCGCATATGGCCGCTAGGGGGCGCAACTGTTATGGTCAATCAGAAAAAGGGCTGTTTCTTAAAAAATATTCATGTAAAGGTATATTATAAATACTGCCATCGTAAAGAGTAGAAAAATTGTGATTTTTTTGTTAAGGATATTTTGCTCTATCTCGTAAAATGTAGTGGTGGGGGAAGGTCAAACATGTTTTTATTTAAATGTCAATAACTCCGTTATAAGTCAACGGAATTGAACAAACTAGGTCTCGTTTAAAAGAGCCCATCTTAACTAATAATCTGATGTAAAAAAAAAATCCGATTTGATTTCGCCGTGGTAACTAGAGGGCGCTGATTGACATCACAACAATTATTTCGCATTATTTTGAAAATTTTAAATAGCACGCTATATCTCTTTTAACACAATTTAATAGAGGATGAAATTCTCAATAAGTCAGTGCAAATTTCAGCTTCCTAACTTTTTTCAAACCGGAAATATAAATAAAACAAATATTAGGGCGCTGGGTACGCAACATCTCCCTAATCTGTATGGACATAGCCTACATCACAATAATTCAGTAATAATACCACAGATAATATTCAACGCAAATCGCTAAAAATTATACTAATGTTCTGAAATAACCACCAGGTGGCGCAGTAGGAGTCAATAAGTGCAATATTAAATTTTCATTATAATGGGAAATGAAAGCCATTTAAATGGAACGTGTGAAAGAAACGATAATAAAAATATAATTCAATTAATGCCGCCCTAAATGTTCAAATTGTCGGCCATCGTTTTCGATGCACTTATGCATCCTATTTCGCGTGGATAAAACTGCAGCCTCCAGTTCACCAACTGAAATAGTATTTATACAGTCTCTTATTCGCTGAATCATATTTTCCCGTGTAGTGGGTCTGGTGGCAAAAACTAAATCTTTCACTCGACCCCATAAATAAAAATCTAAACACGTTAGGTCGGGTGACCTAGCTGGCCATGTAAGGGTGCCGCCTCGCCCTATCCATCGGCCAGGATAGTGGGCATCTAAAAATTCCCGAACGTTGACGGCGAAGTGCGCTGGACAACCATCGTGCTGGTATACCAATCGTTGTCGGACGTTCAGAGGTACGTCCTCCAACAAAATCGGCAATTCCTCCCTTAAAAATCTTAGATATCTCTCACCATTCAATGGATTATCGAAAAAAAATGGTCCGATAATTCGTCCGCCTAAAATCCCTGCCCAACAATTTACAGACCAACGGCCTTGGTGCTGGACTTCGCGCATCCAATGTGGATTTGTTCTGGACCAATAATGTGTATTGTGAAGATTGACACGTCCATCGCTCTGGAAGGTAGCCTCATCGGTCCACAATATTCGCCTCAGAAATTGCCGATCTTCCCTCATTACACCCAAAAGCCAGTGACAATGGTTTAGTCTGTGATCAAAATCTGCAGCAGTCAATTCCTGATGCAGCACTAAGTGATATGGATGTAACCTAAAACAAGATGAAGATATTTAATTGATGTTCCAGGAAATTATTGGTTTTCTAGGCTTAAAGACCTATGTGACATCAGAATCACGTGACTTTTGTTAAAAAATATGTCCAGTTTATATTTGCAATGTCGTTGCTTACCTGTGCTCTTTGAGTATATTTTGAACAGTGGTTCGCGTTACTCCTAGGTCTAGCGCAATAATTCGAGTACTTAGTTGAGGATTAAACTCGATATACGCTAGCACATTAATTACATTCTCTTCGGTGCGTCCTCTGCGTTGTCTGCGGTATACGGGAATATGCACGTTTCCAGTGGTTCGCAAACGTTGGATCACTCGAAGAAAAACCTTTTTACTTGGGTGGCGTCTCTGCGGATATTCATGAGCATATACTCTTGCAGCAACCGTAGCATTTCTCAAACATTCAAAATAAACACCTATCATGTCGAATAGTTCTTGATTTGTATAAATCATTTTGTTCTTAACACAACGCAACACGGACAATAACAAATCTTGAACAAGAAAAATACGAACTACAACAATAACATGAACAACAGCAACTAGAAAAACTCAAAAAACACGAAAATCTCGGACAAAAACGCGAAATGATAGCAATACTATTAGGAAATTCAAGAACGATAAATAGCAACTAAAAGGCACTGACAAGAAACTATTGTTTATTTTTTGACGTATTACTTTCAATTTTGTTTTCACAGCCTACTATTTTTTTTGCTTGATGTAGCAGAAAATTGGAAGGAATTATTATTTATCTATGTTTTTAGTTTATTGTTATTCTTGTGCATAAATTGTCGATTTTAAGAAAGACGGAGATTTGCAACGGTCGAATATATTAGGATTTTTCTTATTTATTACCTTATAATATCTAACTTACTGACAATAGAGTAAACTACAAAAAAATATAGAGAAAAGTAAAATTGCGAGTAAAACTATGCTTATTAACGTCTACTGCGCTACCTGGTGGTTATTTCAGAACATTAGTATAATTTTTAGCGATTTGCGTTGAATATTATCTGTGGTATTATTACTGAATTATTGTGATGTAGGCTATGTCCATACAGATTAGGGAGATGTTGCGTACCCAGCGCCCTAATATTTGTTTTATTTATATTTCCGGTTTGAAAAAAGTTAGGAAGCTGAAATTTGCACTGACTTATTGAGAATTTCCTCCTCTATTAAATTGTGTTAAAAGAGATATAGCGTGCTATTTAAAATTTTCAAAATAATGCGTAATAATTGTTGTGATGTCAATCAGCGCCCTCTAGTTACCACGGCGAAATCAAATCGGATTTTTTTTTACATCAGATTATTAGTTAAGATGGGCTCTTTTAAATGAGACCTAGTTTGTTCAATTCCGTTGACTTATAACGGAGTTATTGACATTTAAATAAAAACATGTTTGACCTTCCCCCACCACTACATTTTACGAGATAGAGCAAAATATCCTTAACAAAAAAATCACAATTTTTCTACTCTTTACGATGGCAGTATTTATAATATACCTTTACATGAATATTTTTTAAGAAACAGCCCTTTTTCTGATTGACCATAACAGTTGCGCCCCCTAGCGGCCATATGCGGAACTTCAAAATATTTTCCAGCGATTTCTCTTAGTCGATTTAGCTAATAATTTTTTTTCCCCCAAGTTATATGATTAACGGTTAGCGAGTTATGGCCGGCGTCCATTCTTAGTTGGCCACCCCGTACATATTCCAACCCACCAGTATCATAACCATTGTTGGTCCTGTCAAATATTCTAACCTTATGGCGTGGCCTTACTGACTGGACGTCAACTCTGACTTCGCTATCAGGTATCGTCCATATTAGTAAATTTATAATTTTATGTTATGTCCGTATAAGTTAAATTTTGAATAGAAATATTTTATCAGGTTGTTTTTAAACTATGAAATATATTTTTAGAAATATTTATAATCTACAGCTCGTGCCATAATTGTTGCGAAAGATTTCCTGAAGTGACAACAACAAACCGACATATTTTGTATTTAACTGCTTAAAACGTTGGCGTTGGGGCGTCGCTACCCTCCTTCCTCGTTATTGATACCACTATGAAATTATACTTTGCGTACCCTACACAATATTCCAGAGAAAGGATTTGTTAATATAGTTATATGATAGGTCAATATTAAACTCTTTCCCAATCAATATGTTTATATTGTTTTTAAAGTCAACCCTCTCCAAGAAACCCTCCAATCTGAGAAAAAACGTTTTAATTGGTGTGTTCGAGAATCTGAATTTATAAATCGTTCAATCATGAATGTAGCAAGTTTCAAAGACTCGTTGAAATGTGTTTTGATGTTAGTTAGTTCTGTAACATAATTGGCTTTAATTCGTATAAAGCAAATGGTAATATACTTATTTCGTATATAAATACGTACCTTTTTGGCGATCAGTTCGATATAGAAGAACTATTAATTTCATACAATACACTTTTTCTACGAGTTTATTTGGAACGTACACTTACATTCAATGGCGTAGCGTGTGGGAAGTCAGCGAAAGCGATCGCGCCTCCTATATAACTGTAATCTGTTAACAGATCCATACATCGGCCTTTGACGCTCGGTCCTTTCCTTTTCTGCCCGCCTCATTTAGGTAGCGCCCTGTGCTTTGTTTTCAGAAAACGACGTGATGCCATGTTTTTTCTCTCTTTTTTCGGTTGTCACTTGTTTTTACTGCGCCGTTGTTTTGTATGATTGCTGTTTGTAAAAGTATTACTTTACCATTGCATTATTTCATTGATTGCTCCCCCCGCTCCTAACACCTGGCTACACCACCACTTAGATTCACTGTCACTCTTTATTTTTTTAAAGAGAAGTATCAACTTGCGGGAATTACTTTGTGTACAAAGCAACGTGATATCATTTTTGCAAGAAATTATTTCAAGGGAAAAAGATATTTTGCCAAAGAATTCTTTCTTTGTTTCAAGAGCTAATAATTTTGTTTCAAGATATAGCTTTTATATAGAAATCTGGACTATTTGGGCCAAAGGATTTCTTCTCTTTTATTATAGATTTTATTTAATTGAATCAGGAAATAACTTACATTAAATTAATAAGGATATTATTGCCACAAGGCATCAAAGTTTAATGTCAAAGTATCCTCTATCTTAAATGCAGGTAATATTCAAGTGTCTACTACCTACCTAGCTCAAGATATTTATACATATTTAGTCTTTATAAGATGTTAGGCTTTTGTTTCAAAAATATTATGACAATGTAAAATAATGTGACTGACTTAAGGCAATAGAAATAACGTTTTAAATCAAGAGAATACCTATGTGGACATAATATACAGAATGTTTTATTTAAAAAAAAATGTATGTTGAGTCTGCTACATAAATAATAATTTTCTATAAACTACGGAATAAACCTTACAACTTTTATATCTATTAACTTTTCCAATTTCTTAAAATTAAGCCAATATAGGGGTTGACTAATTCTGACGATACACATATTTTCCTATTGCGAAATATTTTCTGAAGTGGCAATAACAAACACACCCACGTACTTCTAACCTAAACTAACTAATATTGCTTAATAATGCGAAATAAAGCCTATATTTTATAAAAACTTGTCGTATTGTGTCTAGCTACAGCTGCGAGAGAGATGGCCTATAGAAAGAAAACAAGCAAAAAAGCAGAATCTACATAGATATCAAGCAAGCAGTGCTAATGAAAAAAAAAACAACAAATAAAGAAACCGCCGATAATTATTATAAAAAGAAAGACAAAAGTAGCTAATTTCCTTGGGTGCCTGGCACAGCGGAATAAAGGATAAAATAATTTTCGATGGAGCCCTTGGGCTCAGAACCCTATCTAGAACTAAACAAGAAACCAACTTCCGGACTTTAAAGAAATGTATCGGGGATAAAACAAAAGTTAATGGAGGAAAACAGAAGACTGCAAGCATGACTGCACTGTTGCTGTATGTGGGAAATATTGAACAGCCAATAAAGGCTTAATGAACGATTATGCATTAGAAATAAGAGACAGTCCACTTTGTCCTGTTTATAGAACAATGCAGGAAACTTTATACCATTTAATATAGATCTGTGATAAAAGAGATACACTCACAAGGATATCAGTCACCGTACTCAGGGAAACTAAATACTTTTATTTGACCCACTTCAGAGCAAAAAGCAATTCATACTGACAATGTGTAAGCAACTGATAGCGACAAGGGACTTTTAGGGCTCCCTACCCTTACTACCACCACTACTACTGTAATTCGGACTGTATATTACTTATATAAAATGCATGACTTTTATTTAATGTTTGGTATTCTTCAATTATTAAATAATTAAATGTTTTCGAATTTCGAAATCAAATTATTTTTACTAAGCCTTCTCAAAAATACTTCAAAATATATATTCACCATAAAAATTCAGGTTTACCTTAACTACTTCATAATTTTTACTTCATATTTCACTCATTTATAATATTTCAAAATTATTTGGATAAAACTGAAGAAATTTATTCGCAAACTAACTTATATTTAACCTTACTACTGATTTAAATATTTGGAAAAGTTTCATCGTTGAAAACACGATTCAAGTTTTACATTTCTCCTGAAATTCTTCACTCGATTTCCGCGTGCCTTAAATTTTGAGGATAAGCAGAATGTTTTTTGTTGAATTACTTTTCAACATTTTCTCGAAAGAATCGGAGAAATCTTAGGAGTTGCCACTTTTACATAGGTTTAACTGTGCGTGCATGGATTGAAAGAAGTGACATTGTTTATTTATGGTAAGAAATAAGAAGAAAAGTTTATTTTTCGGAAAAGGTATCAATAAAAAGAAATGTAAAGCGCCTAAAGTGAATTTTCTTTATGCTATAGTTAAGGTGTTTATCAAAGTTTCATGGGACATAACGTTAGACTTAGGACTTTGATGACAAATCCTTTTACAATTACCTTGAATATGTTCAAAAAACACACAATAAGCAAGATTTTCAAATGACTAATTTCGAAGTTATTCCGCATGGTAGAAACAACCCGATTTCTGTCGTTTGTATTCAAATTTTTTATGTTGATGTGGCAAAAATATTTTGGAAAATTTTATTTCATAAAAACTTAACTTTATTGTGTAAAAAATAAAGAGTGACAGTGAATTTAAGTAGTGGTGTAACCAGGTGTTAGGAGCAGGGGGAGCAATCAATGAAATAAAGCAATGGTAAAATAATACTTTTGCGGATAGCAATCATACAAAACAACGGCGCAGTAAAAACAGGTGACAACCAAAAAAAAAAAGAGAAAAAGCATGCCATCACGTCGTTTTCTGAAAACAAAGCAGAAGAAGCTACCTAAATGAGGCGGGAAGGGCAGAAAAGGAAAGGACCGGGCGCCAAAGGCCGATTTATGGTTCTGTACCCAGATTACAGTTAGGAGGCGCGATCGCTTCCACTGACTTCTCACACGCTACGCCATTGAATGTAAGTGTACGTTCCAAATACAGTCGCAGAAAAAGTGTATTGTATGAGACGAATAGTTCTTCTATATCGAACTGATCGCCAAAAATGTACGTATTTATATACGAAATAAGTATATTACCATTTGCTTTATACGAATTAAAGCCAATTATGTTACAGAACTAACTAACACCGAAACACATTTCAATGAGTCTTTGAAACTTGCTACATTCATCATTTAACGATTTATAAATTCAGATTTCCGAACCCCGATATAACATGTTTTTTCTCAGATTGGAGGGTTTCTTGGAAAGGGTTGACTTTATACTCTAAGTCTCACTTGATTTTTCTGCAATTTAAGGCAAAAAGGATAAGTAGTTTCTTAGTAATATATGTTTCCACATTCTACTACCATTTTGTTGAATTTATATCATAATCTCAATCGAGTAAGTAGTTTTCTTTTGACCTTTTCTTCTTTTTCTACACGATACTTAATTCTTGCGCAAATTTGAAAGTAATCGGATAAGTAGTTTTTCAGAGTAATTTTTTATATATTTTATTCGCTCGCCATTATGTTTTGCGATCTTCGATTCATACCAAAGTTTTACCAGTTCATTCCTATGTCACACTTTTTATATAAAATTTGAGGTAAATACTATAAGTAGTTTTTCTAGTAATAATTTTTTGAACATTCTACATTTTATTTGACACCATTGGATTTTCGTCAAAATGTAACCATGACATCCTACATGACCAAAATTTGAAGTAAACTGGGTAAGTAGTTTTTAGCTATGCCGACAAACAGACAGACCAGCGTTATAGAGATAACATGTTTTATGGTATCTAGGGATCGTCAAACGTGAAGTTCTAATAATCGCGGAGGGTAATTTTTTAGCGATAATATTTTGTTTGGCCGCCATTCTGTTCGACTGTCTTAAATTCTTATTAAAATTTTACCAATTCATTTCTCAAATCTGAAATTGATAGAATAAGTAGTTCGTTCAGACTGATTTTATAAAAAAATTATTAAGCCGCCATTTTATTTCGCCATCTTGGATTACCGGTCATTCCTATGTCATACTTTTTGTGATAAATGATTTTTGTGTAAAATTTGTGATAAATAGGTTAAGTAGTCTTAGAAATTATTTTTTAAACATTTTTCTAAGGCGCCGTATTGGATTTTTACGAAAATGTTGCCATGCCATCATAATAGTACCCTTAATTTGTGACTAAAATATGAAGTCAAGCTGATAAGTCGTTTTTAGCTATGCCGCGAATAGACAGACATACCGACGAAATTGAGAACACATGTTTTTCTGGCATCTACGAACTCTGAAATGTGAAGATCTGAAAACAATTAAAAGGGTGATTTTTTACGATTTCAAAACTTTTTAAACGTTTCCTTCTTACGAATAAAGAAAAGGGATCACTACGTGAGGAAGATTCATATCGAAGATTTATAGTAGATTCTAAAGTGAGAAAGGAAAATTGATAAAATGGGAAAAGATCTAGATAATTGGGCTTCAGCAGGCAATGACATTCGTGGCTGATTTTTTAAATATTTTATTAGGCCACTATTTTGTTTTGCTATCTTGGATTCAAATCAAAATATTAGCGGTTCATTTTCATGTAACACTTCATTTTTGTGCAAAAATTGAGGAAAATTGAATTAGTTTTTTTAGTGATAATCTTTTAAACATTGCTGCGCCATATTGGATTTTCACCAAAATCTTATTCGTGGAAGTGTTCAAACTGTTTATATTCCTAAGGTATTTAGGAAGAAAGTAAAGCAAATATTGCATCTTTGAAAACATGTGTTGTAACTTCTATATTTTCCATTTTTTTTTAAATCTCTAAAGATCATATGTAAGATAATATGTGTTTAAAATTGGAAGGAGAATTAAAAAGAGTAAAGCATACAAATAAAAAATAAATAAAATATTAAACAGATTAAAGCACTAATACACTATAAAAACGAGGCAAATGATTGCGCTTGGAAATTAATGAGTACAGAAATTGAGATATAAAATAATATTAGATCCAAACAATTATTAGATTATTCATATTATTTTAAGATAGAATCCAACAAAAGCTCATTAAAAGTTATATACTTTTTAAAACCTTGTCATAAATATTAGAGCTAGATCAAAGATGCTTCTGTTTGGTAGAGATTTTTTTCAAATAAATCAAGATCTATAGATGGACCAAATATTTTGTGAATGTTTCCAATACAAATTTGTATCAGTTGCTCTCATCTGATTACCTGAATTGATGTAATTGAATCAATTTAGTTCTAAATTTTAGTGCACGAAATCTAATTTGTCATCTGTTGTAAAAATACATTTCAATGCAATTAGTTTTGCATCAATTTATGTTCATAAAAACTAGTTTTGAAAAACTATGCTAACTACTTGTATTGTTGAATTAGTACCATAACTTTAGAGTATAGCCGATCTTTTCGAATTTTATTTTAATAAATTACATATAAGATAAGAGACATATATTTATACGTCTAGTTGTTTGGAAGCATTTTTTTCATACCTGGGTCCTAGAACTAATGTACCTAGGCCCCATTTCGTTCTTGGTTATTTAAAATATTAATCTGAGATATTGTGATTATGTATGGGTCACTATTTGTCAACTTTTAAACTATGTTTACCAATTTTGTTCACATCCTGACAAAGTTTAAATGAATTTTTCTTTTTTGCTTTTAAAAGGAAATCCTCAAACTTTCAATTTTGTTCTGATAAAGCAAAGCTACCAATTCTCCGGATGTTCATTTTTTAAAGGTCGGATAAAAAAATGGCGGGAATATATGTTTTAGATTGTTTAGGGCTTAATAGCCAAACTAAAGAAAATTCTATTTAAAATAAAAACAATTTTTATCGTAGAAAATAATTTTTTGAAATTACTTATAAAAAAAAAATTTCAACTGCATTCTTTTTAGGGTTTGTAAGCAAAAATTTATAATCAAAACAGTAGCAATATTTTTTATACGATATTTTGATTGGAACTGAAATGTTCTAGTAAATATTCAAAACAAATCAAAATGGACCAGAATTATCCATATTACCCGCCCGTAGACTTTATTTTACTACATTACTGATACTTGGGCCTTGATAAGAACACAACGAACCTGTGAACCTAGCTATTGTAATATGCTAATAACTGTTGTTCACAGGTTGATCAACATACCTCTAAGTAATTAAAGATATACTAAAGAATGAATTACAAAACAATTATAATAAAACAAATACCTAGCGGTTAATAATGGTTATCATGGAAATCTTATACATAAAATATTGAAGAGAAAACAATATAAAAAATCGGTAAATTTCCTTTACTCGGAACTTCCCTCGTTAGGATTTTTTTTCTATTTGTTAGGAATAGTGAATTGTTACCCAATTTAGTTCAATGCATAGTCACATTATATATGACTTACATATACTGCCTTTTCAAACATTTTCATTGGGCGCCAGTTTGTTTCATCATATTAGATTCTTACCAATATTTTTCCAGTTTCTTTCTACCTTTGCCACACTTGACTTTTGGGCATAATTTAAAATCCATTCAATAAGTAGATACTAAAAATCGATAAAAATGCGCTTTCACACATCTTTATCTAAAGTTCTTGGTCGGAAATATATATGTATAATAGCAGAAATATATATTTTCTGCAGGTGCAAAACGGCTTACAAGAAGAATTGCTTTCGATTATGTCACAGAGGGACGCATGATGGTGTTAGTGCATATTTTTAAATTACCTATGGGTCTGCAGCCGTAAATTACCGGAGCCCCAATAGGTGGTGCTAAGGGTTACATTTAGCGTGTAGTACTGTTTCAGTATTATAGACGTTTCGTTTTCAATTTTGTCATATCGAGCAATCTGTTATTTCAGATCTCCCTGGGTACAAGCCTGCCTGATGAGGGTAGAGGCCCAGAAATCATGATCGCAGGAGGGTACCCTGTGACATAATCGAAAGCAATTCTTCTTGTAGGCCGTTTTGCACCTGCAGAAATTATATATTTCTGCTATTATACATACAATAAGTAGTTTTTACATTGCCACATACTGCCATTTTGTAACGTCATATCGAACTCGTACCAGTTTATGCCGTCATGTTTAGTTCGTACTAGTTTATCTTATTTTTATATTTAATTTTTCTGCAAAATTTAATGTCAGTTGGACAAGATTTTTTTACGTTGATTTTTTTAAAATTTTATTTGTTCGCCATTTTGTTTGGGTATCTTATATTCGTACCACAGCTTTATCAGTTTATTTCTATATCACACTTAATTCTTGCACAAAACATGAAATTAATTTAGTAAGTAGTATTTTCAGGCTGATTTTTTAAATATTTTATTAGGCCACTATTTTGTTTTGCTATCTTGGATTCAAATCAAAATATTAGCGGTTCATTTTCATGTAACACTTCATTTTTGTGCAAAAATTGAGGAAAATTGAATTAGTTTTTTTAGTGATAATCTTTTAAACATTGCTCCGCCATATTGGATTTTCACCAAAATCTTACCAGGTCATCACCATATGACCCTTAATGTTTGACTAAAATTTGAAGTCTATCTGGTATGTAGTTTTTAAGCTATGCCGCGACCTGACAGACAGACAGATAGGCCGATAGACGGACCGACGGGGTGATTTTTTCACGATTGTAAATGTTTTATTTGGTCGTCATTTTGATCCGCCATCTTGAATTAGTAAGTCATTTTTTCAGGCTGACTTTTGCAACATTTTATTACGCCGCTATTTTCAACCATCTTGGATTCGTACCAACATTTTACCAGTTTATTCCAAAATGATACTTGATGTTTGCGTAAAATTTGAGATAAATTTGGATAATTTTGTTTCGCCATATTTTTACCAAAATATTACCAGACCAGTCAATCGGGTAAGTAGTTTTTAACCTATGCCGCGAACTGACAGACAGACCGACAGACGAACCATATTTTTCCAGAGACGCTAAAACGTGAAGATATGTAAAACTTGAAGTGATCTTTTTCACAATATCAAACATTTTATTTGGCCGCCATTTTGTTAGGCCATCTCGAATTAGCACCACAGTTTTACTAGTAGACCCCTATACCACAATTAGTTATGGCACGCAATTTGAAGTCAATCCATTAAGTAGTTTTTTCATTCTGAATTTTTAAATATTTTATTAAACCTGTCGGTTTTTCCGCCACCTTGGATTCGTACTAAAATTTTACCAGTTGCTTTCAACATAATATTTTGATGTGCAAAATTTGAGATAAATTGGACAAATAGTATTTTAATAATATTTTTTTTAACATTTCATGAGGCTGCCATTTTGTTTCGCCACATTGGATTTTTATCAAAATATTACCAGATTGTTCCCTAATGTCCCTTAATTTTTTATCGAAATTTGAAAGCAATCGGGTAAGCAGTTTTTAAGCCTCGCCGTGGACTGACAGACCGACTGACGACCGCCGGAATATATTTTCTAGCATCTACGGACGCTAAAGCGCGAAGACATGTAAAACCTGAGAGGGTGATTTTTTCACGATTATATTTTATTTGACCGCCATTTTGTTCGACCATTTTGAATTAGTACCACAATTTTACTAGTTGACCCCTATACCATAATTAGTTATGACACACAATTTTAAATTAATCCATTAAGTAGTTTCTTTAAGCTGAATTTTTAAATGATTTATTATGCCGTCATCTTGGATTCGTGCAAAATTTTACCGGTTGATTCCAACATAATACTTTGGTGTTTGTGCAAAATTTGAGACAAATTGAATAAGTTCTTTAATAACATTTCACTAGGCTACCATTTTGTTTCACCATATTGGATTTTTACCAAAATAATACCACTTCATCCCCATATGACCCTTAACCCAAACCTGAGGTGAGGGTGAGGGTGATTTTTTCACGATTACAAATATTTTATTTGGCCGCTATTTTGTTTGGCCATCTTAAATTATTACCACAGTTTTACTGGTTGATTCTTTTACCACAATTAGTTATGGCACACAATTTGAAATCAATCCGTTCAGCAGTTTTGAATTTTCAAATATTTTGTTTCGCCATCTTGGTTTCGTAACAAAATGTTACTAATTCATTCCAACATAAAGCAAGTTGCAAGTTTGAGATAAATTGGATAAGTAGCTTTTTCATAAGAATTTTTTGAAATTTCACGAGGCCTCCACTTTGTTTCGTCACATTGGATTTTTACCAAAATGTTACCGTCCCCATATGACTCTTAATTAATTTTTTATCAAAATTTGAAGTCAATCGGGTAAGTAGTTTTTTTCGCTATGCCGCAAATAGACAAACAGACAGACCGACGGAATTGAGAAAACATGTTTTTCGGCATCTAGGGACCCTGAAACGTGAAGATCTGAAAACACATGGCGAGAGTGATTTATTCACGATTTGATCCCTTTTACGAGGAAAGTAAGAAGCAATAAAATTTCTTTAACTAATCATTCAAAGAAAATAAATAGTTAAAAGAAAATTAAGTAGATAAATAAATAAATACCCAATTCATATAAGAAAAATAAGACATGCTATTTTTCTAAAGAATAACGGAGCACATATTCATTTTAGGATCAATAAGACCCTTGGTAAATACATTAAAAACAATAATACAAAAACCAAAAAACATAATAAATTAGGAGTTTATAAATTAAATTCTGAACATGTTCGAAAATTTATATTGGACAAACGGGTATAATCTAAGAAAAAAATCAATGAACACAAATTTGGTTACAAAAAGCAAAAAGATATTTTTCTTTTTAAAGTTCGAACCTTTAATTCAGCGAAAACTTACTTTTGATAAAAAATTTTGAATTTTACATCCAGAACACAACGGCAGAATATTAAATTTATAAATAATCGATCAGATAATTGTCAACAGTTTGTGTTACACTGTGATTCAAAATTTTTCATCTGATGGAGTAAAAGTAATAGCGAAATAACTGTCATGTAAAAACTGCGAATTTTAAACTAGTGTTTTTATTTACTTGGATATTTTTTTGTTATAGCATTATTGAGTGCGGACCATCAAATTTCAGTCTATATATCTCATTTTTATTTTGAATCCTTAACATCTTTCATGAATTTTAATATAAAAAAATGGAAACCCAATTTTCCAGTTTTCCATATCTGTATCATCACAAAGGATAAATAACATTTTCCGGTGTATGATCAGAAACTTTTATAACCGTATTTGACAAATGATCAGATACAAAACGAAATATATTCAAAAAGTTTGAAACAAACCCATATTTAAATATGTCATAGCAAAACAATGGGTCGTAAACAGAGAACAGGGAGAGCAGACCGTTTTTGAAATTCTAATTCTACATAAAAAAAGTACATTGCATTGCAAATGTGTATATCCGAACTAAAGTGTTGTGAGTTATCGTGTATGGACTATTTCAAGCGAAATATATCCAGGTAATAACCTGAGGCTCTTTAAATCTGTAATATCTGTCACAGGAAAATTTCACGTTTAATTTGACACAAATTATTACAGAATATGGAAAATGTAAAAAGGAATTTAGGTTATGGCCTGCAATGTTGCAGAAGTTGGCAAATGTGAAAAATGACTGTAGTTAGTTCGGTAAACTTAGTGCCTTTCAAAATACAAAATAGGCGATTGATGCCCAATATAATGAAGGCTAGCAAAAATATACTAAGGGTCAGTATTTTCATCCGCAAATAACTTTATTCTTCGTGGAAACGATTGGCAATTGTAACCATGGAACATATCCACCGGTTAAAATTATACGGAAATGAAAACACCAGCCCTAAATGTATGTGTATTGTTATCTTAAATGGAACACCCTGTATTTTTTTCGTTTATTGGAAAGAACAGTTTTTCCAGAGCTCAAAAATATATAGTTTGTCTATGTTCAGTTTAATAATTATTCCATAAACGTGGAAAAATAAGCTTTTCTTAGAAGCTTGGCGTCCGACCTGGCTCCGAAAAAGGAAAATGATTTCTACTTTACACCACGACAGGGCGATCATACGCAGCGGACAATTATATATATTTTAATATGCCAAGGCGGACATTTGAGCGGACAACAAATGCAATATAATTAAAAAAAAAATTTCTTAAAAGTAAATTTTAGCAAACTTTTTTAATATATTTCTTGTTTGTGAAAAATAAATATTTTTCACAAAGTAGAAAGTAGTTCACAAGTAGTTTTACTTTTTTTACTTTTTATCCATACCAATGGACTATAATTGATGAAACATAAATGAATATAACTGTTCGTTGGCTAGTAAAAACCATTAAGTATGGCGGACATGGGTGTCCGCCATGGCAGTGAATGTGGTAAAAATATGGAGGCTTTAAATTCAATTGTTTTCCTTTTAATGATAGATTGCATTGCGTCTTTCTGGCAGTACGAAAAAGACTCAATGTAGGACGTGTTTAAACACGAATTTAGAGTACTTTGCGTCCTTCTAGCAGGATTTATTTTTACAAAGGGTTATAGAGAAAATTATAATATTTTCGTGCATTTTTTTCTGGACCTTAAGCGGCTTCACATCTGGAAGATATTAGCGTGAAGCGTAGCCATCTCAGCCCAATATTTTGACCCAAAGGACGAAAACCCGTGTAGTTTTTCTCATTTCGGGGAAAATTAGGCTAGTGCTAAATGTCTTGGGACCATTGTATGTATAGTAGCGTCGTCCAAAATTTCCGCCGATGTATAATGTATTTTTGTGTTCAAGAATTAGTTACTAGCTTCTTTTGAGTATTTTGCATATCTTTATAAACGTTCCTATAAGATTGTGCTTAGAATATCTAGTATTTGTTTTGTTCCTCATTAATATGATTTAGTTTTTAATGATATGTTTGATTTGTAGTTTTTTGATCAACGATAAGGTAGCTGCATAGCAGTCCATACATATTAAAAAAAAATAATTTATTGCGGGTATACGTCCTGTCAGCAGAACATACCCTCTGTACAAAAGTACTTCTAGAAGCGCTCCCTGTAGGACTTTGCTCTGTGCAATCTATCATTAATATGGCCGTTCTAATTTACTTAGCCTTGAACTTGTTCAAAATAATTACCTGAAATAATTAAGAGGTTTATTTAGAAGCTGTTACCATAAGAAAATGAAGTAACACGGTTTTTTGAGATTTTTTTATATTAAACAAGTTACAATAACGATATAAAGTTTTAATGTACAAAATAATACAAAAGCCAAATGATATAGTAATTAAGAGTATACGTATTACATTTTGTTTAATCTATCCAACCCCCTCGATTTTATTATGTATATTTTGTAAACATTTTGGAAATTGGGTTATTGCTTTAAGTGTTAAATCAGGATTGTTTTCGTTCAAATTGTTTATTTCGTCCTGTATTTTGTATGCCAATTCGCGAATAGTTTCTGGTCTGTTGTGAACAACGTTATTTAGGAGATAGGTAAAGGTACATATTTTTTCTACAATGTATACGGAAATTATGAATTTCAGTTATAATAGTTTTAACATTCTATATATAAAAAATTACACAATATAAATAATATAATAAAACTCTTTCTCTTATTTTTACAATAACTAAGGCACGCCAATACGTTGAAGTTTTAAGGAACTTCCCAATAAAACAAAACAAGGGGCGCACGTATAAATAGGATTTCAAAAAACATTTGTTTATTTACTTTTACCTTCTTTAACCTGTGAAGCTAAGAAAAACAATGAGGAGCTAGTTTTCTCTTACAAACTTTCAATAACCGCCACTATTCACTAGTTAGACCAAGACCAGATCTAGTTGCCACAGAGAAATTAAAACTTCATCTTTTAAAGGTCATGTTTTCATTATTGGAGGCTTTTTTTAGCGGCATAACTACAAACTTTGGGCCCCTCCGCAGTTTTCAACAAATATTTTTTTATATATTCCCCTTATAAACAAATTCAACAAGAGTCCGTCATCTATAGTTTTTCTTGAGTTGCATTACACATAATCGTCGGGTCCCCTAGCATCAATGCCCGCTCCCCCCGCTCAGGGCTGTAGTTATGCCACTGCTAAGGACTCCCTTGACAGGTGAGCCTGGACGCTTTGAGCACTTCCACTGTGCGATAGATCAGACACTAGTTATGTGCCTGTGGGCTCGCAAACTATTTAGATTTAACTAGATTCTTGGGGTTAACCGGCATGTGGCCAAGGCGACCAGGCATTATGGTATACAATTTTTTACATCACCTCAAAAAAGGTTTAACCAAAGATAATCTAAACGCAGTTCGGTTTCTAAAAGACAACTAAAAACAGAATTATAGCTTTAAAAAAAAACTTCAAATCATGTCTTTTTGTTTTAATATAGATACACCTTTGTAAATCATACAGCGTGTAACAAAAGTAAAGAAACGGCGAAATATCTCAGGAACCGCTCATCTGAATTTAATGAAAATAAGTACACTTAGGTATGAAATCATGCGGGATCCAATGGCGATTTCCAAATTGCTACCAAGTTTACAGTTTTTCTATTATAAAATGATTTTTTTTAACGGAACATCATATAATATATTTCTTTTTTAAAATCTGCGTAAAATTCTTAATATTTTTTATTAAGAGCGCTTTTTATGAAAGTGAACAAGTCTAATATCACAAAAGGTTACCTGATATATCTGACAATGTCAGTTTTGTTGATTTACAAAAATGGATCGTTTAACTGAAACTTAGTAAATTGAACTTTTAATTATGCTCAGTTATGGGGATAGAATGCGAATCGAACAAACAATAAATTAATGGAAAATAGGTTAGGTGTTTAAAATGTTGTCCATTTACTTCCTGACAGTAGGACAAATACTGTGGGAAAACATTTAATACATTAAAAAAAATGCCAGCCTCCTCGATTCGTCTACATTTGATTTTTATTCGCTCCTTTCAATCCTCGAGGTAATTGGGCTTCGTTTTATTCATCACATTTTTAAAGTGCCCCCACAAAAACTAGTCCTGGGGCGTCAAGTCCGGAGACGAGGTGGCCACTTTATTATACCCCTACGTCCAGTCCTTTTTTCAAAAAAAAAAACATTGTCTAAATATTCCCGAACAATCTGAGCAAAATGCGGTAGAGCACCATCCTGTTGAAATTTCATCATTTAGCGTACCATTAACTAAAAAAATCTAGTTTAAATACTTAATATAGCAGGTAAAGTAAGAAACTTACGGTTATTCGGAAATAGTTCTGCAATAACTAGGAAAATTTCGGTCCTTGAAATATTCAAATATTTTTCTCCAGTTAATGTGTCTTCTATGAAGAAGGGACCAATTATTTTTGCACCCTTCATAGCACATTAAAAGTGAATTTTTTGGGGAAAATGGGTATGATTTTCAAGTATCCAATGTAGAGTTCCCCTGGCCCAATATAGACAATTATGCTCTTTAACTTTTTCTTAAAAAAAAGTGGCTTAGTCAGAATAATTTGATTAGCAAAATTCAGATTGGTATTGCAACGTTCCATCATCATTTCACAAAATTCCAAGCGCCTATCGTGATCATCCTTAGAGAGTTTTTGCACCAAAGTTATTTTGTATGGATGAAACTTTTTAGTTTCTAGTAGTCAGTCAACGGACATGTGTGAGACGTCATTTCCTTTTCCTAATATTCTGGTAGGAAGGTGCGGATTTTTTTCTAAACTGATTAAAACATTCAGAGCCTTATAACCATGGGTTGCGTTTTTAGATCTGCCAGAACATACCGCATCTTTTACCTTTCCAGTTTCACGAAATATTTTGTTAATTTTACTTACGGTAGATTTAGTTATTGAATTTCTGTTAGGATATTTGTCATAAAAAATGTTACAAACATCTTGCAGGTTTCGCAACCAAGAGTTACCAAAACGCAGTCCGTTTTTTAAAACACAACTGCATGCAAAATTTTAGGTTTTGTTAAAAAAAACTAAAAAAGTCGTCGTCCGCCCGGGGTACCCAACCAACAACAAAAACTTAATGAACTTTGTTTACACTCCGAATAAGACATCAATTTAAGCAAACTGCCGCAAGTGGCGCCACAGGAGTGGGACGGGCTAGGAAGCAAAAATTGAAAGTGTAAAACTTGGCCGACTTGTGTTCTTGGCTGCTTGGCCGTAGACGCTAATGTGCTTATTCTAACTATTTATATCGTGAATGTTCGGCGCTAGCCGGGTACCCATGACCCTATCCGAGCACCCTATTGGTACATTTTTTTTTATTCCGACGACGAGACGTAGGAAAAGGGAGAAGGAAAGGCGCGCTGAAAAGGAGACTAGAACCAACAAAAATCTACTAGCTAAGCTCCCAAACCGGCCGACTATCACTTTCTATTGTTGTCTTCTTATTTTAATGTAGATACACTTTTTTACATCATCGCAAAAAAAAGGTCTAACTAGGGCTTACCAACACGCAGCTCGTTTTAAAAAAACACAAATACATACAAAATTGTAAGTTTAAAAAAGAACTAAAAAAGCCTGGCCGCCGCCAGGGATGGAACACAGAGCTTTCGCAATGCTAATACAGTACGCTACCTCCTAGCTAGCAGTCCTCAGTACAAAGGTTTAATGAACTTTGTTTATACTCTGAATTAATCATCCATTAAAGCACATGTAGGTATAAATATAAATAGTAAACCTCGTATATTTACAATCAATAAGAAGGGACACCTTTAACGAAACAATATTATCCGGAGAATCTCATTTTAAAAATCAAAGTTGATATGAGAACGTTTACTTACTACTTTTTGTATTGATTTTTTTAATATCATCTACAGGAGCGAAGATATTTCGTGGGTAAATAGAGTTCGGACGCTCTGCATATGCTAGCTACTAGGAAAATATGTCATGTTTGATTGCCTATTAAGTGTCTAAACGACTTTTGACACCCTGTGTACAGAAAAAAAGTGACGCAATTGAGTTTTTTTTAGGATGTCGAGCAATTTGACATCAAATTTGCAGAAAAAACAATTCAAAACCATTTTTTATTAGGACTGTGCTATGTATTTTCCAGAAAAGTGCGATGGGGATGTAAATCTTGAACATGAATACAAGAAATTAGAGGAGAGGTAACTCACTGAAGAAACAATTTAAGAAAAATCTAGTTAAAAGAAGAGAATATTTCAGAACAGTCATATATAACGAGAATATCGAGAGGATTACACATTCCAACAGAAGTGTTTTACGGAAGTCGAAATAAAAGAGCATTGACAACAAACCTGGTTTAATTAAATAGGAAAAACCTTAAATTTATTTCAAATTGTTATGATTATTAAAATATACACAAACATACCTATATTTATAATGTTGTTCTTTTGATAAGAGCTATACACTGAAAAGAGAGTTTTTGAAGTACCAGTTTAATTTATTTACTAAGCGGACATTTTAAAAAGTATTATAGAAGTTGGCAAGTTTAGAACAGACACATCAATCACCTCGATTCCATAATGGCGATTCATGCACGAATGCCGTCGAAAATGTAGGGATAAGATCCCGATTCATTGGCCAATGAATGATGTGCTTACGTTAGCCGTATGTAGCGTTGATTGTTCGACGTAAGAGACATGTTCATATTAAATCTGTTTAGCCATTTATTAGTTAAGAAAATAGAGTACCTTAGCAAATTGTTTTTTTCAGTAACAAGCTTGCAAACTGGCCACAGGCAACACTTCAGTTTCAATTTGCCTTTATATGATTACGAAAATGTTTTATTTATAAAACGATTACAAGTAACGTATTTAATATTTAATCCTAAAAACTACATGCCTTTGAATTTGTGTTCGGGTAAAACGATATAACCAGCTCTACTGGAATATTCCCAACTGAATTATTTTTTGACCTGGACCTAATTCCCAAATAAGCCCGGTCAAACCGGGACGGTGCCATCCCTGTCTCTCAATCCGGGTGTACATCAGTTCACTACTGTCGTTCTGCAAAGAACAGTTTTGCTGACGTTTCGCTAAAATCACATTTGACATTTTCGAAGCTTTCTATCTCGCGTCTGAATACAGACTGACGTGTTAGTACCTGCGAAGCTTCCTTTTATACCCCTACCTGGGGCCGAAGGTTATATCTGAGAGGCTGTTAGTCGTTATTTATATTTTCCGGATGTTGCTGTTGGTGCGCTGATTCCGCTTGATTTTTAGTGATTTTGGAGTGGTCGATTACCGTCTTTCATACTCTTGGTAGCTTTAATGATTTATCTCTTTTATTTAAATCACCTTGATAGTCAGTTTCTATGGCTTCCCGGTTTACTCAGGTCTTATAATGCTCTATATTGGCAATCCTCCATATCCATCGAAATTTACTTTGTGGTCGGTTGCCTGTTGATGTAGAAATGGGGCCGAGGTTGTTTGTTTGTTTCTAATACTGAATTTATGTTCTTTTACTCTTGCTGATATTCGCCTGTTAGTTTGCCGCACGTACAACTTTTCATAGTCCTGTCACGAAATGCTGTATAGTCCGTGGTTCTTCAATCTGAATTTGTCTTTTGGGTTTCCCAATAGTTTACCTATGGTTGTTTTCTATAAATTAGAGGAAAGATAACTCACCGAAGAAACAATTTAAGAAAAAATCTAGTTAAAAGAAGAGAATATTTCAGAACAGTGGTACATACCGAGAACATCGAGAGGAATAAACAAGGCTCATTTAATTAAACGGGAAAAACCTTAAATTTATTTTAAATTGTTGTTATTATTAAAGTATACAAACATACATATATTTAATAATTGCGTTTATTTGATAAGAACTATACACTGAAAAGAGAGTTTTTGAAGTACGAGTTAAATTTATTCACTAAGCGCACATTTTAAAAAGTATTATAGAAGTTGGCAAGTTTAGACACATCAATCACCTCGATTCCATTATGGCGGACATAATGGCGATTCATGCACGAATGCCGTCGAAAATGTAGGGATAAGATCCCAATTCATTGGCCAATGAATGATGTGCTTACGTTCGCCGTATATAGCGTTAATTGTTCGACGTAAAGAAAAGAATTTATATTAAACCTATTTAGCCAGTTAAGTCAACATTTAAATAAAAAATGATACGTCATTTATTAGTTAAGAAAATAGAATAACTTGGGAAATTGTTTTTTTTTTCGTTAACAAGTTCGCAAGTAAATAATTTTCAGTTTTGAAGCTCAAAATATTGCCATATTTCTAGTTGATTTCTCTCTCAGAAACTGGCCACAGGTAACACTTCAGTTTCAATTTGCTTTTATATGATTACAAAAATATTGTGGATATAAAGCAAATTAAAATAAACGCAAATGTTATGCCTCTTTTGTTATTTTTATATTACTTTATAAAACGATGACCAGTAACATATTAAATAATCCTAAAAACTTTAAATTAACTGCTATCGAAACTGTAGTTTTTCGCCTCATTGAATTGGTACCAACCTCTAATTAGTTTATCTCTATATACTTTCCATGTTATTTATAGTTAGTAGAGGGAACCAAATTTACAGCGCTATTTTCCAAGATAGTGGTTCGAAAGAAGGGGTACAGGGTTTTGCTCATGTGTATTTTTTTTCAATATATACTCGTATGTCCTATAATAGCACTGTAGTCATTGTCCACATTTTAATCCACCATAATTTTATAATGTCTCACTATATAAAAATGATAGAATAGGGTTGCCACTTTTTAGAAGTTCCAATGCGGAACATTTAAGAAAGGACGACAAGAAACTCTCAACTGATAACTTAAAAAAAGATGCCCACATTGAAGATCCTCACGTTTTAACGTTTCTAGATGCCAAAAAACGAAATTTTTTCAATTTCGGCGGTCAGTTCGGCACTTCCTGATTGACTTCACATTTTATTCAAAACTTAATGCTCATGTAGAGAAGACCTGGCAACATTCTGGTAAAAATCCAATATGGTGGAACAAATGGGGAATGTTAAATAATTTATTACTAAAAAACTAATTAATTATCTAATCCAAATTAATTAATAATTTATTTTTTAAGAACATATAAAAAAGTTTGTTGTTTTCATCTAACTTTAGAGCAAATTGTATTCCGGAAAGCATTAAATTTACGTGAGTCAAAAAATGTTCGAGCTCTGTATGACCATGTGGCCATTTAATAAATATGTCGTCCACATAACGACTTCATAACTTGTAACTCAAACTTGCTTTCTGGAAGTATATCATAAATATATTCGCGACTACTGGTGATAGCAAGGTCCCCATTGGAGCCCCATCTATTTGTTTATACTTTTGCCAGTTAAATAAAGAAACAAGTATTTCTAAGGCAAAGCTCCGAGAGTTGTATTATATGTGCCAGAAACTCCTCGTTCATACCAATCCGCTTCAATACTTCGTCGATGAGAATACTAGAATACTAGGTTACAACGGCTTGACATCTAGGCTTGCTATGATATCGTCTTTTTCAAGAACGGTATTCCGTATATTTCAAATGAAATGCTCCGAGTTTTTTACAAATTAATCAGCTTTTTCGACAGTTGTTTGCATATTTTCGCAAGACATTTTTCCAGATTTTGTAGCGGCGAATTAACAACACTAACTATAGGACCTATAATTGCCGCTGGTTTGTGTATTTTTGGTAAACCATAGAGTTTAGGACATCTGCTCGGTTTTTCCCGTAGTGTGATTTTTTTACCTTTTAATTGTTTTTTTCTAGGTACGTAGTCGGGTTTCTTGGTACAGCCTTAGAACAATTGTCTGTTGGATATCCTGCATTTTTTGTTTGTAGTTTTGGGTTATTACTATGGTTGCGTTTCCTTTATGCTCTGGAAGAATTGTGATGTCTTTTTAAGTTACTACTTAAATTAAGTAACATACACCCTTTATTGTGGAAACTTTGGTTTTCGAAGTATGACAATCTCCTAAAAAAAGTCGACGCAGCCACAAGTCTCATCAATAGACATCAGTAAGGTAGTGCATAATATATCGTGCTAGAATTTTTCAGAAAGTGAATTAAAAAAAATCAAGTTTTATTTATATCTTTAACAATCAAATTAACATTTTTTAATTTAAATTTTAGTAACTAGCCAAAGAAAATATTTTTTTAAGATTTTAAGGGGAAGAAAAAAAATGACAGCATTGTAATGAGACTAAGCTTAAACTATGTTATATTATATTTGGGGATTCTTAATAGCCTTTATTACAGGAGAAAGCAGGGGCATATGGACCATGAAATTATCTTTTTCATTTCCATTCAGGTTGTCTAACTGATGTTATTTTATTAACTTGCGTCAGAAGTTGAGATTCAAAACTTTCTCCTAAATTAAACCAACGAGAATTAAGTAAAGTAAAGCATTCAGTAATATGGTCGAACTTTGCGAGGCTTACAAAAAAATTTAAGAGATACGTTTTAACGACTCTGTAATCTTGTTTTATCTTTCTGAAACAAGTGCTGGCCGGTAAACAGTACACTAGGATAGATTGGACAAAATAATCTGCAAGGTTTCATCTAATAGCAGTATCCAAAATATCTTTGTTATAATAAGGTATTTTAGTTTTTTAGAGTATCTTGTTATTTAGCTTGAAATGCCTCTCTTAAAACGTAAATCATCATCCATGAGAACAACTAAATTTTTACAGATGTTCGTTGCTTTTAAAATAAAATACGGTATCTTTCCCGTGAATATTATCATAAACTCCATTTTTATAGGCCTTTTTTTCTGAATACTTTCTGTTTAACTTCATGTTACACTACAAAAATTATGAAATTTTATTTTTGCGAAACTTTAACTCAAATCTGACAATTTGCAACACATGGAATGTTTTTCAAAACGCATATATTTTATAGTCGAATATGTTTCGCGGATGGCTACGAGACATTTATGCGTATTTTGGAGTGCCGGTATATACGAACTTTTCACATCAAATTTGACTTTTAAAACAAGTTTATATTCTCTTCGACGAAAGGACGGCAGCTTTCCACATGCAATGACATATTTATAACAGCGTACTTGAAACTTTTCGCATATATTTGATTTTTCTTGATACAATGGTTCTACTTATTTTAAGAACAATACGTTGTTTGGTTTACTGACTTAAAATTAAAAAAAATAAAAGAAAAAGCTTGTAAATTACTATTTGTTTCCAGAGCCCCTGAGCACAAAAATTATGCAAAGCATACCTAACAATATTTTAATCAGATTTAATTAGCTTTAAAAATCCATACTTTTATGAACAGAAAACAATAGAATGTGATAAATTCTTATTTTCATGTACATTTATATTTCGAAGTAGTAGGCACAGAAGAAGAAATAGTTTAATATTCCCAAAAAAATTCTTTATTATATTAGCAACCGGTTTCGCGATTAAGTCGCATCATCAGGCTACAAGAATTTTTAACAACTGAGAGATCTCATAAGTAAAACGAAAATAAGTACATTGACAATTTTCCGAACAAAAAAACATAGCTTTTAACAAAATAGGTACATTTAAGATACTTACTAGACGACACTTATTTGTCACACACTTGTCGTCTAGTAAGGGACTTAAATGTAACTATTTTGTTGAAAAATATGGTTTTTTGTTCGGAAAATTGTCAATGTACTTATGTTCGTTTTACTTATGAGATCTCTCAGTTGTTTTAAAAATTCTTGTAGCCTGATAATTCGACTTAGTCGCCAAACCGGTTGTTAATAAAATAAAGAATATTTTTTGGGTAAATTAGACTTTTTCTTCTTCTGTGCCTACTACTTGAAAATCACCAACCAAATATGGACATTCAGATTCAAGAAATTTATATTAATGTCGTGATTTGCTTACAATTTCTTTCTTTAATATGGAAGCTGAACTAGTTTCATGTTAAGTTTTGGTTTACTAATTTAGATTCTTTTTAATTAAAGGCCCTCTACTTATGCAGACGTGTTATCAATACGTAATTATTATTTATTATTATTGTGATTTTTACATGAAAAAAAATCGGTAAATATCCTTTACCCGGAACTTCCCTCGTTATGATTTTTTTCCATTTGGCAGGAATGCTGAAGCGTGAGCCTATATAGTTCAGTACATAGTCACAATATATATATATATATATATATATATATATATATATATATATATAAATATATATATATGTTATCACAACAATTTCAAAATTCACTTTTAAAAAAAATGATTTTATTTATAAAACACAAACTTAACTCAGTTACAAAAATATTAAAACAATTAAATTAAAATTCAAAAATCAAACTGACAGCATAACTAGCTATTTCTATTACTAACTTAAAATTATATTTACAAGAGTATTTATATTATTATATTTGCAAGCAACAGCATTGTTCCCACGGTAAAGTCACGTAGAGTGTTTCCTGCTGATGTTGCATCCTGCGAAATATCAGGTCTCGTCACTATTGCGTAATGTCACCTCGTGTGACCGGCAATCAGGTCAATGTATTGT
The DNA here is from genome assembly GCA_030620095.1 of Kuschelorhynchus macadamiae. NCBI lineage: Eukaryota > Metazoa > Arthropoda > Insecta > Coleoptera > Curculionidae > Kuschelorhynchus > Kuschelorhynchus macadamiae. The sequence goes on along the minus strand of JAUTXW010000537.1, from coordinate 546,673 downwards.
ATAATATTGCATATAACAACTCCCCCTTTAAGTAAAAAGTTGGGGCGATGCGGCAACTTTTAGGCTTCGTCTTGGAGTTCCATTTCTTCTTCCATAGATGGGTTTAAGTGCAGGCTGGGTCTTCTCCTGGGAAGAATACTGGTTAACCTCGTGTGTCTCCGGTTCAAAGGCTTCGGAACTGGGGGCGAGTCATCGTTAGGTGAGCTCATGGTGATCATCGGCAGCTTCTTGCGTCGACATTTGCACATGACGTAGGTGGAGAGAGAGCGATAAACACTATCGTAGTTACTGTGAACCAGGGCAGGTGTTTGCTGATAAATGGCTGGTTGATAATCTTATCAAGTTCCTCGGAATATTGGTCGAGTTTGTGTTGGGGTATGTTCAACTCTCCGATATCCAGTTTGCTAAGCTTTAGTGGTTTGATAGCTACTTGAGGTTTTTCTGGAAGATGTTCGCAGCACTTGTATGGGATTTCTATCGGATGGCTGCGGTAAGTCACATTCTGATAGTTGTCGATGGTGCGTTGGGCATGCACTCTGGTACTTCCTACAAATGCGTTGCATTCAGGTCGCAATTGTAGAAGACTGTTAGTATTAATGACCTTGGTGGTAGCTTCTTTTCTTTCACACTGAACGGTGATTGGCAGTGGGTTGGAGATGCAAATTAACCAAAGGTTTTGGTCGATTTCCTGAACATTGTATTCTCGTGCAAGCAACAGATTTGATTGGCAGGTTCTCGGTAGCTGGTGGCTTAATTGGTTTAAGAGTTGAGCCTCGCAGATGGAATCAGTGTCTATTGGGTGCGGAAGTACATTGGAACAGATTTTCTGATTTAACCCAAGAGATTTACAATTGTACAAACTTGGGAGTGAAACGTATAGCATCGAATCATCATCTCTAGCGACATATTTTTGCGTAGTAGAAATGATGTGATGAAACCCTGTTCGATCATCTGATATAGGAATTGGATAAATATGGTATAAAGTGTAAGTTTCAGATTCTACTAACGGAATTTTAAGAGCAAATATTATTTTAGATTCGGATTGATAAGCTTCTAATTCGATGATATCTATGTATTTAGCAATGCTATGGGAATAGACCGGTAGGGGTAAATTATTTTTATGAAGAGCTTGAGAGATTTGTCTTAGAGAGCTAATCAAATCTAGTGGTGTTACTATTGAACTATGTAATATTTTAAGGCGTGCAAATGTTATAGCATTAAGGATGTCATTAAGATAGTTTTCTATGAAAGCGTAACTTTCCATTAGTGATTCGCATAAATCTAAAACATTTACCTTAGCTTGGTAGAAGGCAACAGTGTCACTGATGTCTAGAATTGCTTTTTGAATATTTTCTACGTTGTCGTTAAATGTCTCCTCGTCTATTTGTAGTTTTTGTAAAGTGGTGTTAAAGCTCTTAATAACCGATGTAGTTACGGATATTTGATTTTTCATTAGGGTCTCAATGTGTAGTTCGTCGTGAGTAATTTTCTCAATACATTGGTTATAGTATTCGCCATCTGAGGCGTCTAGATTAACGTTTTCCAAACTGTTCCTAAGCCATTAAGAAGTCCGCGTTTTGATCGGTGTTCGGCATAATTTTGGGTATCGGCTATTGTTTCTCTGTATTTGAGGTTTACCGAATCGGAGATTTGGCCTAGAAGACTAACATGAGTTTGGATTTCTCCTTTGAATGCGATCATTCGAGGTGTTTCTGCAGATATAAATGTATTCAAAAGATTGTCTAGGATTTTATCATTTTTGACTATTGCGTCTTTTATGGGTTGAAGTTCTTTGTAGACAAGAAGCGTCCATTTATTGTTAGAAATTTTAATGGCTCCTTCTTCATGGAGGAATATTCCTACAGTATTATTAATGGGTGTGATGGAGTATTGCGAAAGGGTGGCTACGATCAGCCAGGAGAATCTGAAAAGAAGAAGATCTATTCAGAATACGGCTTTAGCCTATCGAAATTAAATTTAGAAGTTTGATTTGTTTGGAGATTTAGGAGAGTGGCTGAATTTTGGAAAATTTCGGTAATTTCGAAAGGTCCGGTGAAAAGGTTTTCGGCTTTCGTTCTTATTTGCGATTGTTTTACGTATACTTTATCTCCAATGTTATATTCATATGGGCTTTTCGAAACAGACTGATCGAATCTTATTTTAGCTTTTTCTTTTTGGTTTTCTGTCTTTCGTCTTGCAAGTTTGTAAAGATAGTTCATTTTATTGTTCAGGTCTCGTACGTATTTTGATATTAGTTCTTTTTGGTTGTACAGGGTCTCGGGTGGTCTACTAGATGTATGCCCGAATAGCAGTTCGTAGGGTGTAAATCCGTGTGTCTTGTTTTGCGTGTTATTGTAGCAGATGACGGCATATGGGAGGACGTTAAACGGATGTTCGTCTGGGTTCTCGGCGAGATTGGCTCTAATCATTTCGCGTGAAATCTTTCAACTGAGCCATTAGATTGTGGATGGCTAACACTTGAAAAGGACATTTTTATATCGAAGAGGTAACAAAGGTCTTTTAGAAGGGAGTTATTGAACTCACGCCCATAGTCGCAATGGATCCTAAGGGGTGTACCGTAGTGTTGAAAGAACACTAAAAGGTTGTTGACGACTGATTTCGCTGATTTGTCTGAAAGCGGGTAGGCTTGAGTAAATTTCGTTAACTCGTCTCTTATTGTAAGAGCGTGGTTTCTTGTGGGATATTCGAAAATGTCTATATTTACTCTTTCGAATGGCGTCTTTGGTGTTTCTGTTATAACTAGTGGTCTATTAAGATTTTTTCGGCAAAATTTTACCTTTTGGCAAGTTTCGCAACACTTTATTAGTTTCTCGACGTCTTTCACTAAATTAGGCCAGTTGTATTTTACTTTTATACGCCTAACGGTTTCGTTTATACCTCTGTGAAGGTTTAACTTTCCTCGATGGTAATGGTCTAGTATTTGTGGTCGTTCTTCTTCATCTGGCGTTCGGATGAGATCTTGACATATTTTGAATTTTACATCTTTATCTGCTAAGATGTAAGATAGCATTTCTAAAATGGGCAGTTCTACATTATTTTCCACGCAATATACACTTGATTCTTTAAAATCGTTTTTGGCTTTGAATAGGACGTAAAAGAGATGTTGGGCCACTATCGAAATTTTGTTTCGAGAGTTTTTATTTTTTTCAGAGAAGTTCTCAAGTTTGTTTCCCGCTTTGTGTAAAGGTATTGTTTTGAAATTAGTTACAAGTTGTTTAGATTTTAAGTCAATTATACAGTTATAGTGTTCTGAAAAGTCTAATCCAAGTATTCCGTCAAATTCTATGTCCAAATTATAAATAAAAACCTTATGGGTCTCGCCTGCATTAAATGGTACAAGAGTGGATTCGGTTATTTGAAGTTTTTGATTTGTGATTCCCTGAATGGTTATATTTTCGGGTGATCTTTGAGGAAAATTTTCGGCGGTTTTTTCTTTGAAAATGGTTATACCCGCTCCAGTGTCAATTAGGAGTTTATATTTGTTTGATGCGTCGTTAACGAAGTACAGATTTTTTGAATTTACTGCGAGTAGGGGATTTAGAGAAAGCTCTGTTCTGTAAAATTCAAATTGGGGTTCATGTCGTCTAGATTGAGAGTCTGGATCTGATCCTGGACTTCTTGTAATGGGTCTACAGATTGGTTGGTATTGTTCGGGGGGTGGTTTTGGTTCGGGAGTCCCAGAAAATTTTGATAATTTTCGTTATCAGGGATTGGTTCGAAATTTTCATAAAATCCTTGATTGTCTGCACTATATGCGCGGTATACGGGCTGTTCTGGGCTATAATCACAGTAGTGGTTATCATATGAATCATTTACATATTGGTCGGGGTCATATTCATGGAATTGAGAGTTATAGTTCATATGAAGGGTTCTATGTTGATTGGACTGAAAATTAGGGTTCCTTTGCATTCCTGAGGAGCGAAATTGGGATAACTGATTTTGTTGGGAAGTAGCAAATGGTCTGGATTGGTTAAAGGGTTGATTTTGGGAGGAACCTGGTCTTTGGAAATTAGTATTATTTTGGAAATTAGGTCTATTTTGAAAATTTGTACCAAAATTAGAATAGCTTTGATTTTGTTGGGCGCGGCATTCATTAGCCATTTGTCCCAAACGTCCGCAACTGAAACACTTTTGGGGTTGAGAAGGGGTTTTCCTGACCGAAAGGTTAGGTCTAATTGAGATGGGTGCTGGTTTAGGGTTTTTCTGAGTTTCGAAATACGATAATTGTATTTCTCGTCTAATTCTTATTTGGGCTTCGATAAGATTTGAAGGGTTTCCAGCCCTGATAATATGGCCAAGGCGTGGCTCTAATCCTGTGAGAAGGGTATTAAGGGCCATTGTGTCAATAAGGGAACACTGTGCATTTTTTTGTTCAGGACTTAGACCAGGAGTTTTTTGAATGTTTGCAAGCATTTTTGCATGGAGTACTTGCAAACGATTGAAAAATGTTAGGGGAGATTCGTTAGATAATTATTTAAGACGTTGCAGGTCTTGAATGAGTGAGGAGAGGTCCCTTGTATCGCCAAAATGTAAGGTGAGTAATTGTTTAATGTCGGCATAAGTAGAAGGGTTTCTCGAGTTTATAAGTTGAGCCGCTTTACCTCGTAGTTTATTTTTTACGAAAATCACTAATAATTTTTTTTGGTCTGCGACTGCCATATCATTTGCACAGTCACAAGCATTTAAAAATGTTTCTAACGAGATTTGATCTCCCTCAAACTCCGGGATAATGGAAAATATCTCAGATAATTTATAGGGCTCGATAGCTTCTGTAAGAGAATTTTTTGAATCTTGTGCCACAGTGGCAGTAGCTGCGCTACTAGTTTGAGAGCGTGTATCAGGCATTTTTCTTAAAATTTTATTCAATAAAAGAAATAAACAATAACTAACAGGGAAATATCAGATTTTCGAACAGAAATTCAACAAAAATCACTTCAAAACACAAAATTCAATTTTAAAAATAAAAGAGATGATTCGTTACTTACGAAAACACTCCAAGATGCATGAATTGTCTTGTTCTCGACTTTGGGCAACCAGGGGCTTCACTTGGTGTTCCTTCCGTTCCTGTCGTCGAGTGAGGACTCTTCACTTGAGAGGGTTGGTTCTTTTTTCGTTAAGGGATGAATCCGCCGTCACAGTTGGAGTTCTCCTGCTCTGTTGACGTTAACGAATCCTACCAGGACTGCGCCAATTGTTATCACAACAATTTCAAAATTCACTTTAAAAAAAAATGATTTTATTTATAAAACACAAACTTAACTTAGTTACAAAAATATTAAAACAATTAAATTAAAATTCAAAAATCAAACTGACAGCATAACTAGCTATTTCTATTACTAACTTAAAATTATATTTACAAGAGTATTTATATTATTATATTTGCAAGCATCAGCATTGTTCCCACGGTAAAGTCACGTAGAGTGTTTCCTGCTGATGTTGCATCCTGCGAAATATCAGGTCTCGTCACTATTGCGTAATGTCACCTCGTGTGACCGGCAATCAGGTCAATGTATTGTATAATATTGCATATAATATATATATATATATATATATATATATATATATATATATATATGTTACATATATTGTCTTTTCGAACATTTTTATTGGGCGCCATTTTGTTCCATCTCTGTACCTATGCCACATTTGACTTTTGGGCATAATTTAAAATAAATTCAGTAAGTTATGTTAAATTCGTACCAATTTATCCCATTTTAACATTTAACTTTTCTGCAAAATTTGTCAATTGAACAAGATTTTTTTAAGTTGATTTTTTAAAAAATTTATTTGGCCGCCGCAGAACTACTAGTTATGGCACACAATTTGTTTTTCATACCAACATAAAATTGGATAAGCAGTTTTATTAATAATTCTTTTAATATTTTGTTGTTCTTTGGCCACCATTTTGTTTCGCTATATAGGATTTTCACAAAAATGTTAATAGATCATCTTCATACGACTGTTAATTTTTTTATCAAAATTTGAAATCTATCAGGTAAGTAGTTTTTAAGATAGGCCTCGAATTGACAGACCGACAGACGGACCGATAGATAGATAGAGATAAGATTGATAAATCATATTTCTTGGCATCGAGGATGTTGAAACCTGAGAGAGTGATTTTTTTACGATTACAAACCTTTTATTTGGTCGCCATTTTGGGGACCCTAAAATATGAAGACCTGAAAAAATCTTGAAGGGTGACTTTTTCACAATTACAATATTTCCCTCGTAAAATAATAAATTATTTAACGAGCTAGCAGAAAACCAGAGCAGAGCTGCAGAGTTATTTTATAATGTTCGTCATAGACTTTCTTTAAAATCTTCCCAGGCAAAATAATAATGACACCAATTTCATTTAGTCCCTTCAATTCTTTTAAATTTTTGTTACCAATATCTTCAAAATAATTAACATCATCGGAGTCTGGCAAGTCAGACATCACTTATTTCTTCTGAACTCCATTTTTTGGTTGATTGTACTTTATCTTTTTTGACTATATCTTGACTTCTGTTATCGCTAAAACATTTCTGTTTCTTCTTTTATCGCTGATACACTGCTGTATCAGTACCTCAGTCGATTTCTTTATGCGTTTCATAAAAACTGTTCGATTTGGATCAGCTTGGGTATAATGCTGTAAAACATCTGTCAGAATAAAGCATTTTTCTGGTTTCTTCTGCTGATTCAGATCTACCCACCATTCTTATCATATTGCTATGCTTGCGTTAGGTTTTTTTGATATTTTCTTTCCCAAGATGAAGGTTTTTTTTTTGGTATTTTTTAACTGAATATCAGGATTAATTTTTACCCCAAAACTGGTGCTAGAATCCAACTCCGGAATTTCTGTTCTTGTCGAAGCCAAAGAATCGCATCGTCGCTTAATATCTTATCAATAAAATGAAAAATGCCCGCATCTTTAAAACCAGATTGCAGTTTTTTGCACAAAACATCAAAGAATATGTATTGCCTAATTGTTCAGCTGTATCGTCAATGATGATCATTTTTCTTGGATTATAGGGAAGTCAGGTTTAACAAGCATTATTATATTATTTCTTCAATGGGCTGTGAACACTTTCTAGCGACTGAAGTTTGTAGCTTGTGTGAGGCGGCAATATCAGCACGTTTACATGATGATGTCGTGCTTTTTCTATGACTTTTAATGAAACCTGGCTTTCATGGTTGTCCAAGATTAGAAGCATAGTGACATCAGTAGATGGTTTAGCATGACTGACGAAGTGATTAAACTACTGGGGAAATATATGCGATGTAATCCAGCCATACTGAGAAGCTGCTCCAATAGTGACGCAGCATTTATAGCTTCCATGATTGCCACGAGCGACCTCTTTCGCTTGGAAGTGATCTGGCCAACCAGTTTATTAAATCCCTTAGCTCTTTCAATATATGTCGGTTCAGCCTATTCGTATAGAGGTGTCGTTGTTCCTGTTCAAATAGTCCGTGAACCAGTCTTTGCCTGTCTGCCTACAGTTTTGTTTTCATGCCAAGACATAGGAATATTTTTGTTGTTAACGACCGCTAAATCATACGCCAATTTGCAACAGATCTTTGGCGTTAATCCGTGATGTAGATTAGCCATAGTTTATTCTGTAATTTACACAGCTGCTGAGTCACGCGTGGATAACTTTCTACGACAGGAATACACACTCTATATTATTCTCAGATTCTCTGCATTTTTATATACCTTCGTAAGATAGTTCGGGGAATGTTTTATCTAATCGCGGCTGCTTTAGTAGCCAAACCTTCTTGAAAAACTGCATACTCAGCATTCTTCATAGTATCTCCACTGGTTTTCTCAGTACCGGTGTTTTTTCACAGCTTGTTGTGACATAGTGATTGCATTTTTTCTAAATCTGAGCTGTAATCAAAGCGAGTCAACAGGGGCCTCCAATTTTAAAACACAAAGATCAGTAGCCTCTTTAGAGTATAGGACGGTCGGCACTCTTGCCAAACTGAATCTTGTTAAAAATCACAACCTAAAAATAATAAGACTGGATATTTCTGTTGTGTCTTCCTAAAGACTTTCCAATGAACACATTTATGCATAATGAACAGGAAAACGCACAAATCATTTAAATTTTTATTATAAACCAGTTTAAAATCTGAAGAAACGTACATTTTGTTCGAAAACTGCACCACTAGACACGTGTCTCAAGATCAATAAATGAGAAGTGAATCATTTCTAGCGGAAAACAAACACCTGCAAGTAAAAATCGGCACAGGAGACAACAGAGCCGCCAAATAATACGTACACATTTTAGGGAGAAATGGCTACTGTTGTCGGATACTCCTGTCCGAGAAAAGTTTTAATTTTCCAAACACAATTTTATTACCATGTTATATTTAATTTTTTTCCGAAAAAGAGCACAAACTTAAAAAAAAACCATTAGCATTATTTTAAATTAATAATATAATACTGTATGTATTACCTATATATAATACGACCAATAAAGTAGCTAACAAAAACAAAGATGTAAAATATAGTGGGTGACATGGCAACTAATTCATAATAAACCGGTTTTCCTTTTTTTTTCGTTAAATAACAGCGTGTACCTTATTTAATATAAAATTCTTGCCTTGGTCTGTTCCATTTCCTTGGTCATGTATAAAGCTAGAAGAATTCCTAAAAGGAGATAAATTTCGCGGTTCCCCACTTAAATGTTTAACATATTTGAGGTATTAAGAGACCCCCTTGCAAATGCTGAGGAATTAAATTTTATAGAGAAAATAAAAAAATATGTAGTCTTTATTTTATATAAGCGCGTGAAAATTCAAATAGTTAATTTTTTATTACATTTTTTTGTGATTTAGAAAATCTAAGCTTTTTTATATTTATCCTACAATTTAAATTCATTTAAGCAATTTATGTTCTGCCTAGATTTTTAATTTAGTTTCATTTTACATTTGTTTTGATTTGTAGAAACGTATACCTAGTCATTAATTAATCGGTTTCTGCCATAAAAATTTCAAGTACGAAAATAAATTATTTTATTTTAACGCTTCTGCATTTTATGATTGTCATTTATTACAGCAATCAACGAAGTAATCAAGTCAAGTGTTTACCTTTATAAAATGTACATAAAATTACATCAATACTATTAATTAAGAATATGAGTTTTAAAAGCAGCAGACATGTTATGTTGGAAATGATACTTTCCACCCTTTCCAAATACTCTGCTTTCAATACATATTTAATACTTTTCAATACGGTTTAATAACATTTTATTTTTCCCAATATATTTTTAGTGCTTTTAAATATCCTTGAGTATCTAGTTTTAATTCTTGGAAAATGGGCTGAACGCACTGGTTTTTTTAGATCAAAAAGTACGGTCAAATTTAGCGAAATACTATTTGCATGTGGTTTGAGACGGAAGTTGTTTTCAATGCAAGGCAATAAGCCAATTTCAACCAAATCTATAGATACAGTAAAAGATAAAGTAAAAGTATGGGATAATGTTGTCATGCGATGTGGATGTTAGAAAAGAGTAGTTTTTTAACTGGCACATAAGAATCTGAAAAAGGTGGGAATGTGTTTTTACTTTTTTAGAATATATCTTCAAGTAAGTGGGATTTCAAGATGATTCTTCAAATATACATTTAAATAATTATCTAAAAATCGATATATGGATTTTTTCAAACTCCACCTCTAAGGTAGTGGGAACGGGTAAAATGTGTGATTTTTTCGCCACCGAGGTAAATGATGACTTTTATTTTACCCTTTTACAAGATACCACCAATAAATGAGATTTTAGGGCGATTCTTTCATTAATGGCTTTTAAGACAATTGTTATACTGAGAGTAAGTATTTCGGATTTTGCTATTTTTCAAATTTTTAACGAAAGCCTATGTCTTATAGTACAGATTAAAAAAATAAAATTTGCGGAAGAAGCACTTTTGACCCAGGAAAAAAAATAAAAAGGATAATTACAGTGTAGCAGGGTTATCGAGCGGTTATTTATTATATTTAAAATTATTTATTTATTTTATTTATTTATTTGTAGCTTAGCGGGCAACCCTGTTGTTGTGACCCCATTATTTAATAGTCATTTTATTTGTGAATAGTCTTAAGTATTATATATTCATTAGTCTAGAGATAGTTTGACACGTAAATGCAATATTTAGACATACACTATATTTCGGCGGAACCTTCTGACAAAAGCTGCTTTAATGGTCGTTTATTGCAAGGGAAATTCTGTAAACAATATGTATTTTAAATTCTACTTCAAATTCTATTTTATGCACATTCTTCCGCCCCAAATATTATTATACCCGAAAAAACCTATCATAAACTCATTTACACTATGTCGATAAAGCTTGGGAAGGTTCAGCTATAAAAACATTAAAAGAAACCATTGTAGTACAGTAAGCAGTGGCGTAGCAAATACTCCCCAAATTACTTTTATAGACACCTTTTTTAATCAATTTTACAGATACGCCACTGCATCTCAAATTAGGGAATTCATATAAAAATAAGTTCTAGGTAGTCAGTATAGAGCAGGTCAGTCATTATGTCAGTACTATATTGTCAGTAGAATTAAGTCAGTAGATACAGTAAGAGTAAAGATTTGTTAGAAGTAAGAAGTGTCCCTCTTGTACAGAAGATAATAGAGAGATTTGAAACAAGTTGAAGTGTTTACATTTACTACCAGTGCTAATACAAAATACTAAAATTATTAAATCATAACAGTGGTGGCATTCGGCGAGTAATAAAAATATTAAATCATAACAGTGGTGGCATTCGGCGAGTAATAAAAATATTAATACATAACATTGGTGGCAGCGGATCTGGATATACTACCCCGTGTTTTCTGAAGGAGCGCCTAGAACGCAGCAGGAATCACACCAGTTAAACCACATCGGTATACCAAAGACAGGAAGTTTCAACAGACTTGGAGGAGCGCCCAGTACGCAACAAGTTTCGAGAAGAAGAAAGAAAACGAGGAAATTCGCCTTACGTTCCAGCTAACTAAGGATGAAGCTGTAAGTTTTTTTCTTTTATTTTCCTGTTGTGGTGACACTATTTGTTTTTTTTTATATGTTATGCATTTTTGAAATTATATAGATATATTTATTTTGTGAAAGGTACTGCAAATACGTTGTGTGTTGAAAAAGTAATTGAATAATCGACCGTATAACTTATCTATATTTAAATTTTTACCCAAAATTTTTATTAGTATTTAATCTTTATAATTTTAACAAACAAAAAAATGGCTGAAGGAAAAGATGCAATTGATGTATTAAATTTAATAAATTCATTTGACGGCTACGGCGATGGAAATTCTCTTCAATTTTTTCTAAAAAACTGTGACGCAGTAATGCATATTGTGAAAGAAAATGAAAAAAACAAATTAGCTAAATTAATTTTGGGTACTAAATTAAAAGGTAAAGCTCAAGAGGTGACACAATATAAAGAATTTTTAAATTGGGACGAAATTAGAGATTTTCTTTTAGAACAGTTTACGGATAAAAGACCGCCTTCTCATTTTTTAACTCAAATAATGAATATAAAACAAAACTTTAGGGAAACCGTTACAGAATATGGAGATAGATTAAGATACCTGCATAATAAATATAAAGAAACTTGTCATTTAAATTATGAACATAATTCTGCTAAGGTATTAATAGAAAATTTAGAGTCAATTTTAGTAAACACGTTTAGACAAGGGCTAAATGATGAAAAAATGCAAATTCGAGTAATTGCTGAAAACACAACAGATTTAGACAGGGCATTATCATTAGCAATCGAAATGGAACTCGAAAACAACGTTAGAGCAAAAAATTCAAATTTTAACAATGTAGGTTTTGTGGGTCAGGGAAATAGAAATTTTAATAACCAAAATCCTAAACTTTTGTGTATGTTCTGTCATAAAAATAATCATATAACTTCTCAATGTAGGCAACTTATACAATATGAACAAAATATGGGAAGAAATAATTTTAATAATCCTAATTATCAAAGCTTCAGTCCACAACAACATTTTAACGCAAATTCTTCAAATGGGCAAAATTATAACGGGAACAACCTATTAATGCTAGAAGTAATTTTTCTTACAGGGGAAACGATAATCATAATTACAATCAAAATACAAATTCACGAAATTTTAACAATAATTATAATGGGAACAATTATCGTCAAAATTATACCAATCCCCGTAGTTCAAACAGACCTCAAATGCTTTCAGAGATACCTCAACAACAGCGACGATACCGTCCTAACTATAATAATGAACCTGTCAATAATTCTCATCAAATACAAACTATAACGTCTCTACCCCCCAGTACCCTTCATCACAATCTTAGTATTTCTCCTCCACAACCAAGTCGTAATAATTCAAATAATATGTCTCCTAAGTCAGTATTATTCTCTAATAATTGTAAACAGTTAGATATAATTGAAATAACTTCATTGGGCACTAAAAAGTCAGAATTGCAAATTTTGTTAGATACAGGGGCTGATGTTTGTTTATTAAAGGAGTCGATTTTACAAGACTATTCAAAGCTAGATCAAAACTATATTATTGAACTAAAAGGTATAAGTAAAGAACCGGTTTTTACGAAAGGTCTATATAATGTAACAATCCAATTAAAAGATAATAAAATATTAATTCATCCTTTTCATATCGTACCAGATAGCATTCCTATTAAAAATGACGGAATTTTAGGCCGCGATTTTTTTCAAAAATATAAAACTAAAATTAATTATGAAGAAGAAACTGTTTATTTTGAGGACAATTGCTTTAAGATTTTGCCTTCAGAGACTTTAACGACTATACCCCCAAGATGTGAAATGATAACTTATGCTTTGGCCAACGTTTCAGGTACTGAAGGTATCGTAAAATCGAAACAACTTGCTGAAAATCTCTATATAGGTTCTTCTTTGACCAAAGTACATAATCATAAATGTTTAATTAGTATTTTAAATATATCTAATGAACCTTTAACAATTGCGTTACCCAGAGTTAACGTACAACCTATCACTAAAGGTGAATTTGACATTATAGAGCTTAGTCATAATAATAATAATATTGAAAATAACACGGATATAAATTACTTTGAACGTTTAGAAAAATTGTAACATTCTCTCAACTTAGAAGGATTAAATGTCGAGGAAACTAACTCACTTCTAGAAATTTGTGAAAATTTTATCGATATTTTTTATTTAGAAGGTGATAAACTCTCTTGTACAAACACAATAAAACATAAAATTTCTACAGACCCTACTAAGGGACCTATTAATATTAAACCCTATAGATTACCTTTTCAACATCGGGAGGTTATAAAAGAACAAACCGATGCAATGTTAAAGGATGGAATAATTTCTCCGTCTTACAGTCCTTGGAATAGTCCCTTATTAGTAGTTCCTAAAAAAACTGATTCATCAGGTTTACCTAAATTTCGCGTGGTCGTAGATTTTAGAAAAATTAATGAAATAACTGCAGGGGATGCATTTCCATTACCTAATATTACAGATATTTTAGACCAATTAGGAAAATCGCATTATTTTACAACTTTAGATTTAGCCAATGGATTTCATCAGGTTCAAATGGACGAAAATGATAAAAATAAGACAGCTTTTAGTACTTCTACGGGGCATTTTGTTTACAATAGGATGCCTTTTGGCCTAAAAGGAGCTCCGGCAACCTTTCAGAGGTTAATGAATGCGGTCTTAAGCGGTTTTAGTGGCATAAAATGTTTTATTTATTTAGATGATGTCGTAATTTATGCTAATAATTTAAAAGAACATAATGAAAGGTTAATTGAGGTATTTGAACGGTTTCGGGAGCATAATTTAAAGGTTCAACCATTAAAATGTGAATTTTTAAGAAAAGAATGTTTGTATCTAGGTCACATTATAACAGATTATGGCATCAAACCTGATCCTTCAAAAGTAGAATGTGTTTTACAGTTTCCTCAACCAGTAAATCAAAAAGAGGTAAAATCATTTTTAGGGCTTGTCGGATATTATCGAAAATTTATAAAGGATTTTGCGAAAATTTCAAAACCTCTTACCAAATTGCTCAAGAAAGATACGGAATTTAAATGGGACCATGCTTGTGATATTTCATTTCAAACGCTTAAAAATAACATAACTTCTCCTCCTGTACTACAGTACCCAGATTTTTCAAAAGAATTCATTATAACTACCGACGCAAGTAATTATGCGATTGGTGCAATTTTATCACAAGGAAAAGTTAATAATGATCGACCTATAGCTTATGCTAGTAGAACTCTTAATAAAGCCGAACAAAACTACTCAACGACAGAGAAAGTATTAGCGGCAATTGTTTGGGCAGTTAGACATTTTCGACCATATGTTTTTGGAACAAATTTTAAGATAGTTACGGATCATAAACCTTTACTTTATGTATTTAACATAAAAGACCCTGGGTCGCGTCTTACAAGATTTAGGTTAAAATTGGAAGAATACAATTTCGAAATTATTTATAAGGCCGGAAAGTTAAATACCAATGCTGATGTCTTAAGTAAAATGATTAAAACGGTAAACGTTGACATGATAACAGATTATCAAAAATTTTTAAATTATCTGCAAACACATATTGTTATTAACACAAAATTAAAAGAAAACAACGCTAATTTATTTCAGATAAATAATTCAGATCCTATAATATTATTTTTTCCCAAATTTTTTAACAAAGAGCAATTTAATATTTTGGAACAAAATAATCAGATTAAACAATTTCTTGCATCATACAACGTTCAAAACGATTTAAAAATACCTTCCGTCTCTCAGTACCAAAACAACGACTGTAATATATTTTTACTCAATGATAATAAAAATAATGTTAAAATTCTTTCCAAACAATTAGAAAAAGAACAAAAAGATATTAAATTTTTAGACTTAAAAGGCAATCTAGAAGAACACATTACGCTGACAAATATGATGTTACATCAACTACAACTCGAAGTAATGACTTTGATTAATGCAATTCTTATTGCCAAAAAGGGTTTATTACACCCAGCAATTTTAACACCAGTTCGCCTAATTGATGAACTAAAACAAGTTACGGATTCTCTTCCCCATGGTTTAGATTTTGCTGTGCCTCTTGATATAATGCATTCTAATCTTATATTAAAAACGATTGAACTAAAAGTTTACTTTGAAAATAATCATTTAATTTATATAATTAATATTCCTTTAGTTGAAGCACAATTATTCTACCTATATAAGGTATCGCCTTTTCCTAAGCTATTAGCCACTAATCAATTTGTTTTGATTCAACCATCTTCTAAATACATTGCAATAGACGAAACAAAACAGCAGTTCATAACTTTCTCTGATCTCGAATATAATAAATTTATAAAAATAACGGATGATAAAATGATTTGTCAGCAACAAAAACCAGTTTCATTGGCTCATTTAGTGGAAAACTGTGAAATGAAGTTACTTCAAGTAACAAATAAAATTCCAGAAGTATGCGAAAAACATATATTAAATTCTAATAGAGGTATCTTTATTCAGTTACTTACAACTAATACTTGGCTGTTTGCAGTGCCTTGCCCTGAATCATTAACCATTTCATGTATTAATCAAAATAAACCAGTAGACGTTATTTTAAAAAATTGCGGCAGTGTCACCATAGGAAAACAGTGTAAAGCGTATAGTGTTTCAACGATGCTCGTGCCTCACGGTAATGCCTTTCAGTCGAAAATATTTAGTGAGTTTGTTCCGCCATTAGAAATTAGTGAGGACTGTTATGAAAAAATAAAAAATAATAACATTAACCTGACTGAAATTTTAATAAACGAAAATTATAAGACTCTTTCAAAGCACATTCCTGAACTGAACATCGCTAGCCATAAACTAGACGACAAAGAAAAGCTAACAGAAAATCTTGAAAAAAATAATTTTTTGTCAACATATAATATTTCTGGTTCTGTTTTAGCTTACATTGTATCTGTTGTTGTATTATTATTTATTGTTTACAAAATATATTCAAAATGTATAAGAAAAACTTCCTGTTGTGGAATAATACCAAATATTTGCGTAAGGGTAAATCAAACCATTGAACCATCCCCGAGAAGTAATAGATATATAGCTCAGTATACTAGTGAAACTTCTAATAGAATTAATAATGATGATCACCCTGAGGACGATCAACCAGGTATATCATACACGCCTCGCAGAGCTATTGGTCACACGTCCTCAAGACGATCAATTAGATAAGTAATAATATTATGTTTTATTATAAGTAATAAATTTCTTTAGTAGAATCTAAGTAGATTTAGAATGCCTAATTATTATAAAAAAAACAGTTTCCAATATTATATAGGTTAGTATAATATAGAATAAGAACATAGTTCATAGCAAATTTTGTAAAATCATTTCGAACATAATACTTTTGTTAAATATTAATATCAATTACAAGGATGTATATTTTGTATCATAATTTATATTTTAACTCAGGAACGAAATTTTCTAACAATTTCATTATTATAAAATCTCTCATTTAGGGGGGAGGTGTTGTGACCCCATTATTTAATAGTCATTTTATTTGTGAATAGTCTTAAGTATTATATATTCATTAGTCTAGAGATAGTTTGACACGTAAATGCAATATTTAGACATACATTATATTTCGGCGGAACCTTCCGACAAAAGCTGCTTTAATGGTCGTTTATTGCAAATATTATTATACCCGAAAAAACCTATCATAAACTCATTTACACTATGTCCATAAAGCTTGGGAAGGTTCAGCTATAAAACATTAAAAGAAACCATTGTAGTACAGTAAGCAGTGGCGTAGCAAATACTCCCCAAATTACTTTTATAGACACCTTTTTTAATCAATTTTACAGATACGCCACTGCATCTCAAATTAGGGAATTCATATAAAAATAAGTTCTAGGTAGTCAGTATAGAGCAGGTCAGTCATTATGTCAGTACTATATTGTCAGTAGAATTAAGTCAGTAGACACAGTAAGAGTAAAGATTTGTTAGAAGTAAGAAGTGTCCCACTTGTACAGAAGATAATAGAGAGATTTGAAACAAGTTGAAGTGTTTACATTTACTACCAGTGCTAATACAAAATACTAAAATTATTAAATCATAACAGTGGTGGCATTCGGCGAGTAATAAAAATATTAAATCATAACAGTGGTGGCATTCGGCGAGTAATAAAAATATTAAAACATAACACTGTCACAATACTGAAATTAACTAATATATGATAAGTAAAATCAAAGGTACTCTGTAGGCTTCTTCGTGAATTATAATTTATAGTATTACGAAATAAATTTGTTAGTACAAATTGAATTAGACATTTTATCTCACCAATTCTGCGGCCATATAAACTCGAACAACAGCAAACTGCAACAACGATGGTATCTTCTTCTTGAATATATATCAGGTGATTTATTTAAATAAAAGATTTGGTTTTTAAAAACAACTTAAAAATCTATTAACAAAAGTAAAGTATATGTGATATGCTGTACAAAAATAACACTTAAACCTAATAACAAAAAAAAAGTATTTAAATCTAGAAAATGAGAAAATTATCTTTAAATCCCAACTTTAGTACAAAAGAAAAGAAAACAGAAATCTTTAAATAAAACGTAAATTTAACTCTTGAAAACCCAGTTACTCCCCAGATAAAATATAGAATAAAAAATAAAATATCTTTGAAAATCAGTTTATATAAAATAATAGTTATAATAAACTTTAATAACCCATTGTATACGTAAAGCCCCATAAACCACCTCAAAAGAAGAATTTAAGATCAACTATAAGAATCAAAACTCTGACACAGACTGACTTTTAGTCTTCCCGTAAAATACAAAGTTAGCTCAGCTATTACCAGATCCACCCCTTAGACCAATCCCCTCTTTGATTTTATTAGTCAGGACAAAACGAATAAAGCTGTGAATGGTGAAGCTTAAGTCCCTACTCTAAACTTTAAGTTCGGAACTTCGTCTTAGAAACACGAGGTGTCACCCATGATAATAAAAAGTGAATAAATAGATTAAAATGATATTCCCTTCAATTCCTAAGATAATGTATATAATTTAATATATAAGCCTTTACTAACTCATCCACATTATGGGTCCGAAAAGTCATGGCGAAAAAAAGGCACGAAAAACCCTTTTAGTTTATCTTTTCTGAAGGGAAAATTATGCCCCAAAAACATAGCTTTTCGGTAATGTTCCTATTACAAAGTACTCTATTGTATTTTCAACATAGTAAATTTATAACGCTATAGTGCCTTATAAAGTTATAAACTATATTTTATGCTTTTTCATCCGCAATTTTTTTTGCTGAAACATCTTTATTTCGAGATAAGCTCTACAGTGAATCCCAAATAAGTTAATAAATTAGAAATACCTATGTCTAAAAGAGCCCAATTGTTTATAAATCGTTGCTTTATAATCGATTCTTAATTTTTCAAAAAATCCAACCTTAACTGGTAAAAATTGTTGAAATGCCTTTCTACTTTTTTTATAATACCTCTTCAACTAAGTGAGATTTTAAATCAAGTATTCGTCAATGGCCTTTAAAAATAATTATCTAAAGACAGATTCCTGAATTTTTAAAAATTTCGTTCTTGAGAATGTGAAATGTCTTTCTACTTTTTACCATTCCTTTTCAACTCAACTTTTTTTATCATTCATTTTTATTATCATATCATTCAGCGTTTTCCAAAGATATTCATCTAAATATTATTTCTGGATTTTTCGAAATACATTGTTGTTTTTTTACAATATCTATTGAACCAAATGACATTTTAAGCGGATTTTTTTTCAGTGGCTTTCAAAAATAATTATCTGAAAATATGTTCTTAGTAATTAATATATTATTCCTTTTCAACTAAACGTGATTTTTATTATTCGTTTTTATTATCATATCATTCAGCGTTTTCCAAAGATATTCATCTAAATATTATTTCTGGATTTTTAGAAATACATTGTTGTTTTTTTACAATATCTATTGAACCAAATGACATTTTAAGCGGATTTTTTTCTAAAAATATGTTCTTAGTAATTAATATTTTAATTCGATTTTTGTATTGAAAACGTTTTCAATAGTTACTAAAAATCCCATTTCAGAATTATTATTTATAATTTTATCTATGAATTTTTGTGTCTAATTCATAACCGTCAAAAACTTTAACAAAAGTTTTTTCACCTTCGAAACTGAGATGGTTTGGGCTAGTTGAGAAAAAAAATAGAGACATTTTTGAGAAATAAACACAGGTTACATAGTTAAATTTAAGGCCGATTTTCATAATATTTTTAAAAGGCAAACCGCTAGCCTGTTTATCCATAAAACTGAATTTCCATATATATTTTACCTATAAAAAATTGATACTACCTATTTTCATGGGTCATCTTGGTTATTATAAAAACTATTATTAGCATGTTATTTTTCTATTAATAATATAATGTGAAAATAAACCTAAGCAGCATTTAATTATTCTAGAAGTTTTGAGGAAATCATTGTTCAACCTATTACCAAATATTAAACAAAAATAACCGTTTTCCTTTTACTGATCTATTTTAATTGTCTTTTGGAATTT
The DNA here is from genome assembly GCA_030620095.1 of Kuschelorhynchus macadamiae. Classification (NCBI taxonomy): domain Eukaryota; kingdom Metazoa; phylum Arthropoda; class Insecta; order Coleoptera; family Curculionidae; genus Kuschelorhynchus; species Kuschelorhynchus macadamiae. Next base: position 527,110 of record JAUTXW010000537.1, on the reverse strand, counting down.
TTAATATTTCTCCGAACTTTTAAATACCTATTAAATATAATTCAATAATTTTTAATAACTTTATATGCTTTTTTATTACAATAAATCCTATAAGTATATTGTAATACCAAAACAATTAATTACGGTGTACAAAATTTCGATACCTGCGCCTCTCTGGTATTGTGTAGAGTAGCAAATAAATATTTAAATTAAAAACAAATTAAGTATAATTTTATATATTTAAGTTTTTTAGGAAATAATTTTAAGTACCTCAAAATGACCCAAATAGCAATTCCACATGTTTTTTTGTAAATATATTTATATTTATATGATTAGTAACTATTTAATATACAAGGTGATTTTTCAGTTTTTTAAAAGGACATGGAATACGAGAAAATAAGCTAATTTTTCTAATATGCTTCATTTCGGGTGTTAAATTTGTAAGAAAAAAATGTTTTTTTTTTATCATAACTTTCATACCACAGTAGATATTTCAATGAAACTGGGTACACTGTTTTTTTCTATCAAGTGACTTTTTCTGATGTAAAAGATTTTTTTTTAATTTCTGCCAGTGACGCCCAAACAGGATTTGGAATGAATATTTTTGAAGACAAAAATAATACATCACCATTTTTAATTCGCTTATTTAAGTAACTGATAAAAGGAAGGTAAGCTAATTCTCTTATCTGTAATTACAAATTTATTGTAATTGTGGGAGTACAAATAAATGCCTGCAAAAAATTAACTGAGGAAAATCGCCGATAAAATTACTGGTAAAAATGTTTTTTTTTTTAAATGTAAAGACGTAGCCGATGCACGCATCGGTCAAGTGGCTCTTCTGAAACGTACACTACAGAATGCTAAACATTCCAAATAGTTCGAATTCGCAAATAACGTCAAAAAATGGGTAAATAAAAAAAGCATATACAATGATATAACGATTTCAGGTCCAAAAGTAAAAACCAAAGTCAATCCCTCCATTGATCTATAAAAATAACAATTACCTTCTTTCTTCAAAAATCTAGGGTTTGCAGGCCACAAAGAAGAGCTCTTGTATTATATGTCAGACCTTGATATGGAAAATTAAATATATATAAGAGGTATTGTTGTATTGTGTCAATGTGACACTGATATGAAGGACTCCATTTTGCAGAACAGTATTCCAAAACGCTCCTAACCAATGAGTTATAAATACACCCAATTGCTTTGGTATCAGTCACATGCTTTGTATGTCCTTTTATAAAGCCGAGCAATCTAAAACCCTTCAGTACAATGCTATCAATATGCAGATTAAAAGTTAAATTTTCATCAAAAATAACACCCAGATCGGTGAAAGAAGTAACAACTTCAAGATGTACAGCATCTATGAGGTAGGTGAAGTGTATGGGATTAATATGTTTATGGAAATAAAGCACTTTACATTTAGAAATGTTAAGCTGCAGATAATTAGTGTGGAACCATTTGACGAGCCTTTCAATGTCAAGTTGCAGTGGATTAGAGTCAAAGGAAACTGGTGAAAAGAATTTTAGGTCATCTACATATAAAAGACATTTAGACATTAAAACAGTGAGTCGTACGAACAAAGGTCAAGAGACCAAATTTGCTTCAAAGTAAATAAGCATTTCAAAAAGAATGTTCATTCTAAGAAAAAGAAGTGACTTCAAAAATACTCATTCCAAATCCTGTTTGGACGCCACTGACAGAAATTTAAAAAAACTACAAAAAATGTTATTTGATAGTAGCAAATTTCATAAAAATATCTAGAGTGGTATGATAAACAAAAACATTTTTTTCTCACAATTTTTTATACCCTGTATATAGGAAACGCAGCATTTTAAGAAATAATTTTATTTAAAAAATTTGCCTAATTTCTCGAATTCTATGTTCTGTTAAAAAACATTAATTTTAAAATCACCCTATATATACATATATATATATATATATATATATATATATATATATATATATATATATATATATATATATATATATATATAGATATATATATATATATATATATATATATATATATATATATATATATATATATATATATATATATATATATATATATATATATATATATATATATATATATATATATATATATATATATATATATATATATATATATATATATATATATATATATATATATATATATATATATATATATATATATATATATATATATATATATATATATATATATATGTCCCAGAAAACATCAAATATTTTTGGACATTTGTAAGTAACTCAAGAAGGGGACTTCAGTTTGCCAATGTCATGAGTTATGACGGTGAGGAAATTATTGGTTCAAATAACATCGCAAATGCTTCTGCTACTTACTTTCATTCCTACTATTCTCACACCCCAATTTGCATTTTAGCAAGATTGGTCCCATAAGTTTTTCGGGAAAATTGCTATCAACGTATTGTTTTACCGAGGCAGAAATCTGTAATAAAATAAAGGGTCTTGATCTCTCCAAGAAGGCTGGTCCTGATACAATCCCCACTATTCTAGTGGTAAGATGTTGTCAGTCACCGTCTCAGCTTCAGTGTATAATCTTTCAGAGATCCTTCAGTCTAGGTTCCTTTCCTGAAATTTGAGAGTTTTCTACTTTCTTGCCAATCTTTAAATCTGGTGATAAAGGCGATATAAAGAACTATAGAGGTATTTCTTTACTTTCGCGCATACCAAAGTTGTTTGAGACAATTATCATCGATAATATCTTTGAATCATTAAAACACTACATTACGAGTATGCAACATGGTTTCTATCGGGGTCACTCAACGACTACAAATCTTGCAATATTTCAGAATTACTTAGTGACATCGGTTGGGGCTGGCCAACAAATTGATGTCATTTACATTGACATATCTATGTCTTTTGACAGTGTTTGCTATCAGCTTCTATTATGGAAATTGCAGAAAATTGATTTGTGGAAACTATCTGGAGTGGATAAGATCATATTTGCTTATCGTCGTCAGCAGGCCAACTCATCTGGTTCAGCTTCAGGAAGGCTGTTGTAACTTCGGGTGTTCCGCAGGGTTCACATATTGAACCAATTTTATTTTTACTTTTTATAAACGATATAGTATCTTGTTTTAAAATGTCTAAATGTCTTTTATATGTAGATGACCTAAAATTCTTTTCACCGGTTTCCTTTGACTCTAATCCACTGAACTTGACATTGAAAGGCTCGTCAAATGGTTCCACACTAATTATCTGCATCTTAACATTTCTAAATGTAAAGTGCTTCATTTCCATAAACATATTAATCCCATACACTTCACCTACCTCATAGATGCTGTACATCTTGAAGTTGTTACTTCTTTCACCGATCAATGGAGGGATTGACTTTGGCTTTTACTTTTGGACCTGAAATCGTTTTATCATTGTATATCCATTTTTTATTTACCCATTTTTTGACGTTATTTGTGAATTCGAACTATTTGGAATGTTTAGCATTCTGTAGTGTACGTTTCAGAAGAGCCACTTGACCGATGCGTGCATCGGCTAAGTCTTTACATTTAAAAAAAAAACATTTTTACCAGTAATTTTATCGGCGATTTTCCTCAGTTAATTTTTTGCAGGCATTTGTTTATTTGTACTCCCACAATTACAATAAATTTGTAATTGCAGATAAGAGAATTAGCTTACCTTCCTTTTTTCAGTTACTTAAATAAGAGGATTAAAAATGGTTCTTCTTTTACTAAAAATAATACTAATATAATTTTTTGTATTACATCTAAATTGTACTAATGTTCATTTTAAGTCATTGACTTTACTTTAATAAAAATTAGGCAAAAGCAAATTTGACATACAAAACATCATATCGGAATTTAGCGATTTCGCCATGCATCAAAACGGTTTTTATTTTTCATGCGAAAACAGTGCGTTGTATAAAAAAAAGCCTAAGAGATCAAATGTTCTCTAAAGTAAATGAGTATAACAAAAATAATGTTTATTTAAAAAAAAACAGTGATGTATTATTTTTGTCTTCAAAAATATTCATTCCAAATCCTGTTTGGGCGTCACTGGCAGAAATGAAAAAAAATCTTTTACATCAGAAAAGTCACTTGATAGAAAAAAACAGTGTACCCAATTTCATTGAAATATCTACTGTGGTATGAAAGTTATGATAAAAAAAAACATTTTTTTCTTACAAATTTAACACCGGAAATGAAGCATATTAGAAAAATTAGCTTATTTTCTCGAATTCCATGTCCTTTTAAAAAACTGAAAAATCACCTTGTATATTAAATAGTTACTAATCATATAAATATAAATATATTTACAAAAAAACATGTGGAATTGCTATTTGGGTCATTTTGCGGTACTTAAAATTATTTCCTAAAAAAATTAAATATATAAAATTATACTTAATTTGCTTTTAATTTAAATATTTATTTGCTACTCTACACAATCCCACGGAGGCGCAGGTATCAAAATTTTGTACACCGTAATTAATTGTTTTGGTATTACAATATACTTATAGGATTTATTGTAATAAAAAAGTATATAAAGTTATTAAAAATTATTGAATTATATTTAATAGGTATTTAAAAGTTCGGAGAAATATTAAAAATTCCAAAAGACAATTAAAATAGATCAGTAAAAGGAAAACGGTTATTTTTGTTTAATATTTGGTAATAGGTTGAACAATGATTTCTTCAAAACTTCTATAATATTTAAATGCTGCTTAGGTTTATTTTCACATTATGTTTTTAATAGAAAAATAACATGCTAATAATAGTTTTTATAATAACCAAGAGGACCCATGAAAATAGGTAGTATCAATATTTTATAGGTAAAATATATATGGAAATTCAGTTTTATGGATAAACAGGCTAGCGGTTTGCCTTTTAAAAATATTATGAAAATCGGCCTTAAATTTAACTATGTAACCTGTGTTTATTTCTCAAAAATGTCTCTATTTTTTTTCTCAACTAGCCCAAACCATCTCGGTTTCGAAGGTGAAAGAACCTCTTGTTAAAGTTTTTGACGGTTGTGGATTAGATACAAAAATTCATAGATAAAATTATAAATAATAATTCTGAAATGGGATTTTTAGTAACTATTAAAAACGTTTTCAACACAAAAATCGAATTAAAATATTATATATAATATAATTACTAAGAACATATTTTTAGATAATGAAAAAAAATCCGCTTAAAATGTCATTTGGTTCAATAGATACATAATACAAACATGTATTTCGAAAAATCCAGAAATAATATTTAGATGAATATCTTTAGAAAACGCTGAATGATATGATAATAAAAATTAATAATAAAAATCACGTTTAGTTGAAAAGGAATAATATATTAATTACTAAGAACATATTTTTGGAAAATTATTTTTGAAAGCCACTGAAAAAAAATCCGCTTAAAATGTCATTTGGTCCAATAGATATTGTAAAAAAACAACAATGTATTTCGAAAAATCCAGAAATAGTATTTAGATGAATATCTTTGGCAAACGCTGAATGATATGATAATAAAAATGAATGATAAAAATCAAGTTTAGTTGAAAAGGAATGGTAACAAGTAGAAAGACATTTCACCTTCTCAAGAACGAAATTTCTAAAAATTCAGGAATCTGTCTTTAGATAATTATTTTTAAAGGCCATTGACGAATACTTGATTTAAAATCTCACTTAGTTGAAGAGGTATTGTAAAAAAAGTAGAAAGGCATTTCACCCATTTTTACCCGTTAAGGGTGGATTTTTCGAAAAATTAGGAATCGATTATAAAGCAACGATTTATAAATTTATTTTTATTTATAAACAATTGGGCTCTTGTAGACATAGGTATTTTTAATTGATTAACATCAATTTTAAAATCACCCTATATATATATATATATATATATATATATATATATATATATATATATATATATATATATATACTACAATAAAGCTTCATAAACCGCATCCCTATTTTTATCAATGGTAATATGTGTTAATATAAAAAAATTATTTTGTTTCGAAAATAAATTTTGTTTTATAAATGTCCAAGACAACAAATACCAGTAAGTTTTAAGAGCCCTCTTAATTTTGCGCTGACTTTTTTGTAATAATTCTATTTACTTTTCCGCGATAAATCAAATGCCATACTTACTTGACAAGCACACTGAGTTCGACAGTCTAAGTTAAAAGTTTCTCCATGCTCATAAGTTTTGTTATATACTATACAAGGTACTCCTGACGATTCTAGAACAAATAAAAAGTTGAATTTATTCACTGAAAACATTTCTCTTTGATTTATTTAAAACAGTACTTGAACATGCATTATTTTTGCAGTGGGACAATAGGTTATTATGTAAGGTCGTTATGTTCATTAAGGTTACATTTACTGCAAAGAGCTGCTGCAGGCGAATATTTCTAGCTGACCTAATTACTGAAACAGGAGAACTGACTTAAGCGTTTTGATGTTATATTTAAGTAGGATCATACTATACACTTCTCTGAACAACGTTTATAAAAACAAGGAACAACTATACTCAACCGTTCTTAAGATTGAAAACCGAACACCTCTGGTACAGATAAAGTTACTTAGTGTAGAAAATAATTTTGTTTATTATACACAGTGTTACATAATACTGCGCAAAATTTAATAATTTGCAACCCGACCGCAATTTTGGAAGTTTTTTCATATTTAATTCCACTATAATATTTCTAAAGTGTCTCTTTAGACACAATTTCGTGAATTTTCTGCAAAAAATAATTGTTTAATGAATATTTACAGCTTTACTTCGTAAAAATGTCACAAAGGTTAGATATGCATAAAAAAAATTATGCCGCACAAACTATAGCAGCCACATATTTTTTTTATTAAAATATTATGGAGGATGAACAAAATATCATTTTTTCAGATGCAAATTCGTACTAGAACGTTAATTGGTTCCTAAATATATCTTTTTTTGATTACCCTGCATCGCATATCTACGACTAATTTTTCCAAACCAAAGGCTATATATATATATATATATATATATATATATATATATATATATATATATATATATATATATATATATATATATATATATATATATACAGGGTAGCGCATCGAAAACGATTAGTTAGTTTTAGACATTTATTGATATTAAGCTTGAAGTAGACTTTAATACATCAGATTAGTGTAGATCAATTAAATCAAGAAATTTGCCAGCAAGTCGTGTAAAAATAACTAATGAGTATACTGATGTTATTAGTTAATGTAATGGTCCCCCATTACCAAACTCTGAAAAGGTAAAATATTGTACAGCGATGCACCATCGTGTTGCCAAATTATGTTCCTAGCGACATTTGGGAGATTGTGAATAAACCCTGAAATTCGATTTTGGAGAAGCTATAAATTCTATTATTTGTTAATTTTTTATTTATAAAAATAGGCCCTAACATGGTTCTTTCTATTATACCACACCACAGGTTAACTGACTGATGCTTCTGCGGATTAACTTCTCGTATTTGGTGGGGGTTATTGATTGACTAATACTTGTTGTAATGGAACTTTCGAAACTCGTTATTTTCTCTGTATCTATTTAAAAATTACCTACAAAATTATAGTCTTCTTCGGCAATATTCCTGAGTGTTTCTATACTTATTAGCTCTATGTTTATATTTTTTTAAAACCTTGAAGATCGAACCATGGAATTTCCCCTATAAACATGATTAATTGACTTTGTAGAACTCGCTTCATAGTACCCCAAGATACTTGTTTCATTATTTTCGCATTTAGAACAGATGGGCTTCTAGAAAATTTTTTATTTAATCTTTAGCCTATTAGACATTTTTTTTAAAGGATTACGGCGATTTGAAAAACGTCTCATGTATTCCCTGGGCTGGCTTTTATTATTAAATAAGTATATTTCAAGCATAATACTTCTTTCGGAAATACCAAACTAAAGATTGGAAATATTTCTAAAACTTTATCAATTTTAGTTAGTCTGAAACTCGAGGTAACAACTTTGCTGTTTACTTTCTCACTCTCTTTGACATCAACGTCACCCTTGAATTTACCTTATCGTTCGTTAAAAGCAAGTAAATAATTAGGACATTTTTAATTTCAATTTATCATTATTAAACAATAATCAAAAACTATCAGTATAAAAATAATGTGCAGTATATCTAAAATTATAATAAAATGGATTATTCGACGGACTAAAAATATTCCTGGTGTTTCATTTTAAAAAATGCAAGTTAGGTTTATAACTTCCTTAACGAATATGTATTATACTTTATGTGATGCAATAAATAAACTTGGCAAATAACCCTATATTTTGTTTTTGGCTCATTCCGATAAGTTTAAAATTAAAATAATTATACCAATTTAGATAGATAAAATGACCAAACTATTTTTGGTAATGCTCAAAATAGATGCCATAAGAAAACCCATAACATAAAAACTAAGATAAGAATGTGCAACCCATTTTGCTCTAATCGTATTTCAAAATCTGAAATTCTTATATTTATATGTTACCTAAATCTTCGCGCACTCATATATATATGTATATATATATATATATATATATATATATATATATATATATATATATATATATATATATATATATATATATATATATATATATATATATATATATATATATATATATATATATATATATATATATATATATACATATAATAGTATGTTTTCATTCCACGTACACCAACGTCATAACAAGAAAATGATCCTTGTTTGGAACATGTTCTGCATCACAGCAGACATAATGATCCATTTTAGTGAAACGACGATCGCGATTTCGCTCTTATTAGAGCTCATCAGACCGCCATATACTAGCGAGCCCCGGTTAGGGCTAAGGCACAAAATGGAATCACAAAAACAACTACTCCGCTGGCTAATACCACGACCGGCATTGAATTACATTGTGACTCCTGGCTTTCGTTGGGAGCATTAAATGATAGTATGTTTTCATTCCACGTACACCAACGTCATAGCAAGAAAATGATCCTTGTTTGGAACATGTTCTGCATCACATCAGACACAATGATCCAATTTAGTCAAACGACGATCGCGATTTCGCTCTTATTAGAGCTCATCAGGCCGCCATAGACTAGCAAGCCCCGTGTAGTATATATATATATATATATATATATATATATATATATATATATATAAATATATATATATATATATATATATATATATATATATATATATATTATATATATATATATATATATATATATATATTTATGTAGCACCCCTAAAATCTTAAATGGAAATTGCGGTCGAGTGATACCGCATTTTAAAAGTCTTTCGATTCGCTTCAAAATGATAATAAAATTCATGTACTTTAGTCCAGTAGTTTAAGAGATTTATTGATTTTAAACTTAAAATAGAATACATCAGATTAGTAGAGATCAATTAAACCATGAAATTTTCCAGCAAGTGTCATAAAACTACACTGAAGAGTTTTATTTTATTACTTTTTGCAGTTTTATCTCTTACGACTATTTAAGGATGCCAAATGTAAAGCCTAAAAATAAATAAAACTTTATTGGTTTGATTATCTGTGAGACATCTTCAACGCATTTTTGTTAATACGTATTGACGGTAAATTATTTATAAACAAACTAGTTGGTTTATCATTTTACTGTTGAAAATGGCTATTTGAACGTTGTTGTGGCAAAGTTGCTATTGTGATAAATTCTTTCTTGAAAAAACATAAGAGAAGGAATACTTCTTACTTATCTTAAATAACAATTTAGTACGTAGTTCGCAATTGATACGACCAAACCTTGTGGCTAAAATACCTTTTAAAGCTTTTTAAATTAACCATGGTACACTGCACGGCAGAAAGGATTTAAATGAGCGAAATATTTTTCGGAAATAATCAGTCCGCTAATAGAATATCAGAAATATTTAATGAGCGTCAAGAGAACAGCAACGTGCAACAAAATATGTTCTGGAACTTGTGGCTAAATTTCGGGAAACTGGATCAGTGGCCAATAAAAAACGCAACATTCAAAATTCCATAAGGAATGAAAGAACGGAAGCGATGGTTTTAGGGCAAGTTCATCTAAATCTATATATATATATATATATATATATATATATATATATATATATGTATATATGTATATATATATATATATATATATATATATATATATATATATATACAGGGTAGCGCATCGAAAACGATTAGTTAGTTTTAGACATTTATTGATATTAAGCTTGAAGTAGACTTTAATACATCAGATTAGTGTAGATCAATTAAATCAAGAAATTTGCCAGCAAGTCGTGTAAAAATAACTAATGAGTATACTGATGTTATTAGTTAATGCATTTTTAACTCTTGCGTCACTTACGCACACATACGGAGTTCTTTAATTCTAGTGTTTTAAGAGCTTGAGTCTCAAAAAACTGCACAATAATAAATAACAAGAATATACTTACGCATCACCCAATCACCCTCATTTACAATTCGTTGCTGCAAATCTTGTAATATATAGATTTCTTTATTGCAAATCTTGTAATATATAGATTTCTTTGTTGCAAATCTAGTAATATATAGATTTCTCTTTTTAAGTGACCCCATAGAAAGAAATTCAGAGATGATAAATCTGGCGATCTTACAGGCCTGAAAACGTCTGATCTAAATATTGTCAAACAAGTATTTCATAATGTAGCGGGGCAGCGTCCTGTTGGAACATCAACCTATCCTCAACGTATCGCCGATCATTCTGATCTTCAATTATTGCTGTTAACGCTGGATCTATGGCGTCTTGTAATAATTGTAAATACATTTCACCTGTTAAATTTCCAGGCAAGAAAAAGGGACCAACTATATGATCGCCAAAAATACCAGCCCAAACATTTAATTTTTGTGGCTGTTGAGTGTGTGCCGTTTATAAAAAAAAAGAGCATTCATCAGAGAAACAAGTGTTGAATAGTTTGTTTTATAATTCGTTCACTCATAACTGACAGTTTCCAATTGGCGGGTACTTAACGTAGGATTTAGATCAACTTGCCCTAAAACCATCGCTTCCGTTCCTTAAGGGATTTTGAATGTTGCGTTTTTTATTGGCCACTGATCCAGTTTCCCGAAATTTAGCCACAAGTTCCAGAACATATTTTGTTGCACGTTGCTGTACTCTTGACGCTCATTAAATATTTCTGATATTCTATTAGCGGACTGATTATTTCCGAAAAATATTTCGCTCATTTAAATCCTTTCTGTCGTGCAGTGTACCATGGTTAATTTAAAAAGCTTTAAAAGGTATTTTAGCCACAAGGTTTGGTCGTATCAATTGCGAACTATGTACTAAATTCTTATTTAAAATAAGTAAGAAGTATTCCTTCTCTTATGTTTTTTCAAGAAAGAATTTATCACAATAGCAACTTTGCCACAACAACGTTCAAATAGCCATTTTCAACAGTAAAATGATAAACCAACTAGTTTGTTTATAAATAATTTACCGTCAATACGTATTAACAAAAATGCGTTGAAGATGTCTCACAGATAATCAAACCAATCAAGTTTTATTTATTTTTAGGCTTTACATTTGGCATCCTTAAATAGTCGTAAGAGATAAAACTGCAAAAACTAATAAAATAAAACTCTTCAGTGTAGTTTTATGACACTTTCATGGTTTAATTGATCTCTACTAATCTGATGTATTCTATTTTAAGTTTAAAATCAATAAATCTCTTAAATTACTGAACTAAAGTACATGAAATTTATTATCATTTTGAAGCGAATCGAAAGACTTTTAAAATGCGGTATCACTCGACCGCAATTTCCATTTAAGATTTTAGGGGTGCTACAATATATATATATATATATATATATATATATATATATATATATATATATATATATATATATATATATATATATATATATATATATACTACACGGGGCTTGCTAGTCTATGGCGGCCTGATGAGCTCTAATAAGAGCGAAATCGCGATCGTCGTTTGACTAAATTGGATCATTGTGTCTGATGTGATGCAGAACATGTTCCAAATAAGGATCATTTTCTTGCTATGTCGTTGGTGTACGTGGAATGAAAACATACTATCATTTAATGCTCCCAACGAAAGCCAGGAGTAACAATGTAATTCAATGTCGGTCGTGGTATTAGCCAGCGGAGTAGTTGTTTTTGTGATTCCATTTTGTGCCTTAGCCCTACACGGGGCTCGCTAGTATATGGCGGTCTGATGAGCTCTAATAAGAGCGAAATCGCGATCGTCGTTTGACTAAAATGGATCATTATGTCTGCTGTGATGCAGAACATGTTCCAAACAAGGATCATTTTCTTGTTATGACGTTGGTTTACGTGGAATGAAAACATACTATTATATGTATATATATATATATATATATATATATATATATATATATATATATATATATATATATATATATATATATATATATATATATATATATATATATATATATATATATATATGAGTGCGCGTGGATTTAGGTAACATATAAATATAAGAATTTCAGATTTTGAAATACGATTAGAGCAAAATGGGTTGCACATTCTTATCCTAGTTTTTATGTTATGGGTTTTCTTATGGCATCTATTTTGAGCATTACCAAAAATAGTTTGGTCATTTTATCTATCTAAACTGGTATAATTATTTTAATTTTAAACTTATCGGAATGAGCCAAAAACAAAATATAGGGTTATTTGCCAAGTTTATTTATTGCATCACATAAAGTATAATACATATTCGTTAAGGAAGTTATAAACCTAACTTGCATTTTTTAAAATGAAACACCAGGAATATTTTTAGTCCGTCGAATAATCCATTTTATTATAATTTTAGATATACTGCACATTATTTTTATACTGATAGTTTTTGATTATTGTTTAATAATGATAAATTGAAATTAAAAATGTCCTAATTATTTACTTGCTTTTAACGAACGATAAGGTAAATTCAAGGGTGACGTTGATGTCAAAGAGAGTGAGAAAGTAAACAGCAAAGTTGTTACCTCGAGTTTCAGACTAACTAAAATTGATAAAGTTTTGGAAATATTTCAAATCTTTAGTTTGGTATTTCCGAAAGAAGTATTATGCTTGAAATATACTTGTTTAATAATAAAAGCCAGCCCAGGGAATATATGAGACGTTTTTCAAATCGCCGTGATCCTTTAAAAAAAATGTCTAATAGGCTAAAGATTAAATAAAAAAGTTTCTAGAAACCCATCTGTTCTAAATGCGAAAATAATGAAACAAGTATCTTGGGGTACTATGAAGCGAGTTCTACAAAGTCAATTAATCATGTTTATAGGGGAAATTCCATGGTTCGATCTTCAAGGTTTTAAAACAATATAAACATAGAGCTAATAAGTATAGAAACACTCAGGAATATTGCCGAAGAAGACTATAATTTTGTAGGTAATTTTTAAATAGATACAGATAAAATAACGAGTTTCGAAAGTTCCATTACAACAAGTAGGGGAGAGTTCCTTTGAATCGGACATTTTTATGGAAATGACCCTAGCAGCTGAACCATTAATCATTAAATTATAATATAAAAATCAACAGTTGTCCGAACATCACGCATTATATTTCTACTCTTAAAAGTACCAGAAAAAAAAGTCAAGTTTTTTGAATTTTATTTTTTATTTTTTTTAACAAGTGTCCGATTCATGAACAGGTTTCTATGAAAAGGACGGCTGTTTCCATGAAATGGACACTAGATAGTTTTTATAATATTTTAACAAAATACTGATTGAAATACAGTAGAAAATTCTAAAAACAAAGATTACAAAAATAATGTAACTTTCCCATAACTCCGCAAGAGTTGTGAGCCCATTTCATACAAAGTTTGCACTGGATCCACTCTTCTTTACTGTGTTGATATTCACCTTGGCAGACCGGACAAACCGAATTTTCTTTTTCACCTTTTCCATCAGATAATTCTTCTTTATTCTCTTGCAACATATCTTCATAAAATTCTTCTAGGTTAGTCGGTGTCGAAGACTCATCGTGTAGTGATATTTCCGAGGATATATCAGTGTCAGAATCGTAATCATTTCGAACTTTTGGTAACTTTATATTTTTTTTTGTTTTTTTTGCTGATACTTTTGCTTTTTTAGAACCTTTTTTTGTTTTTCGTTTCTTTGACTTTTCCTCATACGCTTTCATTAGTTCTTCCTTTTCAGGAGTGTCAGTTATAACAGCACTTTTACCTTTTTTTCTATTAACTTGGACCGATTTCCGAGGCATTGCTTTAGGATAGGGTCTAATAACTTCAGGTGAAACCAAATTCATTTCTGCTCGACCATGTTTTGTAATGAAATTATTTGGACTTTTCACACTCTTAGAACAGCAGGGCCCAGAAAAGTCGGAGCTAGTTGAGATGATAGGTTCCCAACAGCTACTGTTTGAACTAGCGGTCTGCTTACAGTTATTTGAAGGTTTACTTTCAGTATTCAAATTAGAACAGGTGGTGGTTTGAGCAACTATGTCCAATCCCTTAACTTCAGGTGAATCATTGCACTGATTGTTATAAATGTCTGGTTCTTGGTTTTCTGTGTTGGAAGGATTTGGCCTGTCGGTTACAGATGATGCCAGAAAGTCGTCATCAGTAAATATTGATGAATTGAATGGATATATCCCGGTTTTCAGAAAGCTCTTACAAATGTTGTGTATTGAAAACGATTCACTATATGCAGCATTAACAAATCCTGCAACTTCGTAAATACTAACGGTTTTGCCAGGATTTGAGACAAGCCAATTATTCAATGCCACTTTGTACCTTGCCTTAAAAGGGCCATATACTGCCACATCAAGTGGTTGCATCCGGTGACTGCAGTGGGGAGGGAGGGTCAAAATGATAATATTATTTTGCCTTGCAAAATCAATTACTTGTATATTTACATGGGTTATATGGTTATCCATAATAATAAGAGCTTTATCTTCACTCGTTGGTTTAACATTGTAGGGCTTCTACAAAAATGTCTTCAGTAATCCACCCAGATGGATTTGTAAACCCTTTAGATCCTGTCGGTGCATCTTTAAGCATAATGTCTTTAAAATAGACCCGAGGAAATACGAACACAGGTGGCAATGATCCGCCGGCAGAATTTATAAAGAAAAGTGTGGTGACAAGCGTTCCCCTTTCGAAAGATGCAATTTGACCAACCTGTTTGGAACCTCTTACTGCTACAACTTTTGGCGATTTTGTGACAGTCATACAACCGGTCTCATCCAGGTTCCAAATCATGCTGGCTGAAAACTTGTATTTGTTGTACAGGCATTTTAATTTAGAAAAAAAGGTTCCTACGTTTGATCTATTAAAACTAGATGCTCTGCTTAGAGACGTATTTTCTGGCTGGCGCACTGTGGTCAAAAATTAACATCTAGGGTTCCAAAAAATAGGAGGACTTTGATTCTATTTTCTAATAGTCCTTTTGCCGAAATTAAAGCCTTGTATTACTTTATTATGATGTTTTATTACACTATACACTACCACATAAGACATACAGTGTGTCTCCTAATATGGAGTACCTACCCAAGAGAAAAAAACTTTTTTAATTTTTATTTTTTGACCAAAAGTCATTATTTTTTTAAAAAAGTCTTGTTTGATAAAAAAATCTATTATATTATAAGTATACAGTGCGGGTTCAAAAATTGAAAAAAATTGATGATAATCGTATGGATTTTACTTTCGAGTACTCTACTCATACAAGGTTTTTTTGTATAGAAAGGCCAATTTTTGTGATCTGAACGGATGAAAAAAAATCAAATTTTCAAAATGATTATTTTTAAAAAAATTGCAATAATTTTAGAGGTTTTAATATGAATTGGAATTACATTATTAATACTTAATATTTTAGGGCCTATATTTCAGTGTCACCTTAAGGTATAGAATAGCGTAAGTCTTACTTAAGACTTAAAAACGTATGTCAAAGTAGGACAGACATTATGTTCAAGTGAAACTTAATTTTAAGGGAACATAAATATCGGCCCTTACAACTATAAAAAAACATATATAAAATACTAAAGCTAAACATATAGAAATAATAAGTTTTAATCAGAATCTACATCAGATGGTATTTCTGGGGATTCTAACAGTAAAATTACATCTTTGTTGATTGAACCGCTTTGCCTAGGTGCTAAAATTCGCATACTAGAAATTAATGGATCCGATGAAATAAGCAAAATATTAAATAAATCTTCATTGGTTATCTTTCGAGACATCTTTCGTGTATTATGTTCTCTATAATATTTGACTTCTTTGTGTCTTGATTCTTGTGCATCTTCCCCTAACTGTCCAATTGGCACTAAAAAATGATCGATAATATCTTTTCCGTGTAAAAGTATTTTGTGCACAGTGGCAGGCATTGGATACCACTCATACAACTGCACGTACAACTTTGCGGTTTCATAAGCATAATCTCCAAAAGTGGACGAATTTATTTTAAAGTTGGAGCTTAAGGCTTTTAAAATTACACCAAATCTATGAATTAATTGTTGGTCAATACCCGTAATACGAGACGATAATGCTGGATAAGAGAAAAACTTTCGCGCAGTGTTGCCATTATTTGTTGTACCAAAACCAGGTTTTACGGAATCTACTAAAAGATCCATGTCAGTTCGGAATGATGTTATGATTTGTTGTTTTTTAGCGGAATATAATTTCTTATATTCATGTCCACGAACCTGCCACTTTCTAAAATCTTGTCGATAAGAAATGTGCAAAAAACATTCAAAGCATCTAATATAAGCATGTAAGGATGATATACCAAAATCAAGACACAAAGGATCATATGGACGAGATATTACCTTATCTAACTTATTAAATTCGGTTGGACCAGCTTTACAAATGTAGCATTTTTGGGTAGAAGAATTGGAAGTCAAGGCATTACACACTTTTCCATCTACCATTGTTTTAAAAAGCTGATGATTAACAAAAAATGCCGTATTTTCAATGAATAGTCTGGTAGGATTAAGATTTTCAATTTGATTTTGTATATAGCAAAATTCCGATTTTATAACATCATTAGTTTCTTTTACAAACTGAATCCGTATTGGCCTACAAAAACGGGTGGAAGAAGTACGTGAATTTTGCCATAAAATCAATTTGGAATTTTGTTGTTGGTGATATAACTGTAAAGGAACTATGGATGTTGTTAACAGACTTGAGTCATCAACGCGATTTTCATTTGATTGAAAATGTTGGTTATAATTGCTTTGACTTCCACTTCCATCTGCCCCCCATTTATAAAGCATGTGTAAATTAATACTGGATTCACTATTAATAATGGAGGAAAGTACTTCATTTTGTGTTTCAGCAATTCTTGATACAGTGTGATTTAACAAAGACTGTAATGGAACTTCAGCAGATGTTTCGGTAACAATAATTTTAGAAGAAGGGTAACATTTTTTTTTAGCTTCCAGAAGTTTATAATAAGGAGGATACAAATGTTTTAAATTTTTGTGTTTAGCAGATTCTCTTAAGTTAATGTACTGACAGCGAGTCAACTTTAGGCCTATAAATAACGCTAAGGCTTCGTCTGTAGAATACACTAATGTTTTTGAGTCTTTCTTTAATCCTAACTTTTTTATTCGTGTTGCGCTTTTAGGAGAATAAGAAATCTTACCAACCAGAGTAGCGGCATCCCTATTACCACATGAGAAGAGTTTCATTTGTGTAGCCAGGCAGAGTTCTTCCTTACTTGTTGAGGCAAGAATTTTTGAGACTCTTCTGCGTTTAGTCTGTTGGCTCGCGTTCTCAAATAAAACTTTTGGGCGGCCACGTCCTGCTTCTGTTGACCCATTAGGTGTAGTTTCAACATTACCTGATGTTAACACAACTGTATTAAGCCACTCTTCATTTTTTTGCATAAATCTATTTTTAATGCCGTGATTTTCTTTCCATTTTCTCCAAAGAGCGACGCAAAATACATGTACAACTCTTTTAACTTCTTTCTGATCTTCTATTTTCATATTTTCACTCCCAATTTTATCACATATATATTCAAAAAGAAAATTTTTTGATTTCACCTCGAGGGGACGAAATGGGGATTTACTTTGCAAAAGATCAAATAGGCACATTCTGGAAAAGCTCTCACGGGTACCTAAAAAAATCGTTAAATTTACCTATTGTCGGCGTTTGTGGATAACGTAATTTGTACGTATAAATCAAAACATAATGCAGAATCATATTATGTTAAAATATTTATGTTCTAACTTGTTCTAAAAAAGTAAACTCACTATAACCATAGAATTATTATATTTTTTAAAAATCTGACACCTTATATTGTTTTTTTAAATTTTATAAGTATAAAAAAATTAAAAGAAATTCTAACAATGTGTGATGATAATACATACCTCTGGGAATATAAGCCATTTTAGAATCACGCGTAAACACTACTTATACTGTCACCAACGCTTTGCAAACTAATCAAAATTTGACAAGTCACAACGCGATAAACAGAGCTCAAGGATGACGCGATGTTTGCGGCGTGGTAAAATGTAAAAATAAGCCAATAATATTTTAAAATTGTTAAATATATATTCAAACATTATCGATTAGTATAGTGTATCAAGGAAAAGAAAGTTGGGTTAAGTAGTTATTTTTATTTTTGGAAAGCTAGACACTAATTTTTGATCACAGTGTGGCGGAGCGACAAATCCTAATTGCGTTTCATGAAACCATGAAGCCAGTGAATTCCAGCTTTAGAATTGTCGTCCCATTTTGGTGGAATAGATATATTGTTCGCCAATGCAAACTGGTATGCAAGCTCTCTTGTTTGCACAGTGGTTAAGCCATGACATATTTTTGATGTTGTTTTAAAGTAAGAAACTAACATTTGTTCTTGTTCTACCGAAAAAATTTTTCTGTTTCCAATATTGCGATCGTACACAAATTCAGGTGCATTTTTTGCTTTTTTGACAAGCACTGCCAATAAAGATTTAGAAATACCACAGTTTGTAGATACACTCCGAATCGACAAATTTTGATTTACAACTGCATCTACAGCTTCACGAATTTCTTCGTCAGACTTTCTTATTCGCTTCGTCATGATAAGCCAAGTCTAAAAGAAAAAAAAAGAAGTTTTTGAGTATTTTTTTTT
Source organism: Kuschelorhynchus macadamiae (assembly GCA_030620095.1). Classification (NCBI taxonomy): domain Eukaryota; kingdom Metazoa; phylum Arthropoda; class Insecta; order Coleoptera; family Curculionidae; genus Kuschelorhynchus; species Kuschelorhynchus macadamiae. Next base: position 508,037 of record JAUTXW010000537.1, on the reverse strand, counting down.
ATTTCCTTGAATCGGACACTTCATTTCCATGAATTGGACGTCCGATTCAATGACATCTTTGGTGTCCAATTCATGGATTTGTTTACTTTAAAGTAAAAATGCATTTTTATTTTTAGGGTTAAACATATTAATGAGAACAACATACCTTGTTTAATCTAGACCCAGTTACCAGACGATCACCACAAAAATCTTTAAAATATCTTCAAAAATGCCCACTCTAGACAAATTTTAAAATTGCGTGAATATTTACTTTTCCAGTCACATATACCGCACTGACTGTAACAAGATTAAACGATACCACCAACGCACCAATACTAGCGCCATCTACTATTATAAGGTCAATCAATGTACAGCATGCATTAGAAATTGGGATATGCAACCAAATATGCCTAAATCGACTGTGTCCGTTTCATAGGTTGTCCACTTCAAGGGAACTCTCCCCTATTAGTCAATCAATAACCCCCACCAAATACGAGAAGTTAATCCGCAGAAGCATCAGTCAGTTAACCTGTGGTGTGGTACAATAGAAAGAACCATGTTAGGGCCTATTTTTATAAATAAAAAATTAACAAATAATAGATATTTATAGCTTCTCCAAAATCGAATTTCAGGGTTTATTCACAATCTCCCAAATGTCGCTAGGAACATAATTTGGCAACACGATGGTGCATCGCTGTACAATATTTTACCTTTTCAGAGTTTGGTAATGGGGGACCATTACATTACATTGGCCAGCGAATAGTCCGGACCTCACGACATTGGACCGCTTTTTTTAGAGACACGTCAAAAATGCAGTGTAAATAAGACACCGAAGAACTAAAAATAAGAGTAACAAACGCCATTGACGATCTAAAACAATCACCTGGCATTCTAAATTCAATGCACTACGCAATTAGGATATATGAAATATATATCGAAAATATTGGTGGTCATGTCCCGTAGTATTATAGATTTTTAGTTATATGTAGTTTTATTCTTTTCTTTAATTATTAAAACTTATTTTTTACTAGCACGATATATCAAACTGATTGTTTTAATCATAAAAAGCTGGTAAACACTTCAGAAACTTTAATTTCGATCTAATATTGGTGAGCAAAAATCAGAAACTACTAAGTTAAATCATAAAGTATGCTATACTCTTAGAATCAGAATAAGATGGGTTATCCGACGAGCTAAAAATATACCTGGTGTTCCATTTAAAAAAAGCAAGTTGTACGTATATTTTTTGACGAGTTTATTTATAGATAAAATCACTAAGCAATTTTTGCTAACGTCGAAAATATAGGCCATAAGAAAGATTATTAAAAACTAAGATTGGATGTGCAATCCATTTTGCTCTAAGTTAAACGGTATAGATTTTACAACATTTCTCAATATTAAGACATAAATAGTTCAAAAACAATTGAATTTAGGCATTTGGTATGTTATATAAAGAATGCTTAGTTTTTTTGGTACCATTTAAAAAATGCAAGATAGATTAATATTGTTTTAAACGACTGTCATGGGATGCCAAACAAAAACTTTGCAAGCAACATTATAATTTGTTTTTTGGATAATTTCGATAAAAATGAATAGTAAAATAGTTATACAAGTTTAGGATTTCTTTCTATGACTTATTTGTTAAGCTTAAGAACGAGCTCATTTATATACAAGTAAAAATATCGCATTGCTAACGTCGCTTTGCCAGTTTAATCTATTTATTCAAATTTAAAATTTCACCGAGAATAACAGCGCAGTTTCGCTGATGTCTTTGCAGTAGATCACTCAACAGTTTTTTTGACGTTGTCGTACTTTGTGTCTGTATAGCCAGGCAAAGGCATTTAGAAATTCCTGAAAATCCTCCCTGTTATTAAATGATTAAATTTACTGTGATTTCTATGTCGTAGCCCGCAGTCTGCTGTCTCCGTATTACAGTTAACTTGTAGCATAAAGAAATATATATATATATATATATATATATATATATATATATATATATATATATATATATATATATATATATATATATATATATATATATATATATATATATATATATATATATATATAGAAAAGGAAAAATAAATAGTGGGCAAATCCACACAAAAAGAGACGTCAAATGTGTGACTGGCTCCTGTCAGTGAATCCACGTTTGTTTGTTTGTTTTTTAGGATTTCCAACAACTTTCCTATATCTAATTCTAATAAGACTGAAACATGTGTAGCGCGGTTACACCAAACTTCACTCCTTCTGTTTTTTTGTTTATTTTTTTTTACCATATAAATACCATATAAATAATATTGTTGTCGAATGTCCAATATACTATTTTCAGAGGAAAGTTTGTCACTTAAATATCTTATATTTTTTATAAGATTATCATTTGTACTTTTTTCTGAACTACATTTAATTTCTGCAACATCTCTCCAACCCAATGCTATAAGTTAAGTAAGATTATACCAGTGAAAAATAAACGGTTTTAAAGCTTTAAAATAAATTATATAACTAGTGTACAATTGAGAATCGAAATCGAACAACAAAAATGTCCTTTTCCAGAAGTAAACCGGAGGATGTTTAACGGATCCTATTTGGAAATGTGTTGTATTGGCCTGCCTTCTTAAAGTGAGAGAGCTTGGCTTAAACTGAACTTTCTGTTAGATGTAGTAAGACATGCCAAAGCTCTTGCAAGTTTCGAAAAGATTCCCTTCGTTCTTTATACACAAACGGGTCACAGTCCAGAGAATTTGGGGGCCATTCATTGGCCCTAGTAAACGATGGAACATTCTGAGCTAAAATGAATTCAAATAGTTTTATGGGCTGGAGCGCTGTCTTGTATTAAAACATAGTTACCATCCGGATATAAAGGTCGACATTCGGTAGTACTTCATTACGTAAATGGATTATGTAGTTGTTTGCGTTGGATTTAGCCACTTGAGCATCTGTGAAGAATAATCTACTGATTATAACTGTTGTATTGCAAATTTTTCACAATTGAAGCGATTCTAAGTCGTCCAGTTCCTACTACTCTTCTAGCGATCGTACCGGTTTCAAGAAAACGTTTTATAGCGTGATTAACACTAGACACAGTCCACTGTTTATTGGAAACACCGTACTAATTATTTTACCCTTATTCTTTTTTTCGCGGCAACAATTATCAATTATGGGACAAATCGGCCTTTGAGAAATGAGGACTGATCCCTAATTTTCAATTGAAATAAAGTTTTTTCTCAACATAAAAATATTATAAAAGTGATTTGACAGATGTAATAATACTGTGTCGTCAAGATGTTCTGTTGATTTAGCGCCACCTTATTACGTTAAACTAAAGATTCTTTAACCTTTAAATGACGAGACACCAGAAAATTGAAAAGGTCCAACGGAGACTTTGAATTTATATTACTTCCAGACTTCTAAAATAAAAGAAACCTCTATATTTTGTTCTGTATACACACATCACAAAAAAATAAAATTCTGAGAAAATGGCATACAAAACCTTCATGGTCTGGGAGGTACATTAACTACAATTCACATCACTATATATCCCAAAAAAAAATCTGTTGTAGTTGTCCTCGCCGATAGCATTTAAATTAAGCAGTCCTGAGTTACATCAGTACTGAAAGAGATCAATATAAAAGGCAAAATGTGCTTAAAAAAATCAATTCCACCAAAACTAATACATTCTCGTTTTAAGCAACGCATTGAGAATCGCAGTTTTAACAAGACGGATAACGAAAATCAAAAATATAATAAAAAAATCATACGAATTATTTGTCCCTACCCTATATATCCAACTTGTTAGAATGTTCAAATATTATTTATAAGACATGATGTTAATGTATGTCACCAAGATTTCAAACTTCTAAAAAAATAAATATAGTAAACTGAAAAGTGAAATTCCCAAAAATAAAGAAACGCATGGTATACCAGATATCATAGAAAAATTGTTGTTTTGTGTTTAATTTTGAAAGAACAAAATAATTTTAACAGAGCCACACACAAGATTGCTTGTTCATTTTATCTTGTCGTTAGTTCAAATTTGAATAACTAAAGTTAATTACATGGTTATTTGCCAAGTTTCTGTATGGCATAACTCGCATATTTTAAAATGGAAAACCAGGTATACTTTTAGTCCGTCGGGTAATATATCTTATTCTGATTCTAGAAATAAAACATATTTTATGATTTAACTTAGTAGTTTCTGATTGTTGCTTAAAAATTTTAGATCAAAATTAAATTTTTCAAAAGTGTTTACCTGCTTTTTGTGATTAAAACAATCAGTTTGATATAACGCGCTAATAAAACAAGTTTTAATAATTAAACCAAACAATAAACCTATATGTAACAGAGATGGGACATGTAACTTATTTTATTGATGCGCTTCACTAACTCTGGCTCACTTTATTGAGGCAGCTCACTGAGTCGGCTCAATTGAGCTGCGAAAAGAAAGAGCGAAATACACTCTTAACGTCGTTTGACAAGGCTCGTAACTCATAAATTGACTCCAGGACCACGGTTCTGCCACCCTGGGGGCTCGTAGTTGTAAAGAACAGTGGCTGAGATATCGTGCTCGGCTATATCAAACAAATTAAAACATAGATATTTGTATAATTAATATTAAAAATGACTTCACGATATTGCCGAAAAAAAAGTCATCATATGTTCTTTTCCATAATGTTAGAATACATAATATTTAAGTTTATTGAATTTTTCAACCTACATTATTTTCTTAAATAGTAAATTGCCTTATTTTGTATGCGTATTTACCAATAAGCTCGCTACCATATCTAATATCTATATTTTTATTTATTTTACATCTAAACAGCCGAAATAAAAAGATAAAACCTAAAGAGTTAAAACCGCCACGTCGCGCCGCATCGCGAATGTAACAAACAGCACATATTGCAATGCAATTCGAATCTTTCGGCGGTCGGTGACTCTGCGGCTCTTCATCGTCGCAAGTCGTTCCCGCTCCATTACGCTTTGAGAGGTGAGTCAGAATCGAAAAAGATCTGTACCACGGAGCTGCTTTAGTGACTCACTTAACTGAGCTGTTACTTTGAGCCAGCTCACTCCTGAGTTACACATCTCTAATATGTAACAAAAAATCTGTAAAAACTAGTGGATAGCTCATATCAATATTTTAGACATATTTTTCCTATATCCTAATTACGTGGTGCATGGGATTTATAACAATGCCAGGCGGTTGTTTTAAATCGTCAATGGCATTTGTTATTCTTATTTTAGTTATTCGATGTTGTAACATGCAGTTTTGTAAACTAAATTTTTGACGTATCCCCAAAAAAAGCAATCCATTATGGTGAGGTCCGGACTATTCGCTGGCCAAGATATCGTTACTCCATTACCTATCCACCCTTGAGGATATTCTGCATTTAGCCACTCTCGATCAAGTAAAACTTTTTCTTGCGGTGCACCATTCTGCTGCCAAATTATGTTCGTAGCGACATTTATTGGGTAGTTGTCAACCCTGAAATTTAATTTTGCAAAAGCTCTAAATATCTATTACCCGTTAATTTTTGATTTATAAAAATAGGTCCTAAAATGAATCTTTCTGTTATACCACATACGATAACTGACTGACACTCTTGCTGATTAACTTCTCGTATTTGGTGGGGGTTATTGATTGACTAATACCTGGTGTTTTGCCGATTATTTCCTCTTCTTGTTGTAAAGGAACTTTCATTTGTCCAAAGCATAGATATATTCTTGCTTATATGTATATAAAGTATGCTTTTCAAAAACTCGTTATTTTCCCTGTATCTATTTAAAAATTGCCTACAAAATTCTAGTCGTCTTCGGCAATGTTCCTCACTAAGTTTCTAAGTATTCCTAAACTTATAAAGTCTGTATTTATATATTTTTTTAAACCTTGAAGATCGAACCATGGTATTTTTCCCTATAAACATGATTAATTGACATTGTAGGACTCGCTTCATAGTATACAAGGATATTTATTTCATTGTCTTCATTTAAAACAGATGGGTTTCTACACACTCTTTTAACATTTCTTTCTTTAAAAGGAACACGGCGATTTGGAAAACCTCCAATATATTTCCTTCATACTAAACTGGGGCTTTTATAATTAAGCAAGTAAATTTGAAGCATAATACTTCTTTCGGCAACATCAAACTGAAGATTTGCAATATTTCCAAAAGTTTTCCAGTTTTAGTTAGCCTGTTTGAGGTCACCGTCAACCTTGAATTTACCTGATTGTTTGTTAAAAACAGGTAAATAGCTAGACATTTTTAATTTAAATTTATCATTATTAAAGAATAATCAAAAAATACTAACATAAAAAAAATGTTCAATATATCTAGAATCAGAATAAAATGGGGCATCCGATGGAGTAAAAATAAACCTGGTGTGCCATTTTAAAAAATAGCCTAACTGTATATTCTTTTGTTTTTGTAATCCGGAAATTATGACCTTGTTTCTTTATATATTTTTCAAATATGAAATTGTAAACACGGATATATATTTTAGATTTAATTCTTACATGGAAATCGACATATTGTTAATCACATTCTGAAATGGCTTAAAATTCTCTAAATATCCATTTTTAGATTTTTGGATTTGATTAAAAAATGGGGTGGTCACTTTTTGTTTTTACTTGATTGATTATACCATACATTACCAGGCAATTTTTAGTTCCTTATTTGGGCGCGACAACATTATAAAACTGTCCTCATTACATAACTTTTGAGAAATCCACCAAAAGCATTGAAGAGTTCAGTATTGGCACTCGTCCTATTCCTCCTTTACGTTAAAGTTCTACTTTCTACTACCAATTATATCCACAGTTATTCTGAAGATAGTACGCCCCTCTCTAATATACAAGTTCTCAAATATGTTTTCATGACTAAATGATCGATGCGGAGCAATGCTACTAAGGCCTCCACTCCCTTATAAATTAATAGATTGGGGATCAATGAACCTTGTCCAGTTTTAGTAAACTAAGATACCTTTGTCGTCACTATCTTGCAAATTACCCCCAATAGACAGAAATTTTTAAAATCGAAGATTTCTTTAAGCTAGTTGATATTGCTTTTGAACAAGATCTTCGGCACCATGATCACATCGCACCACAAACCTAAAACTGAGTTTAAATTTCGGGCTAATTATTAAACCATAATAGAGACTCTCTTCTAGCTAACCTATATATCCTTTACAATTCAGTGGCGGCTCTTCCATATGGTCATTTGGTCAATGACCCCCCAAAAATATTTCAGAAAATAAATTATTCGTTTGACCGTGCGTCCCTTCTAATAGTTGTAATAAAACGCGAACCTTGGGAAAAGTTAAATACGCTACACTATTAGCCGCGCGCGGCGTTTTGAATGGTTGCGTTCCCTAGTTATAATAAAATACGCTATACTAAGCTAGGCTGGGCAGTCCGAATTGCCCTGATTACTTTAAAGCTTGACGAAAGTACCCGAAGATTTCACAGCTACCAAATTTTAATGAAAATGTATCCAAAAATCATTATATTTTAAACAAAATTATAGATTGTGTATAATTTTGTGGGGCATTCGAGCTAGCACTACGTGGCCAAGATGAAACGGCTTTGTCTGAAAATCCAGGAGTTTTTCGAGGGCTTATAAATTTAGTTGAGGAGTTTGGCCAAGATAGACTATCCGTTTTAGCAATGTTAAGTATCGAGAAATCGTTTATAAAAGGAATGCGCGTGCAATTTTAACGAACGTGTCATTCAGCATTTTTCCAATTCTAAAGAACGAAGAGTAGACCTGAACTTCAAGAGAATTTGTTCACTATCGGATCAAAAAATAATTATTTTTATTGTTGTATTCAGAATTGCTGACCACGGTCGCAATATTGTTGTATGTTTACAAAACATATCCTGTAGCACTCGCGGGATGTATATTTTTATGCTTCATACACCAAAATCCATTAAGCCGTTTTGGCAACAGAAGGAGCCAAAGAAACATATGTACATATATATATACATCTGTCTCAGTCAGATTAAAAGGGCCATACACTAATTTTATAAGCTTTGTCGCAAAATTAGTTGATAATCTCAGCAATTCCTCGAAAGGCTTTTTATTAAAATATCTAAAAGCACGGAAGGTATTGTACCAGTACGTAAATCGACATTTCATATTATTTCTGCGAGTTTAGGGAATCTATTTAACAGCAATCTGCATATGTTATTTTAACGTAAAGTTAATGATGTAGCATTTAAACCCTAATGGCCTTTTAGTTTTGATTTAACTGAGTCAATTTGCGAACATATCGCCCAGCTAATATTTTCGCCAATTTGGGCAAAATCGAATTTTACACGCAACAGTCATTTGACTTTTATTACTGGGAATTATTTATTGTTCTTTTATGTAAATGAAGTATAATTAATACTATATTGTTTATTTAAAAAATGTCGGTCAGCTAAATATACCAAGGCGTAAACTTGTTAAAGCATTATAAGATCGACGACTTTCTACATCCACTTTATTAGTTTTTATCCTATAAATTAAGAAATAGCTTAGTCGTGTTGGAAATTTGGTGAAAACACTGGTTTGTGGTGACAAGAGGGCAAAAGGACTAAAAATATATCTTTTAAATAAAAGGTACCTTTTAAGAAAGATTCCGCTTGTTAATAAAATACAATTCAATTGCAAATTTTCGATTTTGTCGTACAGGTTGCATAAAAAACACAAATATATGAAATACTGTTAAGACTTAACGAACATTATTTTTCTTTTTAAGTCATAATGACCAACAGGCAAACCTCTAGCTCCACGGAATGAGAAACCCATTTTTCGGAATATAAGGACCTGAAAAAGCAAGATCTAAAAAAAATCTCAGAGGATAAATTTTGATCATTCCAAGACTTTCTCCTTACGAGGGTAATACAATGAAAAAGAAATTATATATAAATATATAATATAAACAAAATATTTATTAATACTAGGGAATCATGATGCTTGGGAGATGCTTGCTAAGTAAGGATTCCTGAAGACACCTCGTGCAATCACAGGCAAAACGTCGGAAAGTATAAGCCGTTTCAGAATTATTTGTTGATATCTTAAACTGAAATAAAATTTACTTGGTACCCTTAGCCGTAAAACCCTCCCATAAATTAGCTACTTAATAAACCTCTATTGTGTAGGCACGAGATTCTTTAGTACTCTCTTAAAAGGACGCAGGTACGGATTATGTCCCCATAATAATAGATAATTTTAACTTGTTATTCTTAACGAAAAAGGAAAGGATTTTATGTTAATATTATTTAAGTTTGCACATGAATCTGAGTCTATGAAAAGAATGTGAGTAACTATGGAAACGGTGCAATGATCATTCGCGGTAGGCTACAACTCTGTATATCCATGGAAACGACCTGCTTTTGACACACCTCCCCCTTTCGTCGATGTTTTAGATCTATGTGGTGTACTTTATGTATCAATTTCTGATATTATTAGAAATTATTAACAAACTAAAAAACTATATTTTTATTTTAATATCATAAAATGCATCTTAGTTTTTATACAACTTACTTTAACCTACTTTATATTCAGTTCCGTTTACTTATCACTGTCGTCTTCGTCTATGCCCAAACTAATTACTAAGAGCTTAACACTACTATTTATACAATTATAAGAGGCTTCGACCTTAATTAAATGTCTAACAGAATTTTTCCAGCTATGTACAGAAATATTATTTGCACATTTTTTAATTAAATCTATTAGAGAAATACTTAGTGTAGGAGATGTGTTTCTCTCTTAATCATGTCTTTTAATTTATGCGAGATATGTACGATCGGATTACAAATACAATAATATGAAGGAAGACGCAGAGGCGCTGGCAAGATTGTCACAAATATATTCTTTTTTAATATTATATGCTTTTAAAACATTTAAAATATCATTTTTGTATAAGTTTCTTCGAAATATATATCATTTTTCATCATATAGTTCTGAAATTCTCTTTTTGTATTATTTGAACATGGCAATTTACTGATTTGGTGGTAGTGGTAGCTAGCGTTGCCCATCAAAATTACACTATTTTTTGGAATATTTAGAAGAAGTCGATTTTGAAACCATTCTTTAAATAATTTTGCATCTGTATCTGGCTGATAATCTAAAAGGTGAATTTGATATGTTATTTGAAGATTTTCTGAACCCTCATGCAAAACTTGAATACTCTATCCTTTATTTGAGGAAGCTTTGGTTTGGCACTTACTTATTGAATCATCCCATCCTTTTTGGGAGTGTCATGGGTATTAAACCATGTTTCGTCAAGAATATGGTTGGACCATTTTCTACAATATATTTACTCCATTAACACTTGCCTTTTATTTATGGTCCGATATTTAAAACCCATTGCTTTAACAATTCTTCAGAGGCTTGTTCTCCGACATGAAATGTTAATTTCGTCCACTGTAAGTAAGTTTTGTAGATAATCTATTTTAGGAATCATTTATTTAATATACATGTCATACATTTTTCATCGAATTAACTCTTTATGAGCTTCTTTAATTCTTCCATATTGTCGATGTCGGGCCGTTGTTTCCTTGGTGTAATGGTTTTGGTCACGATATCTTTTACCGTCGATAACGGAACTTTAGTTAAAAAGCAGGTTTCGCTTAAACTTTCATTTTGATTTTACCTTTTCTTTAAAAGAGATAAGTAAACGTTTTTTACTATTTCACTGGATACACTACTGCCATCATTTGTCCGTGGACGCCACATTTTTTTAACTTATAATATATATAATATTATATTTATTGATAACACAATAATCATAACAGATATTTTACTAAATGCGCAGTCTGACAAACACACAAATACTAACATAAAAAAGATTTTATATTAGTAATTGTATTTAACATTAATTAACATCCAGACATGTAGTCAGGTAGTCAATATCTATAGGGTTTTACGGTTAAGGGTACCAGGTACATTTTATTGCTGCCAAGAAATCAATGAATAATTCTGAAACGGACTTTACTTCTCGTTCGACATGATCTACTCCCAAGAATCACGATTCCTTTTATTAATATGTTGGATTATTTGCGATAGTGGAATATTTCTTCTTCAAATACACTTATACACAGTACAAAACCAGATTAGTTCAAACAGCTTACTAAAATAATACAGCATGTCTCAAAGCCTGCTACAGGATTGACGGTATTGGGCCATAAACTTAAATGAGTTTGCTTTGATAGTAAACAAGTTAGTTCCTAAATGTATACTTTAAATATCAAGAGAATTACAAATAAATTATTATGGACGATATACTTTTGAAGCCAAAAAAAATATCCCGTAAAGAAATGTATCCAGGGGTTCTATTTAAAATAATAAAAATGGGAGTTATTTGTTTACTTTTCGTTTGCCACTCATTTTTTAGCATACATATTTTTGTCATTTAGATGATGCCTTTTTTACATAACATATCATAACTGCTGACCCTGTTTTATATACCACGTACAAACTGAGTCAACCATAGAGTAAAGTTCATTATCTCATTTGTTTCGGGAATTACGCAAAAAATGTTAAATGTAATAGTTTAGGGAAATGTTAAGATGCACAGTTTAAAATTATTTTTGAGTATACAGGGTGGTTCAAAAAAGTGTGGTAGATATAACATGTTTTTTAAATGGAACATCCTTATTTTTAATAATGCGTCAAAACCTTGTAGTTTTTGTAATATTTCAATTAAAAAAAATACTAGTTTTAAGTTTTGTAAGAAATTGCCAGTAGCGCCATTGTTTCTGAAAGTGGAACACTCATAATTGGTGTGAGTGTTCCAGCGAGCCAGAGAAGGCTGCGCTCTAGCTTTCAAAAATAATTTCGCATTTGCAGTGTTGCCAGATCTGCTGATAGCTGGCATCAACTTTGGAATTTTAAATGGAATATCCTGTAGTTTATTTTATTTTTAGAGTCTGCGAAATAATCTAAGTTTTTTTGTATATGATATTTTTTCATTTCTCTTATCGTTTATTACATATTAATTCTTTTGTGTTTTTTTTACCAAAATTATATGAATTAGAACTTCAATATATTCGTCTCCAGATGCCAAATCAATGTAAATTGAAAAAAAAATTAATTCATTCACTCTATTCAATGCTTTAATAATATACAGGGTCGTCCATTTCAAAAAGTCACTTTTGATCAAATTTATAAAATCTGAATTGCAGTTAATTTTTAGGACACTCTATATAAAAGTCCGAGATCCTATGTTGCTAAAATTGAACTAAATAATATTAAAATTTTACGTTTATTTGACAACTGGAGACGAAAAGATTGAAGTTTTAATTCAGAAAGTTTTGGTAAAAAACACAAAAATAATTAATATTTAAGAAAAAATATCCTATACAAAAAAAAACTTAGATTGTGTCGCAGAATCTAAAAATAAAATAAACTACAGGGTCTCCCATTTAAAATTCCAAAGTTGATGCCAGTTACTAGTAGATCTGGTAACATTGCAAACGCGAAATTATTTGTAAAAGCTAGAGCGCAGCCCTCTACGGTGGAGTTAAAATTTGAAATTTATTTTTCTGTTCATCCTCCAGATACCATCGAGTATGAATATGATCGAGGGGCCATTGAATTCCCGAACGTCCCGATGGTAATGAGCAGGTGCTCCGTCTTGCTGAATCTACCTTTAAGTTTATTCGCTTTCAAAATTATCATTTTTTTATGAAGCTGGAGTAATTCGTTTTGCAAAAGAATTAAATATCTAGCCCCGTTAAGATGTTCGCTGAAAAAATATAGACCAATAATTACATTACGCGACCAGTGATTTTGGTTTTGGATTTCCCGGACCCAAAATGGATTAACTGTTGAATAATAATGCATATTATGGTCATGGTGATTAATTGCTCCATTACTGTGAAAAGTAGATTCATCAGAAAAGGTTATTTTTAGATAAAAAACTTGGATTGGCCTGTATTGCTCAATTTATAATGGTACAAAAGTTTACTCGTCGTTCAAAATCAGGGTCTTGATATTCTTGGTGTAGTTCCATATGAAAGGGAGGATACTTATATTTTCTCGGGGTGCGATTAGACGTAGATTGGGATGTGTCAGATAAATTAGCTAATTGACGGCTGCTGACCTTCAACATGAAATAAAATCTTCATTTATTTTTTAAATATACAGGATGTGCCATTTAAAAAAATTGAGATTGTTCAATTTAAAATAGTTGAAATGTGGATATTTATATTCAACGTGCTGTAGCATCTAACTCAAATTTCTTATCATATATATATATTTTTATTCATCTATATAGAACACTCGCACCAGTTATGAATATTCTACCTTCAGAAACAATGACGCTACTGAAAAGTTTTACTAAACTGAAAACTAGTTTAAGTATATAATATTATTAATAAAAGAGTAATAGAATTTGATGCAGAATCTACAAATAAATTAAAAAATAAGATATTCCATTTAAAAAAATATATTTAAATTCGCCACGCATACCCTCTATACTCAAAAATAATTTTAAACTGTGAACCGTAACATACCCAAAAACTATTATATTTAACATTTTTTCGTAATTCCTGAAACCACTCTATTTGTTGACTCACCCTGTACAAAAATTTAAAAGCCTCGAAAGTTTATGTTTTGTGATTTATTATCTCAAATAAATAAGCAGAAATATAGGGAAAATAAGTTAAAATATATACCTCTACAAATTCCATCACTGTCTCCATGCCTAAATTTACAAAACAGTCCTTTCTGCAGGTCACATGGATATTCATCACTACAGGGTTCTCCTAATTGCCTTGGGCAGGGTCCACAATCTGTGCATTCTCCCTCTTTAGGAGGGCAACTGCAGGGGTTGGGACAAGGATAAATTATCTCCTCCTGAAACCAAAAAATTTGATTTTAGTAAGTCTTTATACAAATCTGCTAATGTAAATTGAATTAAAAATATTTCGTTAAAAAAAATAAAATTGTGACAAACTTTTACGAGATCTTAGTTTTATTATCTCAATTTTCTTACACAAATGTGGTCTTTGCCTTTTGTTCTGTTAAAAAAAAAATGAGAAATTCTCTTTATTCAAAACTTCCCTTCGCCATGAAATTGGAAATTCGTTGTCAGGAAAAACAAAAGGCACTAAAAATATCTTTCCAGAGTAATAATTAATTTATATCATAAACTTTTCCAAATGCTTTTATTTAACCTCACTCAAATCTGACAAGTAACTTTTAAAGCAGATCCCGTTAGTGAAATTGGTATCCATACATAAACCCAGTGAAAATACATCATGGTGTCCAATCGTGAATATTTTATACAGGGTGCGTAAAAAATAATGCTAAAAAGTACAAAATAATATAAATATAAAGAAATATGAAAAAGCTTTTATTTCTAAACTATTGAAATGAAAGGTAAAAAGTAATTAAACTTACAAGAAACATAGAACTTTTCAAAATTTAAATATTTTCTTAAAAGCTTGAGGGTTTATTTCAAGTGTGATGTCTCATAAATCAAGCTTTTAAGAAAATAAAAATTTAAATTTTTAAAAGTTCTGTGTTTAAGCAAGTTTAATTATTTTTCATTTTTCAATTCAATAGTTTATAAGTAAAAGTTTTTTTTTTAATATTTGTATACATTTATTTTTTCTTGATCAAAATTCATGTCATGTTCAGTATTTATTATATACTTTTCCTTTAATGTTCTAATGTGGGATATAAATTGCCCATTTGTAACTTTTTATTATATCATTCGCATTGTAAAAACATACATAGGGTACGTATTCGACCACCTTCCGGTCTTTTGCCAAGATCGTTAGTAGAAAACAGACATACACGACCGATGAAATAAGTCGCATCTCGCCGCGTCGTATAATAACACCAGCGTACGTAAATGATTGCATGGTACAGTTGCTGTGATCAAAGGCGTTCTCAACTGAGGGATGTTCTCACTGCAATTCGGGACCATATTCATTTATTGCTTGTATTTGTATTACCGTATTTTCCATTTTATTTGTTATATAATAGTTTTTATTAATTTAAAGTCAATATTTGATTAATTTATAATTATATATAAATCTATAATTAAAGTTATAGAGTCAATTTATACATATTCCCAATCTTGAGCTAAGATTTTCGTTAGGTTATCCTACATGTGTCGTAATTTTTTAAATTTTGAATAAAACTGTTTGCATAAAGAAGTCAGTTATTTATTTTTGTTTACATTCCTGATAACCACAAAATATTGAATGTGTATCGTAAACGACATAACCAAATACAAATCTTTCAAAATGAGTGCCAGAATATAGCATGTTAAAATTTACCTTGAAAATATAAGATTTCACTCACTTATATTATCTTAAACGCCTTACGCTATATAAACAAGAATATTCCTGAGAATTGTTTAAAAATACAGTTTCCTGTAACATTTGATTTTTGGCTCCTTCAATGTTTTGTCAAAAACCCATCGATATGGTATGCCTTATTATAGGTAGGTATTCGAAGGTTATGTCTTTCTGTAGAACACTGCCGACTTTTTCTTGCATATCTACGGGTTGCTTAATATTAGACCTTTGAATACTTGTTGGAAGCAAATCAGTCTTTCTACTTTTCTTTAAGCAAATGAATATATGAACATTTTTACCATGATGTCTGTTGTCAAGTTTCTTATATACGCAGTAACTCTGCTCTGTGAGACTCTCTATACTTTTTTCTTCTAACCTCTAATTAATACAATGAAGCCCTTGTAACACATTTCCTTTGACTAAGGGAGGTGAACTCCTTTGTCTTTTATAAAATACAATTCGCTATTTAGCACGCTTCGGTAATTAATTTTAATCACTCTGGACTTAATTTAAATTTTGCTCGAATATCGAATAAAGACAATAAAACAATAAAGGTGTATTTGAAAATCTGAAATTGATAACAGCTTCTTTTATTCCCCGTCAATTTTTTTGACATCGACGACTAGAATCCATAGATCTCAGTGATTTACATGGAAAATAAAAAATGTTGTCAGCAAATTTGTTAAAATTTCTAAACTGAGTTTAAACGTTAACAGGGTTTTTACCAGGACAAGAAGTCACTGCGCAACAAGAAATACGCAATGTGTTTGTTTTACTTCTTAAACAACACTTTTTTGCCCGTAGAAGAAATTACGAAGACCTTAAATTTTCGATAACAATTTCTCCCCAGGCACTAGGCCAAATTATTCCTGAAACTTGTAGTGCTGTATATTCAGTGATAAAAAAGAATTGTATCACTATCTAATTCATTTTCAAAGAATAAAAAAATACATATGTCTAACTTGACAGTAATGAATTTAAAGTGACAAATGCAACACCAAAACAAACTTTTTCCTTAAAGCCACAATTACAATATATATATATATATATATATAGCATACGCAAAACATAACTAAAGGACTAACATTTTAGTTAAGAGTGCAAAATAACCGAAGTGTATATGAACTTTATCCATATCGATAGGTACGTGACTTTTATGTCTTCAAATTTAAATGTTTTTGAGTTGACGCTACGGATGCACGATCCGCTGGTAAGTATCGATATTTCGAATCGATCCGTATCGATGTCTAAAGTATCGGTACAGGAAAAATCGTATTGAAAATAATCGATACATTTTCGATATAAAAGTTAATATATTTTTCTAAATAAAAGTTAAGGTGGGTTTATAAAGGAAATAAAATAAAATAAAATATGAAATTAAATAAAATAAGAACTTCAAAGGATGCGGAAGTGGTTTATACTTAAAACAAAAATTAAATAAAAAATAAGAATAATTGCTATCAAAACCAGTACTATAAAGGTTTTTTGTCAGCTAATCAATACTGCTATACCTACATTTTTTAAAATATACACACATTCTCCTCATTTTTGCAACATTTCATTATTTACTTTATTTCACTTAATGGTTTTTTACAGTCAGTCAGAGTTGAAACTTCGGACAGTAAGAATCCAATCTCATAATTTTGTATCTTAGTAAAATAAAATAATTTAAAAAAAAAACAGAGCTTCTGGTTGTCGTGGGTTAACTAGCGCAGTTGTGCGGTTTTGATAGATATTGATTTGCAATAAACGGCGATTGCAAATCAAGTTTCGAAGTTTTCGAAAACTGCAAAAGTCGAACCTATAGTGATTTTCGATCGTGGAGGTGTCGTGTGCTGTTCAGAGCAGCTTCTTAGAATTCAGAACACCCATTTCATCGTGGAACTGTCCATCCGCCCACCAACTACACAAAGATCGGGAAAGTTAGTTCTTTCCTCAAGAAGCTTTGAGTATCCAGACTACATCTCTGGATATCTGCAAGGGCTTCTTGTAGAAGATGACCAGACGATTTCTGTCGGCTTTAATGTAAGTGCAATTTTCTAAATGTCGTATGCTGACGATTTGGTTTTTAAGCAACCTGTCATTGAATCCTTCAACTAACTCTGACATTAGTACTCAACCCCAAGCGGAAGTACTAGTAAATAATATTTATCAAAGTAGTTCTACTAAGAACACTAATTTAACCGACAACATATATCTTAGCGTTGAAGATCACTTAGTTTTAGATAATTTTATTTTAAACAGTAATACTATTTAAATTTTAACTTAGAAAACGTAAACCACGAAAACATGGCTAACCAATTTAAACCAGAATTTTTAAATTATGTTCCAATATTCGATGGACCGAACTATATAGATATTTGCCAATCAATCATCAGTCAATTTTTTGACGCTACCAACCCTAATTATTTTCAAAATACTTATACTCTTAATTCACTTCAATAATTATCTGTTCTGATCTTGGAGAGATAGTTAAGCAATTAAGCTCTGTTTCGGTTTTATGAAAAGACAGTTTTATTTTAGAATATGATGTAATCACCATATCTTTTATAGTAAGCCAAACTTGCCTGAAGTAATTTTAGATTATCGATTCCAATCAAGCCATCAAATACGCCGTGGAATTTAAAAAGAAAAATAATTTCAGATTAATCTGTGTTGGTAATTTAAAAATTTTAGATGCTGGTATAGTCGCATTATGCTTATGGTCGGATTTTCGGAAAACTGTGCAAACGATGATAGGGGCGTTCTTCGATACTTCAATAATTATCTACACAATTTGGGAAATATTTGAAAGCCAAGTGAGGATTAATAAACGATTTAGTCGATCCTGAATCGATGAAAAGTTTAAAATTGTATTCAGGAAAGGTGATATAGGATAATTCATTACAATTAATGGTGTTTAGGGAAATGAATTCGTTTATCAAATTTCACTTATGGGGAATCCTAAAAATGTGGGTTTTGTGATTCGTTTTCAGTCTGCGACTGTATTTGATATGAAACAGAGTTTTTTCTTAGTAGATAGCTCTGCGAATACTCCCCGTATTGGCATACTGCATACGGGTATTGGTATACTGCAAATAATTGTGTGATATGTCAGGGTCATAATACTGGTAACTGTAGTTTGTATCGTGATCAAAGCAGGAATTAGTTTCAATATTATACAGTTTTGGAATGTGTATTGGGGACGAGGTGGTTGATACTTATTTTGTTGTTGGGAAGTACTAGCCGTCTTATCTCGTCTTTGAATGGAATTTGTTACTAATTGGGTTGGGTTTAAAAACATTTTGTTGTGGTCTATTAAAATTGCCACTATGATTTTCACTGCCAAATGGTAGTCTAAAATTCATTTGGGGCTTGTTTGGTTTAGGTAATGGTGCAATGTTTTGTCTGAATTGATTGTCATTGGTATGACGTATTCGTCCATTCATATGAATGAACGAAACGAACGGACGAATCGAACCGAATAGTGAGTAGCGGGCTTAACTGTACGGTCTTGGTCAAAGACCCCGGACGCATACACCTTATAGTTGTTCCTAGCGGTTCCCTAAGATCTGATAAGAATGTTTTTAATGCCAAGTTTTTATATAATTATCGTTTTACTTGTAATGCTTCTACGGTTTCGTGCGCATCTATATAACCGCACAACAAATTAAGTATTTTTAGACATCTATCATAAAAATTTTGCGCCGATTTCTTTGAATTTTGTCGTAACATTACCAAATCTCTACTTAGGCAACTTTCGTTCCGTCGGTCGGCAAAATTTCTATAAAGGGTGTCTTTTACTTCTTGCCGGGTAGTTACATTTTGTATGTTAATACTAGCTTATCGTTGCCACTAAATTTTCTTATACGTGAATTAAGAGTGTAAGTATTTTGAAAATAATTAGGGTTGGTAGCGTCAAAAAATTGACTGATGATTGATTGGCAAATATCTATATAGTTCGGTCCATCGAATATTGGAACATAATTTAAAAATTCTGGTTTAAATTGGTTAGCCATGTTTTCGTGGTTTACGTTTTCTAAGTTAAAATTTAAACTAGTATTACTGTTTAAAATAAAATTATCTAAAACTAAGTGATCTTCAACGCTAAGATATATGTTGTCGGTTAAATTAGTGTTCCTAGTAGAACTACTTTGATTAATATTATTTACTAGTACTTCCGCTTGGGGTTGAGTATTAATGTCAGAGTTAGTTGAAGGATTCAATGACAGGTTGCTTAAAAACCAAATCGTCAGCATAAGACATTTAGAAAATTGCACTTACATTAAAGCCGACAGAAATCGTCTGGTCATCTTCTACAAGAAGCCCTTGCAGATATCCAGAGATGTAGTCTGGATACTCAAAGCTTCTTGCGGAAAGAACTAACTTTCCCGATCTTTGTGTAGTTGGTGGGCGGATGGACAGTTCCACGATGAAATGGGTGTTCTGAATTCTAAGAAGCTGCTCTGAACAGCGCACGACACCTCCACGATCGAAAATCACTATAGGTTCGACTTTTGCAGTTTTCGAAAACTTCGAAACTTGATTTGCAATCGCCGTTTATTGCAAATCAATATCTATCAAAACCGCACAACTGCGCTAGTTAACCCACGACAACCAGAAGCTCTGTTTTTTTTTAAATTATTTTATTTTACTAAGATACAAAATTATGAGATTGGATTCTTACTGTCCGAAGTTTCAACTCTGACTGACTGTAAAAAACCATTAAGTGAAATAAAGTAAATAATGAAATGTTACAAAAATGAGGAGAATGTGTGAATATTTTAAAAAATTTGGGTATAGCAGTATTGATTAGCTGACAAAAAACCTTTATAGTACTGGTTTTGATAGCAATTATTCTTATTTTTTATTTAATTTTTGTTTTATGTATAAACCACTTCCGCATCCTTTGAAGTTCTTATTTTATTTAATTTCATATTTTATTTTATTTATTTCCTTTATAAACCCACCTTAACTTTTATTTAGAAAAATATATTAACTTTTATATCGAAAATGTATCGATTATTTTCAATACGATTTTTCCTGTACCGATACTTTAGACATCGATACGGATCGATTCGAAATATCGATACTTACCAGCGGATCGTGCATCCGTAGCGTCAACTCAAAAACATTTAAATTTGAAGACATAAAAGTCACGTACCTATCGATATGGATAAAGTTCATATACACTTCGGTTATTTTGCACTCTTAACTAAAATGTTAGTCCTTTAGTTATGTTTTGCGTATGCTATAAATATATATATATATATATATATATATATATATATATATATATATATATATATATATATATATATATATATATATATATATATATATATATATAGCATACGCAAAACATAACTAAAGGACTAACATTTTAGTTAAGAGTGCAAAATAACCGAAGTGTATATGAACTTTATCCATATCGATAGGTACGTGAATTTTATGTCTTCAAATTTAAATGTTTTTGAGTTGACGCTACGGATGCACGATCCGCTGGTAAGTATCGATATTTCGAATCGATCCGTATCGATGTCTAAAGTATCGGTATAGGAAAAATCGTATTGAAAATAATCGATACTCGAAATATCGATACATTTTCGATATAAAAGTTAATATATTTTTCTAAATAAAAGTTAAGGTGGGTTTATAAAGGAAATAAAATAAAATAAAATATGAAATTAAATAAAATAAGAACTTCAAAGGATGCGGAAGTGGTTTATACATAAAACAAAAATTAAATAAAAAATAAGAATAATTGCTATCAAAACCAGTACTATAAAGGTTTTTTGTCAGCTAATCAATACTGCTATACCTAAATTTTTTAAAATATACACACATTCTCCTCATTTTTGCAACATTTCATTATTTACTTTATTTCACTTAATGGTTTTTTACAGTCAGTCAGAGTTGAAACTTCGGACAGTAAGAATCCAATCTCATAATTTTGTATCTTAGTAAAATAAAATAATTTAAAAAAAAACAGAGCTTCTGGTTGTCGTGGGTTAACTAGCGCAGTTGTGCGGTTTTGATAGATATTGATTTGCAATAAACGGCGATTGCAAATCAAGTTTCGAAGTTTTCGAAAACTGCAAAAGTCGAACCTATAGTGATTTTCGATCGTGGAGGTGTCGTGTGCTGTTCAGAGCAGCTTCTTAGAATTCAGAACACCCATTTCATCGTGGAACTGTCCATCCGCCCACCAACTACACAAAGATCGGGAAAGTTAGTTCTTTCCGCAAGAAGCTTTGAGTATCCAGACTACATCTCTGGATATCTGCAAGAGCTTCTTGTAGAAGATGACCAGACGATTTCTGTCGGCTTTAATGTAAGTGCAATTTTCTAAATGTCTTATGCTGACGATTTGGTTTTTAAGCAACCTGTCATTGAATCCTTCAACTAACTCTGACATTAGTACTCAACCCCAAGCGGAAGTACTAGTAAATAATATTAATCAAAGTAGTTCTACTAAGAACACTAATTTAACCGACAACATATATCTTAGCGTTGAAGATCACTTAGTTTTAGATAATTTTATTTTAAACAGTAATACTAGTTTAAATTTTAACTTAGAAAACGTAAACCACGAAAACATGGCTAACCAATTTAAACCAGAATTTTTAAATTATGTTCCAATATTCGATGGACCGAACTATATAGATATTTGCCAATCAATCATCAGTCAATTTTTTGACGCTACCAACCCTAATTATTTTCAAAATACTTACACTCTTAATTCACGTATAAGAAAATTTAGTGGCAACGATAAGCTAGTATTAACATACAAAATGTAACTACCCGGCAAGAAGTAAAAGACACCCTTTATAGAAATTTTGCCGACCGACGGAACGAAAGTTGCCTAAGTAGAGATTTGGTAATGTTACGACAAAATTCAAAGGAATCGGCGCAAAATTTTTATGATAGATGTCTAAAAATACTTAATTTGTTGTGCAGTTATATAGATGCGCACGAAACCGTAGAAGCATTACAAGTAAAACGATAATTATATAAAAACTTGGCATTAAAAACATTCTTATCAGATCTTAGGGAACCGCTAGGAACAACTATAAGGTGTATGCGTCCGGGGTCTTTGACCAAGATCGTACAGTTAAGCCCGCTACTCACTATTCGGTTCGATTCGTCCGTTCGTTTCGTTCATTCATTTGAATGGACGAATACGATCATACCAATGACAGTCAATTCAGACAAAACATTGCACCATTACCTAAACCAAACAAGCCCCAAATGAATTTTAGACTGCCATTTGGCAGTGAAAATCATAGTGGCAATTTTAATAGACCACAACAAAATGTATTTAAACCCAACCCAATTAGTAACAAATTCCATTCAAAGACGAGATAAGACGGCTAGTACTTCCCAACAACAAAATAAGTATCAGCCACCTCGTCCCCAATACACATTCCAAAACTGTTTAATATTGAAACTAATTCCTGCTTTGATCACGATACAAACTACAGTTACCAGTATTATGACCCTGACATATCACACAATTATTTGCAGTATACCAATACCCGTATGCAGTATGCCAATACGGGGAGTATTCGCAGAGCTATCTACTAAGAAAAAACTCTGTTTCATATCAAATACAGTCGCAGACTGAAAACGAATCACAAAACCCACATTTTTAGGATTCCCCATAAGTGAAATTTGATAAACGAATTCATTTCCCTAAACACCATTAATTGTAATGAATTATCCTATATCACCTTTCCTGAATACAATTTTAAACTTTTCATCGATTCAGGATCGACTAAATCGTTTATTAATCCTCACTTGGCTTTCAAATATTTCCCAAATTGTGTGAAGAACGCCCCTATCATCGTTTGCACAGTTTTCCGAAAATCCGACCATAAGCATAATGCGACTATACCAGCATCTAAAATTTTTAAATTACCAACACAGATTAATCTCAAATTATTTTTCTTTTTAAATTCCACGGCGTATTTGATGGCTTGATTGGAATCGATAATCTAAAATTACTTCAGGCAAGTTTGGCTTATTATAAAAGATATGGTGATTACATCATATTCTAAAATAAAACTGTCTTTTCATAAAACCGAAACAGAGCTTAATTGCTTAACTATCTCTCCAAGATCAGAACAGATAATTAGCTTTAAAATTAATATAAAAATTGGTGAAATTATAATTCCTTACCGATTTTTCCGAGTCCCTTGTTGTAGAAAATATCTGCAAACGAGAAATCAAAACTATCGATTTCAACAATTACGATAATTCGCCAAAAACAAAACTAGACCCTTCCTTAAATAGAATCACCTTAACCTTAAGAAAAAAGTAAAATAATAAACTTGTGTAACCAATTTTCAGATATATCTCACCGTGAAGGCACACCCCTTATATTTACTAATAAGATTAAACATCACATTAGAACCGTTGATGAAATCACAGTAAATGCAAAAAATTATCGGTAATTATCAAAATGCCAAAATATTATTCCTCCTAGCAGTTCACCTTGGTCAACGCCCATTTGGGTAGAGGTTTGCGATTTTCGCGCCCTTAACCTTAAAAGTTTGGACGATTAATATCTTCTCCTTAAAATCACGGATCTTTTAGATAAACTTGGCAAATGCCAATATTTTACAGCTCTCAATTTAGCAAGTGGGTTTCATCAAATCGAAGTTGATTGAATGGACCTCAAATAAATAAACGAAAGCCCATGCACTGTTAAACTCCTACAAGATGTCAAGGACACCTCCAATTGTCAACAGATCCAAATGAAAATTACAAAGTCAACAATCAAACAGTTAGACGTTTCACCGCAATAGATCCGCATCCTACCGAAAAAAGCAATCGTTAAATTTAAATGCAACAGCCAAGAGGAAAGTCGAAAATTCCTAGGTACTTATTTGTTAAATGTACAACATAACTGCAATGTGACGACAAGTCAAGAATCCATCAATAATAGGCAAGTATCGGTACCTAATTCCAGCGAACCGATATTGTTCCCCGTCTTCTACAATGAAATACAGCTTCTGCTAACACTTATCTCCATGAAGTATAGAATTGAATTGAAGAAAATCAACCACCACAATTCCTCGGGGTCACCCAGATATGGATTAACCTCTACTTCAGTTCAACTACCCCGATAATCATGGATTTGAAGCAAGTGGGTGAAGTGGGGCAGGAGTTAAATCTCACCCCGTAGTGAGGGCTGTAGCCAACTTGCTGACACAGCGTTCTCTTTATTTTTGCAACATTTCATTATTTACTTGATTTCACTTAATGTACTGGGTATTTACACTCAGAGTTGAAACTTCGGACAGTAAGAATCTAATCTCGAAACTTTGTATCTTAGTAAAATAAAATATTTTTTCTAAAAACAGAATTTCTTGTCATTAGGTAACTCATAAGGTAAGAATACCAAAAGTTTATTTTTTCATAAATTGGAATTTAGAATTTTTGATTTGCGAGCATGTTTATATCCAGTTTATTTGTTTTAATGTTTAAACCAAAAATTTAAGCCATTATAGGAAACTTCAAACAGAACTTTTTGCTGTTTGAATCGGTAAAATCTGAAATTTGAAATAATTTAAAAAGATCACAGTTAAAACTTATAAACACTTAATTTTATCAGTACAAAATATGTACATAGATGATTTGGAATATTCTCAGATATTTTTTTCTTAAACCCCATCCGCCCTATTAACTATAACTTCAAAATTCTGGACATCTGTAACTTATAGAAATCTGTAATTTGTAACTTCATATTAGAATTTTTAATACCCAGTCAGAATTTGGTTTTTACGCTAGATGCCGATACTAGTAATACATTAGCTAAATATTTTGATGGTATCGACATACAGTCATATTTATTAATACATATATGCAAGAGAGGAAGACGTATTTTATCAACTTGCAGTAGAAGTGTTTGAGAATTGCATTTTAATTTTATATTTTGCATTATAAAACTGAGATAAGAATATTATTATATATATTATATTTATAATATTTATAAAAAAATTAACTGAAATTAATTTCTTTATTATGGTTCAAATTTCAATTAAAGGAAATTGTATCCACAATGTACCACAACGAACAACGCAATTGAATTTGGAGCTTGGAGCAGATAAAAGTTTTCACATTTAAACAACTGATGTGCTTAGCTGTGTAACAATGTAAATCTGTTCAATATAACGGGGTTTAGTCGGCCAAACAAATTGAAATATTTC
Source organism: Kuschelorhynchus macadamiae (assembly GCA_030620095.1). Classification (NCBI taxonomy): domain Eukaryota; kingdom Metazoa; phylum Arthropoda; class Insecta; order Coleoptera; family Curculionidae; genus Kuschelorhynchus; species Kuschelorhynchus macadamiae. The sequence continues at coordinate 482,570 of JAUTXW010000537.1, read as the reverse complement.
TGTGTAGTACAATATTCAATTTCAAAATAATGCGGAGCAAAATTTTCTCAATTTAGGGAACGTACGAGTCTTTACTATTATATTTCATCAAAGTGGGTTTTATATACTAGGGATGTTTATAAATAGCACAGCTCCTTCTTAGTGACGTTGGCAATAAAATGACCTACACATCCTAGTGGAAAAGTAAGAAATGTGGATAGAACTATAACTAATAACTAAAATAAATTTTGTGTTAATAGATATATTGAAATATATATTTACTCAATAATGCTTTTTAATAAAATACATCTGTCCTTTTCGGACAAAATGCATAAATAATTGGTTTCGCTAACTACTTTGTTGTCTAAAAGAGCAAAATATAATATAACCGTATGAAAAGCGAAGGCCCCATAGATCAATTCCAGCAATTAAATTATATTTATCGTTATAACAAAACATACTTTTACAGGGATCTACAGTCTTCTAAATTTATGGGGATAATCGCTTGGAATTATTGGAGTTTGAATAATTAAAACTTTATCAGCTTTTGAATAACCGATTATAATTGAAGCCTGAATAATAAGGGATTTCAACGTTGTCACACTCAACTGAATTCCGTCGTACAGTTATTTACTTAGTTTAGGGTCGTTTGAATTTCCCAACAGCTCTACTAGTTCTACATAAACAAAACCTGCAGTACCTAAATAAATGCTAAAAGAAAGACATCGTTGTTTGATTCAACCGTAACGTAATTTCTGTGTGCAAGTTTAAACGGAACAAAAATTGAATAGTACTAGTGCTTTGTATTATCGAAGAAAACTAAAAAGTGGAGTTACAAGAACTCCTTGTAGGAAGGCATTAATATAATAATATCTTGGCCTGTCAATATTTGCATTGTTATCCCTTCAAAAACTAATATAGGTAAAGGTACATCTGCGCAAAAAACATCACTTTATGTACAAAAAATTTATGTAACCTAAAACAAAAGCAGAGTAAGTCACATGCCGTTGTTTTCTTTAAGAGAAAAAAATAACTCGAACAAAGGAAACGGTAAATCCTACACAAAATTTACCTTTCTTTATTGTATTAAAAATTAAATATAAAAAGTTAGTGGAAATAAACACCAAATTTATTGTTGGATATTGGAAATTCTGTTAGGTGGAGTTAATTAAATATTTTATTGTTATGTCTACGAGATAGAAGTATAGTAAAGTAATATGTTGTTGAATGCACTAAATAATTTAAATACTCATAAAAAAATATTTTCAGCGAGAAAGTATTATAGATAATAATGGTAAAATGATAGTGATTATAGTGCAAATAATGATCATTTAATATTTAACAAAAAACAAAATATACATCATTATTTATAAAAGTTTAACTCAAAAAAATTTACAATAAATAATACTGATAATAAAAATAAAAATTATTATAAAATACAAAACAAAGAGAGCTTTAACGAGCATAAAACCATCATGACATCAAATAGAGCTCTGGTGAGTATACAATTTATTAAATAAGAACGCCTCATTAGAGGTTAAATAAAAGTCCTCATTACAGGTTAAAAAAAAATAAATATAGAAAAGGCTCTAATTACTCAGTCAAAAATTAAATACTGGTATTATCTTTTTTATACAGACCGTAACACTGTGTAAAATTATACAGGGTGGACCAATCGAAACGAAACAAGTTCGATATTGCACATACCGTTCTTTTAAAAAAAATCTCTCGGACTCGTCGATTTTTATTTCCCGGGGGAAAGATTTTGCCCATATCATACGGGGGTGAACTCAAACTCTGAAATCTTAAATGGGAATAGCGGTGGAGTGACACCTTATTTTAAAATCAATCAAATTCTCTCTTCAACGCATCTTATTTTTTCAGATTTGATGCAGCGGTTTTTGAAGAAATAAGGGTAGAGATTGCTAGAGAAAAAAATCATTGCTCGGTGAAAAACTGTTGAGATCCGTAGAGTTTTATATTGAGAAAAAATTTTTTTTCGTTTATTTCGACTCTGTCACTTTAACCTCCAGCGGGAGTAAGCTGCAATCCTTAAAATATTAAATGGGATTAAAGATCAAATGATACCTCATTAAAAAATTCAGCAGGTAGTTAAGTAGTTAATAAGTCAACACTGATAAAACTATAAATTTGTATAGATCCGTAAATTTTATGTAATGACATTGTTTTTCTGAAACAAATGTTTCTTTTTGAGCTTAGCTTCACAGTTTGGGTATGGTTTAGGTTTACAAAGAAAGATGAGACATAAGGTGTAAATTTTGTATATTAATTTTTCATGATAATAAGTGCTGAAAGTGTTGGCTTCCTGCATCCATACAATAATAGAGATTTTGTTCAAAACGGTCCTAAACATTATGAAACATTTCTCGTGTAATCGCCCGACATTCACCAATGATCCGCTTATGTAAATTATTTAATGACTGCGGTTGAGTTTTATAAATCATACTTTTAAAGTGACCCCATAGAAAAAAAAGGGAGTTAAGCCAGGTGATCTTGCCACTCTATTTTCGTCAGATCAATATCGACAATTGGGACGACTGTCAGTCCCATTTAGAAAAATCTAGCACTCATCAACAAAACAAATGTTGAACACGAAATTCGGATTATTTATTTTTCGTTTACACAAGCTGAATTTTGTAGGGGTGAAATTTATGTGTCTTTAAAATTCTGCAAATACTCGTACGAGATATGCCACACACTAAAGGTAGTTGCCTGGTGCTTAATGTAGGGTCTATATTGACGTGGCTCAAAACGACTGCTTCATTTCCCACTATCATTCGATTTGAAGCGATTGGTTTTTCGGTTTGCCACTGATCCTGTCTCCCTAAACTTTCCTACCAGTTCAATTATGTATTTTTGGTGAACATGTTTATCTGGATTAGAGCCAGTATTTTCATCCCCAAACTACTTTATTTTTCGAATATTTACCATGGAAACGATTGTTGGGGCAATTGTAACCATGTAAAATATCCACCGAATAAAATTATACGGATATAAAAATACCAGCCCGTAATTTGTTTAAATACCTGTGCTGCAATATTAGCACATCTATCTTTTCATAATGGAGTTCAATCAGCGATACCTGCAGTAGAATAAACCATTTTAGATCAAAATATAGTTACAAATAATCACAAGCAAAACCCTACGAGATACTAAATTTAAATAAATTGAATGTAAATACTTCTAAGAAAGATAAACAACCGCAATATTTATAAATTTTAACATAGAATTTCACAGAACAAAAAATTATTAAGATTTGACTAAGTGTAAAAAGACTAGTACCTTCTACTTTTTTCTTAGAACGATAAAATTGGAATTTAGATTAACTTTTTTGAGTGATAAATGTAATGAGGAATGTAAAAAACATTTCCTTATTTTTATGTTAGATCTGGTGAAAAGCTAATTTGATGACCATTTAAGTGAGGTATACTTAAAATTAATTTGATTTAAGGGTTGAAGCTCACAGAGTGACAGACTTGAAAAAACGCATAAAAGACTTCTTCTTCCAGATAAAACTTAACGGGTTTTAACATTTTCTTCAACGAGCAATAACAATGAGAAATCGTATTTTTTTTCTTTTTATTGTTCTTTCCTTATTTTGTCCAAAACAGCTGCAAAAAATTTGAAAAACTACAGAGATACAGAGAAAAGAGAATGATTTAATTATCTTTAAAATAAGGCCCCAGTCGACTCCTATTCCCATTTAAGATTTTGGGGTTGGAGCTCACCCCCGCCAAGTGACAAGGCTGATGATATGATATTTAAATATAAATAATTTGAAAAGAAATCCTTTTGAAAACGATATATATATATATATATATATATATATATATATATATATATATATATATTCTACTAAACCCGGTTCAAAAATAATTTCAACTTTAAAATTTTGTGGTTTTTCTCTAAGTAGAACTTTTAGTCATGAATACGTCATTGTTATTACCAGTATTTTCATTGAAGTAACCGGAACTTGGTGTCGCCACGTACTGTTTAAGCTGAGACTACGTAGTCATTTCTAAAATGGCGAACAATTTTAGGGTAACTATTTTGTGAATAACATGTAACTGTGACTTTGAATATTACGTAGATGGTACGGAATTGTGTAGTTCCATTTGAGTAACCGAATAGTAATAATTCTCTCTATTCGTCACTTCCTTATTTCTGTCGTTATTTAATCCTTTTTAAAAATATGTATGGTTCATTTTAATACAAACAAAACAGTTATGGCGACTACAAATACTCAAATTGGGAATATGGTGTAAAGCGTATAGAATACGTTATTGGCATTTGAGGTAGGATACATGGGTTTCACTTAGTTTTCTGGCTATGCTAAGTACCTAAAATTAAAACGCAGGTAATTCCTCTGGTGAATATGCTGATGATAGTCGTAAAAACATTATGCGCCTATAAAATTCGTTAATTTTCAATACATTTTCGTGAAATACATTGGTCAATTTAAATCTCAAAAATGTAATTTTGGTCTTTGGTTTAAATAGTAATTATCAGTAATTATAATTATAAAGAGTGATTCTTTTTTTAATGAAATGGTTAATTTGTATGCATTTTTAATTCTTTTACTCACAAAAACAAACATCATAGCTAAACATTTATAGGAAAGAAGAAAATAAACAATGGCGTTCTACTGGACTTTTACTTTTAGGTTGGCCGCATTTCTTTACTGAGAAAATTTACTTAACATCAAGGGTCTACGACTGCTCCCATACGCTTTTATAGTTTCGGATTCTTTAAATACGCAACTGTCACTTATACCCAATTACCCTGAAGTCTTGAACACTAAAGTTACGTTACGATTTGGGAACATTTCTTTAAAATTTAATGCGTTGTGTCGTAGCATGCTGAGAGTTGCGGCATTTGAGCCACTACTATTATTCTGCCATCTTTCATAACCATGATCCTTTGTTTCTCTTTTTTTTCTTAAAATACTGCTTTAGGTTGTTTGTTCAGGTATGATATAACCAAGTTGCGATATTTTTAATTTTCTATAAAATGTGGCTGAGTGACGAAAGTTACTTATTCTTCTGGTGTGTGAAGCCATTGTGAACCATTTTAAGTTGTTACTCGTAGACGATAATACAACACATACACAACATATTAATAGACAGTGGCGACAATAGAAGCCCACCCGCCAAATTGATGCAAAATTTCTAAAAGTTTAAATGGGGGCACCTACAGTATTGTGCGAATTAATGTGAACACAGAAAGATTTACATTAAATATTGTTTATTAAAAGAAAAAATACAAAATACAAGTTTATAAATACATATTTTAATATTATTTAATAGGGAATATGTCCTCCTTTGGTTTTTAATAAAGCTTCAACTCGTTTTGGCATCGAATCAATTAATTTTTGGCAATTATCTTTAATTTTGTCATCTCGAAACCACACCTGAATGACAGCCTCAATCATCTTAATTTTGGTTGTACAATCCATTTTTAGCAATCTAGCCTTGCATATAGCCCACAAATTCTCAATTGGGTTAATGTCTGGTGAGTTTCCAGGCCACTCTAGTAGGGTAACCTTTTTGTCCTTGAAATATTTCACCATCTTCTTCGAAACATGGCATGGTGCTGAATCCTGCTGAAAGATTGGTTTGCCAACTGCTTGAACTTTTTCCAGTTCTCTAGACAAACATGTTTCTAACATTGCTTTATATTTTTCACTGTTCATCATGCCTTCAATGGGTATAAGTTTTCCTGTTCCCTTATATGAAAAACAGCCCCAAAACATCTTCTTGACTGGATGTTTCACTGTTTGAACCAAGTGAGCTGCAGTAAACTTTTCATCCACACCTTTCCTCACGAACTTTGATCGGTACCCCTGCACTAAAAAGTGTGTCTCATCTGAGAACAAGACATTTCTCCAGTGTTCTTCTGTCCAGTAAGCATATTTTTTTGCCCAAATTAGCCTTTTTTTCATCATAGCCTCTGTTAGAAGCTGTTTCTTCTGAGGTCTTACAGCTTTTCTTCCTCCCTCCAAAAGACGTCTGCGAATTGTAGAGTCGTGAATTTTCACTCCAGCCTTTTCCAAGTCCTGCTGAAGGTCATAGCTTGTCTTTCTAGGGTTTAGCTTGCTGTTTCTCAAAAGAAACATCTCATCTCGGGAAGTTGTCTTTCTTTTTCTCCCACATTTCCCCTGCCGTTGAATTTCAACTGATCCAGTCTCCTTTTTTTGTTTAATTAACTTATTTACTGCTCCCAAGCTTACGGAACACTCACGAGCAATGTCCCTTTGCGTCATGGATGTGTGCTGACTAAGTGTAATTATCCTTTCTCTTTTCCTTGGCGTGATGTCCATGATGCCGCAAACACGAAAACACTAACTAAAACGTGATATTTCTCCCAAACCACAAAACAAGTGTAACTTAGTTACAATAACCTCCAAAACGAATGACATTAGCAATAACATAATGCAGAATGACAAGCTATGGGATATGTCAACAAACACCTGTCAGAATTGTCACCGCAATGTTGCCAAGTTGAAATAATAAAGAAATTCCCAGTGTTCACATTAATTCGCACAATACTGTATATTATCGTTAGTTTTTCGCAAAATATGACTAAATTAATCTACTTTTATATTGACAACCTCTGTCAGCGCCAGTTGTAAATGTAGGGTTATGCAAGCGATTAATGATCTCTCAAGAGTAGGTTTTAACCGGTTAGCTATCGAAATACCGTATTTATTAAACGCATTAATAGTCGCTCCTAGAAGTATAAAAATCGACATCAAATGCTCCCAGCAAGTAGAACCTCGGAAGTTACCTAATTACCTTACCGAACGGTTAACCAGCCAGACTTGATGAAATATCAATAATCAACAATGAGGACCTAGTCGAAACAGAGAAACAACCAATAATCTTTCCAGATTTTAAGAAAACGCAGCCATACCTCCCGGTATTGAACTTAGGTATTCAAGCAAGCAAGAGATCAAGCTAGACTAGGGGTGCTCAAACGGTCGATCGCGATTGACCAGTCGATCGCGAGTGCTTTCTGAGTAGATCTCGAGAAGAAAACATTTTTAATAAGTAGGTACTTAACTAAACTACAAAAATTTATTACGTAATAAAATAACACTCTGGTAGTGGCCGCGGGAACATTCGAGACTTTCGTTCACGCAGATATAAATGTTGCGCCTGCAGAAATTGGAGTCATTCTGAATTGCAACTTGAAGGCAATACTACATCCATACAAAGTTTATTATTAAATAGTACAAAATGAGTGTAGCGAAGAAATCTAAAACGTATCATTTTAATAACGATTGGGAGGAAGAATTTTTATTTTGTATGGTGAAGGATAAGTGCATTTGTCTTATTTGGCTCAGTCAGTTGCAATACCTAAGCGTGGTAACTTAGAGAGGCATCATTAAATTAAGTGAATTAAGAAAACGAAAAGTACGTGATTTGATATCTTGTTTGAAAAAAGAACAAACCATGTTCACAAGATCAGCCAAACAATCAAAAGCTGCTACGATCGCGTCATTTAAAATATCTCATATATTGCCGAAACACAAGAAACCATTCGAAGATGGATCGGTTGTGAAGGAAGCATTTATTGAAGCGGGTGACACTTTATTTGGAAATTTTAATCATGTCTGCTATTAGAGAACTTCAGTTATCTCGTCCGACTGTCATAAGGCGTATTGAAGTCATGAGTCAGCACATGGCAGATAAACTAAAAAATGATATGATGGAATGTACATACTTTTCTTTACAGTTCGACGAATCCACCGATATGACAGACCCTGTCCAGCTGTGTATTTTTATTCAGATGGTATTCAATGACATGTTGGCTAAGGAAGAATTTTTGACAATCATTCCTCTGAAGAGGAAGACCCGTGGCGAAGATATATATGACGTTTTCTTCAATTTTGTAAAAAACTACAAGCTACCAATATATAAATTAGTATGCATTACAACCGATGGAGCACCAGCAATGACTGGAAACAAAAACGGTTTTGTGGCATTGTGTCGAGCTAATAAAGATTTCCCTTCATTTTTTTCAATCCATTGCATTATACATCAACAAGTTTTGTGTTCAAAAGTTTTAAACACGGAGGAAATTATGGGCATTGCAATAAAAATTGTGAATTCCATCCGTGCACGTAGCTTGCAACGGGGGCTCTTTAAGTTGCAGTTGGAAGATAGGGAGTCGGCTGAACACACTGATTTAGTTCGTCACACGGACGTCAAGTGGTTGAGTCGCGGAAAATTCCTAGAAAGGTTTCAAGAATTATTGCCCGAAATAACAGCTTTTCTAGACGAAAGAGGTGATGACAGTCAGATGTTGAAAAACGAAAAATGGCTGACTGATTTGGCATTTTTGACTGACATCACAATGCACTTAAACACCATTAACTTGGAGCTTCAAGGTAAAGGAAAAACTGTTATTGAGATGATTAGCGCAGAATTCAAAAATAAATTGCAACTTATGATAGATCAACTGAAAAGAAAGGATCTGAAACATTTTCCGTCTTCGAAAGCAAGGATTCCTCAGTTGAATTATGATACGTATGAGGCTGAATTATCAAATATTTTAGGATAATTCGAAATGCGTTTTTATGATTGTAGTAAATTGGCAAATGTAGCATCATTTATGAGTTATCCTTTTTCATGTAAAAACATTGAGGAATTAGCTACTGAAATAGCAAGTCAGTTTAATATGAACTCATGTTCTGTTGAAAATGAGTTGGTGCAAATTATATCAGATATACATCTCAAAGCTACAGCATCTGATACAAATTTATGGTGTTTTATATCTGAAGATAAATATCCGAATCTAAGGCAAATCGCCCTTCAACTGACAGCAATGTTTGGGTCAACTTACTTGTACGAGTCTGCATTTTCTGAAATGAAGATAATTAAGTCAAAATATCGCAATCGACTAACTGACGATCATGTCATCATGCTTGCGATTAGCACTAGGTGGTTACGTTCCATCTTATGAAAAGTATGCTGAGGACATGCAGTGCCACGCTTCAATATCCAAAGTCACTCCTTAGTTAAGTTTAACACCATATGTAACTCTTTTGTTTTGTAGCAACCAATAAACTCGCAATTTTGAATAACTATGAGTTTTTTCATTGATATTGTAGAGAAGAACCTAACTAAACCTAACCCAAACCTTGACTAAAATAATGTATATTGTGCGGAAAGCTAATATCTATATATGCTACGGTACACCCTACCTAGGTAGGTAGGTAGGGTGTATGTATCGTGTATGTACGACAATCCTGCATCACACATACTTGCAGCCTCTCAGAGTCGATCGTAAGTAGTCTAAAAATATTGAGGTAGATCACCAGCAGTTCAAGTTTGAGCACTCCTGAGCTAGACGAACTACATGAGCTAAGGAACAAAATCAAAGAAAATCAGCCACGAATTATATTTGACAAAATTTCAAAACCAACCAGCATGTGAACAATTATTATTTGCATTGTTTTAATTGTATTATGCGGGTATTTACTATACAAGATGCTGTTCCGAAGAAAATGCTTTATGAAAAAACTACAATGTCAGAAGCTAGCCGCTCACTAATAGAACTACCCCTTACCAGGTGTAGTTAAGTATGAGGAGGGAGGAGTTATGTCGCGATCCATTTCCAAGAACTGCTGATCCAGCGAATCCGATGGCTTTATATTATTACGCCGTAGCAGAGCCCAGCAGTCAGTTAGAAGTATCCATTTTTATCATTTATAATTTTGTGTATTTAATATTGACATTTTTTTAAAATAAAACTTTTTAAATAGGGAATCCGTCGATCGTGTTAGTTAACTCGTGTATGTATTTTTGTAGATCCATTATTTTTGTTATTTTTGTGTTCGAGCTATTCATGCCGTTTACAAAAAAAACAAGCTCATAAAAAGAGAGAATAGAGTAAATATTGAGTTAGAACGACTTATTCTGAGGAAAAATAATTCAAAAAAGAAACGAGAGCAAATATATTGGCTTTTAGAGTCGTAATCTCGTGAAGATGGACTTTTCTATTTTATCATTATTTATATTAATTTTTTTATTAATTTATATAATAAGAAACATTTCGTCAAATTTGGACATTTTATACACGAAGTAAAAAAAAAACATGTATGGCTATAATAGCACCGGAACTTTCTTTTAATACCTATACTTTTCTAATCTTGTGTAACTTAGCTGATATTGCCCAACTTTGAAGTTTACAATTGAAAGGTGGTGCAGTTTGGAAACTTATAGCTGTTCTAAGAACTTTTATTGGCCGGAATCAAGTTGGATAATATATTCAAATTAGGTGTGATATAAGGCAGACATGCAGCAAAGAAAAGAGCAGATATATATTACTTTAAAGATTAATTATAATTATTTGAACTTCTTATTCTGGAAACTTTTACTGTATATATTAGTAAAATATTTTAGCACATTAACAGTTTGTCAAACTGCTATGCCAGAATACCCAAAAACTAAATCTTAATTTATGTTTTAATAATGTTTAAGGCAAGTAATTGCATTTCGCAAAGATCTATATTTCGTTTTTGTTTCGGGATTGATGGTTTTCAAATTATAGACATTTTTTGTTGTTTTATTAAAATATACCATGTTAAAATATTTTCTTTTATTATTACAAGAAAACTTTGAAAATAAAACAGAAATTTATAGGGTTCAAAGAATGTATTGAAACTGATATGCACTAGAAACAATGCAAGCGTTAAACCAATGAATACGTTCTCTAGAATATGCTGCTTTAATCATGTCAGGAGTGATATTGTTACATGCTTCTTTAATATTGTTCTTTACATAATGTAAATATATGCGTTTCTTAGCAGGAATTACTTTTTAAAACTTTTCTTGATAAATTTATGCCGAGGCCCAGCACTGTCTTAAAGTAGTTCGTATTTAGCAGGAATGTTTTTCAGACAGGCAAGTAACACCACGAAGAAGCATTTCGCGTGTTGAACCTAAACTCAGCACAGAATCGTTTCCATAGAATCTTAAGTGTGCTGATAGGATCACTGCGAAACGGAAACATGCAAATCAGTATTTCAACATATGTTAAAATATGTTCCCAAAAGCATAAATACCATCCATTTATAATTCATCTTCTACAGGAATTACGACTAACCAATTTGAATAGACGACTTGAATTCATAGCTTGGACAAGAATAATAGCGTTTAATAAACAAATAAAAAAAAATTATGGAGTGATGAGTCACGTTTCCAGCAACAGAGTGTTTAATAGACACAATAAAATTGACATTACAATCTCTATTGTGTTCGTTACCTAGACTTAGACTTTTGCAGCCCTATTCACTAAAGAGGTTTAAATTTAGACCAGGTCTAACTTGACAGCTATAGGTTTAAGATGACATATGCGACAATGAAACAATTAATTTTTATAAATGTCACAATTACAAAACATGACAGTGACATAACCAAAACATTGCTGGCGAACCAAGAGTTTTAACTGCCCTGACAACTAGATATGGTCTAACTCTTAAACCTTTTTAGCTAATACGGGGGATAAAGTCTTAGACCAGACTAGAGCAAATCAAATTCCGACTTTGTAGAAGATATTCCACTGCCAGCTATTTGGTAAAAACAAAATGGTGCTCCGTCGTATAATCCTGCAATTGCTACCGAATATTAAATAACAATAAAATTATAGCCGGAAAAGAATATGTATTGGAGGTTCTATTCAGTGACCAGCCCGTTCCCTAGACCTGAAGCCTTTGATTATTTTTCTTTCTAAAAATTATCTTTACATAAATCTATATATTTAGCTAGAAATATTGAAATTTAAAGAACCAACTCCAAGTATTTTCAAAACATCAAAACTTACTTTAGCGCAGTCATTTCAGAAAAGACACATGTCACATTTTCGGCCATTTTAAGATTATATCAAATGGTATGAAATTAAACGTAGATCTATCATTCCAGACAGAAACTGCACATTTTGGAGTTGTCTTAAGGAGCAATATACCCAGCAAAAATTTAGTTCCGTAAATGTATGTCTTTCTTATTTTTCTAAACATAAGGTTTTCCTGACATGTGTCGTTCCTGAAATGACCAATTCAAATGTAATGTTGCCTCACACATATATTGTTTTTTTTATATATGTTATTTAAGTTTTTTGAGTATATTTACCATATACCACTATACCAATATTGGTGGATACGGGTTGTTTTAAAAGTATTTTTGTGAGTTTGACTCTATACAATATGTGGTTATGGTTGATGGAAATAGTTTATAACAATTGAGTTAACTTAGAGAGTGATATGTGATATATGAGATTGTCAATGTCTTTCCGATCGTTTACTGTATGTTCATTTCGACAATTTATTTGAATGTTAGTTTATGGTAATGTTGTTCTTTTGATCGTTATAGCCAAAAAATCAATCTCTTTCGTGCTCATGTAGTGCTGTGGAAGCATTTTTTGTATATTTATGTCCATTTAGTCTATTTTTTGGGGCTCTTTATACAGGTAATGGTGTAAACTAAGTTTGATTGCTAATCGGTGTTTGACTTTTTAGTGGTGTACACTGTGGTCCAAATTAAATTGGAACATTTTGTAACTTTATTATTTTTTGGCCGATTTTAAATATTTTTTGATTTGTTTTAGTTGAATTATTTCTGAGTTAGTTGTAAAATCTCGACTTATTTTTTTGTACAGGATGCTTAAAAAAATCGAATTTCTCTAAAACGTCGATTTTAAAATCGTTGCAAAAATCAGGTGATTCTAATATTTCTACGATTCCATGTTAAAATGGTTCATTGGTTTGCGGATAATGAGAAGCAACATGAAGATTTTGATTGAATTAAATTTTTAATAGTTAATTTTTTAATTTAAGTCGCATGCGAGAGTTATTTAATCGGCTAAACAACCTATAAGTTTATATTTTGCTGACGTATATTAAACTATTTAAAATCAAGATTGGCGTGTTCTGAAATTTCAAAAATGTACAAAAATACGAGCAAAAAACAGGAAAAATAAAATCATAATACATTTATTTATTAGACTCGAGAAAAATGAACTTTAAATTATTTTACTATAAACAGTATATAACATCAACAATTTATAAAAACTGATGGTGGATATGACCACCTTGATTTTCTACAACAGCTTGTAACTTTCGGCGCCATAATCCTATAGAATTTGTTAATATTTCTTGGTTAAGATTTTGCCAGCACATTATTATTCTTTCTTTTAATTCCTGAACAGTCAACAATCCATACTGTATAATCTACTGGATTAAGATCCGGACTGTTTGGGGGCCAAGACTGAGGTTCTTTAAAATCTGGGCAGTTCTCTCGTAAATATCTAATGGTACTGTTGGAGGTATGTGTAGGTGCACCGTCTTGTTGGAATGTGTAGTTATCACAAATATACTCGATTTCCGGTAACATATGAGATAAAATTTCTCGTTGGTAAACTTCAGAGGTTACGTTCTCATTTACAAAAATAATGCTTTTTTCCTTCATGGAGACTCCCAAGGGAACCATCACCGATTCCGAAAAATGCACCCTTTCAACTAGTAACCGATTTAAAGGAATATCTCTCTTTTTCATATCAGCGGCAAAATATACTCGGTTATTTTGAGGGTTTTTTGGTTGTCGAAGAGTACTCGTTGTTTTAGATATTTTTCGACAACGTACCGAAACATAAGCTGGGGCATTTTGAATAATGTTTCTCACTTGTTCAATGTTGGCAAGGCTTCTGGTGGATCTTTTCCTGCCACGTCCAGACTTTACCAGCACAGAACCATTAGTTAAGCGCAAATGCTTTAAAAAGTAACTAATTGTGCTTCCAATTTTTTCGTGGAAATATAGCTACTAACTTTTTAGGTCCTTCATTAAATGTCAAAATCTCAAAGAAACTATCAACATTCACTATCAATGTGTTTTCTTTTGTTTGAAATTTAATCAAGGCTCCCTTGATTTTTAGTTGAACTTTTGTACCACACAGTTCAATATCTTAATGCTTAAAAAGACATCACGCAATATGTAAAACAACGAGAATTAGTAGACATTCAGTAAGAAGAACAATAAATAATAAAGAATGATATAAAAAATGAATAAATAATTATTTAAAACGAAAACCAAAAAGGTTGTCGTTGATGTTATTTACTTTTCATAGTTAAATAATCTAAAGTTCAATTTTCTGGAGTCTAATAAATAAAATGTATTATTATTTTATAATTCCTGTTTTTGTTCTTCTTTTTGACATTTTTCAAATTTCAGAACACCTACCTAATTCAGAAAATACAAACTTATAGATTTTTTTAGCCCATTAAATAACTCTCGCATGCGACTTAAATTAAAAAATTAACTATTAAAAATTTACTTCAATCAAAATCTTTAAGCTGCTGGTCGTTATCCGAAAACCAATGAACCATTTTAACATGAAATCGTAGAAATATTGGAATCACCTGATTTTTGCGACTACTTTAAAATCAACGTTTTAGAAAAATTCGATTTTTCTCAGCACTCTGTACAAAGAAATAAGTGGAGAAATCAGAGTTAACTCAGAAATGATTCAACTAAAACATATCAAAAAATCTTTAAAATCGGTCAAAAAAAATAAACCAAAAAAAGGTTCCGATTTAATTTGGATCACAGTGTATATAAACATTTAAGGGTATTGTTTGATTTGTGGCATACCGTTATATCTTGTTTACCAAGAATGTGTTTAATCTTTTCAGTAAGGCCTTCAGTGTATGGCAAAGATATGTATGTGGTGGTGTTATTGTTGTCGCGATTATTTACGATATGTTTTGTTCCATTGTATATTTTATACGTTCTTCGTATTATAATTCGTTCGAAGGCTTTTAAAAGAAAATGCTTTTTTAGAACAGTGTCTTTAACTATATTTAAAACGTCAACTCGTATATAAGTGATGTTAGTGTTAGTGCACGATCGACTAACCCTATCATCACGAAGTTTTATTGACATTTTGGGTGACTTGAATAGTAATTAAGATAGCGGGAGGACTAGGTTTTTTTGGTGTACCACTTCGTTTCAATGCCAGTTTTTTGTAATCGCTTATTAATGTTAAATTTAAAAAGTTTATAGAGCCATCATTTTCTATTTCGGTAGTAAACTGTAATTTTGGATGAAAATTGTTAGCTTTTTGTAACACTGTCTCTTCTAGATATTTCATTACTATTTGGGCTGCGGTGGAAGAGATGGGTGAACCCATCGCACATCCGTCAAGTTCTTGGTAGTAAATATATTTGTATTGGAAATAGTTGTTTAAAAGAGTTCTACCCCTTCGATGAATTCTGTGCAAGTGAGTGTTGTGTGATTCTTTATCTGATCCCACTGTTTCTTAATGATTTGTTTTAAAAGATTAGTTGGAATGTTTGTATACAAAGATATTACGTCTAAAGAGATGAGTTGGGAATTACTAAACATTTTAATGGTGTCTATAGTCATTTTTTTGAATTTAAATGAGCCTTTAATATAATAAGCATTTCTGCCTGTAACTTTCGATAAGCAATTTGATAAAAAGCTTGAAAGTTTATAAAATGGTGACTGAATATAGGAAACAATAGGTCTCATAAGAATGCCTGGTTTGTGAAGTTTGGGCATTCCATAGAATTTTGGTGGAACAGAATTATGTATTTTTAATAATTTGGCTTCTTTTTCGGATATATGATTATGTTTTAAAAGTTTTTCTACGAACGAGTTATTTTTGAAATGAAGAGATTTCCTCGAAACATCTCATTTTTTTATATATGTTTTTGTCATGAAGAAGTTCATTAATTTTATTGTTATAATCAATAGTATTCACTATTACAGTCTTGTTACTTTTGTCTGGCGCTAAGACTCGTTAGTTGTGGGTTTGCTTCTTTTGAGTTTTGTTTTGCCGTATTTTTTTGGGTCTTATTTTAATTTTATGGTTGATAATGACATTAAGAATCTCTGACCAAATACTACCTTTTTGCTCGGATGAATTATTGTAAATAACCGTCTCGATATTATGCAATGTAATCTATTGTTGGTAAATTACATTCTTCTTTAAATGTTTCACTTAGTGCTAGTGTTTCTACAATTTCGATTGCGATATGCGTATCTAAGATGTTTTCTAACCAGTAATTGGTATCGATTTTATTGAATTTATTTTATTTTTTTCTTTGACTCGTTTGAAAATACTTTCTTCCTTTTGTTGTTTAAGATTTAGGAATGTATCCACAGTTCTGTGTCATAGAATATTTTTTTATTTTATTTTTATCATTTTGTAAACTTTTACTAAGGTTATTAATAGATTTTGTTGTTTCTGTAATAAGGGGATTTAGAATTTTTAATTTAGTATTATCAATGACATCGGAAAATTTGTTCTCAAGGTACTTATTTCTAAAACATATTATGTATTATGCAAATTGAAAAATTTCGGAAACATATTTATGCTTTTGAATATCAGTATATATATATATATATATATATATATATATATATATATATATATAAATCAATTTAAAAAAAAATTATTATGAAAACCATTTGTTACCATTGTATCAAATTCCATAATGATAACTGCAGCGATCGATTTCATTGTATTAATACCAAAGTGAGAGGTTTCTCTTAAATTTAATATAATATGTCTGTTCAACAAGGTAATATATGTAAGGAACTAAAATATCTCTTGGCTTGGCAAAATTAAAAAAAATTTTATTTTGAAATAATCTTGGCATTTAAGCAAGGTTTTCTTGAAAAATTACACTAATCCGATGCAATTTATCTTTAAAACATCGGCTTTTGTCACAAGGCATTCTGAAATGACCTGAAATATCTTTCATTTTAAACAGTTTCCCGTTTGTAGTCTCTTTTGTTTTCTAGGAGTTTTCCGACTTTGCGAACAATTCTTAAATTAAATTTATTTAAAAATACCTTTTATTAAATTAAAGCCATTTTAACGGTTGATAAAAAAAGAAAGCGTTCGCTGTTTAATTTTTGATTTTTTATTCTCAATATCTTAAATTAATTTAAGACTATATTAAAAATATGAGTCCTTAAAATTTATGGTATCGAGAGTTTTGATTAAGTTAATGTTTCATGGGTAAGTATCCTTTTATCAGTTCTGGTATGAATCGAGATTTACAACCCTCTTAAATTATAAGGAGTAATGAGCACGTTTTTGGAGTGAATGTTTGGTGTAGCATATTAAACGGGCACCTCAGTGGACCTTATTTTTATAAAAGAACTTTAAACGCAGATTGCTGTTTAAATTTTCTTCAATGTGTACTTCCGTAGTTCTTAGAAAAAATGTACATATTTCAATGTACAATATCCCAAACAATAGTTTAGCTGGCGAGTTGCTTTGGGGTTACTTAAAGAACAAAGTCTATGAAGATCCAGTCGAAGATATAGCTGCTTTAATTATCAAAATTAGCATAGATAATTACTGCTTTCAATAAAGCGATGCCCCTCCCATACTTCTCGCAGCACAATAAAATATCTAAAAAAAACTTGCCCAAAATTTATCAAGCCGAGGTATACATATGGGGAATCTTGGAGTCCTGATATATGCCAGTTACAATGTAACGACAATAGACCGAACTGAAAAATAGAATTATTTATTGCTAGCACAAATTTAGTCAACGCATCATAAATAATTTTATTAGCTAATTTATTTAGAATCAATCCATCTACAATCAATTCCTATAAAAAAATATTCTATTTTTTTTATGTTATTACCAATTGTTTTGTATTGTATCCTATTGTTTTATATTTCCTAATAATTTATTATATTTTAAAATAAAGACTATCATTTGAGTCATGTGTTTTAAATAAGAATTATAAAAAAATGTCCATTCACAAAGCAACTTTGATAAATCAAAAAAAGAGGAGGTTCTCAATTCGACCTGAATGTATTTTTTTATGTTTGTTCGCTGCTTGGCTGATTATGATTATTCAAACGCCAAATGGTAGAGGACGTTTCTCTGGTGATCCCATATATTTTAATTTAAAATCCGTTTACCCGTTTTTTTGTAATAATATTTAAAAAAAAAACACAGGTATAAGGGCGATAAGGCAGTGTTTATATAGAGTATATGAGTTTTATAATTAAATTTTACATTTTTTTAAATACCCTTTTCAAAATAGAGCATTAAAGTATGCAATAGACATGCTATTTTGCTAAGGTATCTGTTTTGTTATGCCGTAATATAATGAAAATTTGCAACCTCAAAATTTGGTATTTTACTTGATATTTTCGAAAAATGAACATTCGTATTACCGACTACCCTCATTAGAAAAAAAATGCACTAAAAAGTGAAAAAACTTATTGTTAATTATTTAATCACAAAAATATAATCATGTTCTCAGTAAATTCGGTATTTTGATGTCCGATACTACGCCTTTATGGTCTTACTGTCTTTATTAGTTTGGCGCCGACTGCACGCAGTAAAATTTTCAAGGTGGAATAAAATATTATTTTTTACTTTTTAGTGCATTTTTTTGAAGTCGGTTTCATTTTTTATAAACATTTTTATTGTTTAGTTTTATTTTATAAGCTCTAGAATTGACTTTAAATGCAGAATTATTATTGTCTCAGGTATTTAGATCTTCGTACTACCTGGTAAAGTAAATAGGGTTCTTAAAATAGGTCTAATATTTCTAAAAAATAAAATTATGGTCGGTACCATTTATACAAAATTTATCCAGGTAAAAATAAAAAATGCCTGGATTCAAATTTTTAAATCAAAAATAGAACCCTCTATATAGAAAATAGTTATAGTTAGGTTTGCTCATAGCTCATTTGTTTTCAATTCAATTGTTTTTTACTGGTATTTTTCATTTCTTGAAAGAAAGTTGCATCTAATGCCTATATAAGTTTTTTAAATAGATAGTTTTAGATAGATATAAGAAAAGGAGACATGTTTAGGACCCTGTACAAAAGCTTCAGTGAAGACTAGACCCTGTGATACGAATGAACATGTTTATCCAACTTCCAGAAAGGAGATCGTTATCAATTTGACCTTTTTTTTATGTATGTGCAACGATTATTCCATAATGGTTTGACCAATTTGGATGACATTTTCAGGGATTATTCGGGATATTACCGAAGTGGCCCTATAGCAAACATATTTAAAAAATGTAAGAAATGGCAGAAGGTCCCCATTTAAAATTATTTAAAGGGGCACCTGAGCCAATATCTGTATTCACCATATCATCAGGAAAAAGAAGTATGTATGTTATTGTAATTTATATGGTTGTCGTGGTTTTTAATGCTACGAAGTTCAATTTTACTCCCCATTTTAAATTTTGACAATTTTTATAATATGAATACCGTGATTCTGACAAAATTTCGTATACAATGAATCTAATAGCTACTAATTTATTTTATTAGAGACCTCCAAAGTTTTAAAATAAGTTTAATGCTGATTTCATAAATCAAATTTTCAATGGAGTAAAATATTATTTTTTACTGTGCTTTTTTCAAAATCCGTTTTATTTTTTTATATTTTTTTTATTACTTTATGTAAAGAATTGCCAATAATTTTTTATCGACTTTATGGCGGACCTTAAGTCGTCATTGTACATAATTAGTGGTTAAATTCCCTAATTCCGCTGATTTAGTAAATCCATTTTCGAAACAATGTTAATTTTGCAACAGACAAACACTCTGTCTGTAACGATATAAAAGGCAAATATCGTAATTAATTGGCGCTTGAATAAAATTCGACTCAACAAAGCTTAACCTATTGAAAAATATCCTAAAAGAAAAAAGAATAACACATCCTTTCGCAAAGAAACAAATCAACGCAACGCTGAGTAAACAGAATAGGCAGGCTAAACAAAGTCGATCCTAGAATTCTGATTTTTATTCAATTTATTCCTGGTAATTGGCACCTCGTGTTCCTGTTTGCATACAATATATACATATATGTGCCTGAAGTATATCAGATTTGCCATTGATACAATAACTTCACATAGGACGTTATGTTTGTAGTAAATTAATTAACATTTTAGAATAATAAATAAATAATCGTCAATAGAGAAAACATTTTAAATCCCATACTTTAGCGAAAAAATAGTTGAGACTATTTTCTAAAGAGAGAAATATATTTGCATGACATTTTTCTAGAAATAATCTAGTGATATGGTGCCTCCCTTAAGATAAAACTCCCAGAAGATTGGCTTGGATTATAATATATTCATCCTTAACAAATTTTGAGTATCCATTGAAGCTTATATAATCACGGTATGTACAAGCTGAACTGGCAGTGTAGTAGAAAAAAAGTCTTTTACACTAAGTGCCTTATCATAAAATTTTTATTGCAAAATAAAGAGAGAAAAAAGTAGGATGCGAGATTTACAAGCGAATGATTCAAATTTACTAACACAGCGGTTAAACTTATCAGAATTTTCCAGAATTGGGCAGCAGCCACAGGATCTTAGGGGATTAATATATAACATCAGTAGTATCTCTCAGTTACATAGTTTTTATTTATTGTTAAAGGTCCCTCGTAGTGCAGGGAGACCTGAAAAATAAACAGTACCAAGCAGAAACCTAGTATTTGTAACAGGAAGCTTTTTATAAAGATTGTAATTTTAGGGTATCGGAGAAATTTTATATTATTTTTGTGTGTAATTATAGATTATTAGAAAGTGAGTTTCTTTGTATTGATTTTCTTCGGTTTCCACAAAGTGCTTTCTTTTAGGTGTTAAAAAACTGTCGATTGGCCTTTTAGCGCTTTTTTTTTTTAAATCGTATAGCAGAAAATAAGATAGAATGGTCCGCATATTGAAAAGCATGCTAGATTACTGACATACCCATAATGTAGATGGGGGCAGTTATATAAATCATGAGGTAACATAAAATATTCCAGAGTAGTTAGAAACGGAAAAATACAGAAGTATTTTGATAAGAATGAAATTAATGTGACACTGATTTGAAAATTCTGATTAACAATACGTGATATAGAAAAGTTAAGGCTTTTTTTTGTTATTTCCGTCATGATAATATTGGGACATGATCTTAAAATAATATATATATATATATATATATATATATATATATATATATATATATATATATATATATATATATATATATATATATATATATATATATATATATATATATATATATATATATATATATATATATATATATATTATTAAAAAAGTTAGTCGTATTGTTCCCAAATCCAGGGCACCTACATGGGCATATCCACTGCATTTAAAAGCAAGGTTGGACTATTTTGGATTTTGGATTCGTGGAAATGCATTTGCTTTAAAATAATTTTAGATTGTAGATAGGTAATACAAATTTGGAAGTAGTAAATATTTAATTTTTAAGTATATATATATATATATATATATATATATATATATATATATATATATATATATATATAATGTGTTTTAATTCCGGGTGTACATCCGTTCACTACTGTCGTTCTGAAATGAAACAGTTTTGCTGACGTTTCGCCAAAATCACACTTGGCATTTTCGAAGCTTTCTTTCTCGCGTCCGAATAGAGACTGAGGTGTTGGTGACTGCGACGCTTCCTTTTATACCGTTGGTCGTTATTTATTTTTTCCGGATGGTGCTGTTGTTCTTGAGCTAATTGCGCTTGAGTTTTTGCGATTTTAGATTTGTCGATAATGTTCTATATTGGCAATCTCCCTACACCCATCGAAATTTATTTTATGGCCGGTTTCCTGATGATGTAAGAATAAAGCTGAGGTTGTTTGTTTATTTCTGATGCTGAGTTTATGCTCTTCCACTCTTGCTGATATTCGCCTGTTCGTTTGCACCACGTACAACTTTTCACAGTGCAGGCACGGAATACTGTATACTCCGTGGTCTTTATATATATATATATATTATATATATATATATATATATATATATATATATATATATATATATATATATATATATATATATATATATATATATATATATATATATATATATATATATATATATATATATATATATATATATATATATATATATATATATATATATATATATATATATATATATATATATATATATATATATATATATATATATATATATATATATATATATATATATATATATATATATATATATATATATATATATATATATATATATATATATATATATATATATATATATATATATATATATATATATATATATATATATATATATATATATATATATATATATATATATATATATATGTATTTGTTTAAAAATGCACACATATTATTTATCACAAAGTTATTTGTGTTGCTTTAATTCAATATTTGGCGTAAATATTTAATTCGATTTATCTTATTATTATTGAACACATAAATGTTACCTTGAATTTTCCAGAGGTTATTTTTGTATATTTCACGAATTTTAAAAACAATTTATATGTATCACTAGTTAGAACTTCACAAACCATCACCGTTCTTTTTGGCATACAATATTTTATCGCGTTTCCACTACGTTGTAAACTGGACGATTAGCGATCGGATTGCGGATTTATTTTTTCGGGAATTCTTCTCACGTATATTTCTTTTTTCAATTTCATTTTCTGTAATTATTGCTACTAATTTTGATAGATATGACGTTTCAGAGGTCATTTATTAAACATTATTGATTTTTTCTTCAATGTCCCGGAAAATTGGTTTTTTTACTATTGAATTGGTTGCAGTTTGTCATATAATTTTTGTAAATCTGTTTTTACAATATCAAACTTTGCTCAACTTTTGATTTCAAATAGTTTCAATTCGCTTTCGAAATTCTCGGAATATTGGACATTGCCAGTATCAGACTTTTGTAGTTGGTATTTCTGTCTGAATCTTTCCAAACTTTCTTTTAACTTGTTTTCCATTTCGGCCATCTTGGATGATAACGACGATGCTTGTGTTTATCTTCGACATCTGCTTTCATAGCTTTTCAATTTCAATCAGTAAAGAACTTATTCACAGGGATAACACAGCTTGAAGTAAAGATTAAGATTTTAAACTTAAATATTAAAAAAAGACTAAAGCCACAATTCTTGCATGCAGAATGTTGTAATGTCTGTTAGTGATTCAAGCACAGCGAAAGCGATTTTAATAGTCGCATAGTAGAAAATGAAGATAAGATTATATTGAAAGACATGATCTAGTATTGACATACCCATAAGGTGGATGGGGACAGTTATACAAATTATAACGTAATAAAAATATCGTATAGTAATGGGATGATTTTAAATTTACAAGACGCGATTCCGAATAAGTATTTTAATTAATGTGATTAATTGTTTCAAGCAATTTTGTCTTTATAGTATTTAAGCTTTTTTGGTTATTTCGCACATCACGATCAAATTTTTGTTTATTAATGCTTCTTAATGCCAAACCTTCAATTAACCTTCTTAATAATTTTTAATTTTAGTATAGTAATGTAAGATGTAGGATGGCTGAAACCTACTCTAATGACGAATCACAGAAATGGAGTTTCTGTCGATGATCCACATCAACCAGTTGCACTACAGACGTTAAATATATGGATTATATGCAAAAGAAGAATCGAGGATTTAAATACACTTTGACATTTTCTTAAATATCAGGATATTGTGTTATATGTTATTGATTCGAGCATATCTATAGCAATTCTAAAAGTTGTATACTCGAAAATAAGGACAGAGTAGTCTGCATATTAAAAGGCATGCTAGATTATTGACATACCCATGATGTGGATGGGGCAGTATTGAAAGTCATAATGGATTATTGTAGAATAGTTGGAAAAAAGAAAATACGGAAGCATTCTGATATAAATTAAATTATTAAAGTACTGATTTCAAAATTTTGATTTATAAAATATTTCGAACAATTTTCTTTTCATAGCTTTTTTTTGGTAATATCACTCGTACTTATTTTGAGATATTTTAATATATTTGTCTATTAAATTTTCTAATGCCAAACACCCAAATGGGTTACCTTATTTAATGTCGCAAAATTGTCTTAGTAATGCTTCAACTTAGTATAGTAACTCCCAGATGTAAGATAGCTGAGATCTAACTAAACAAAGAAAAGAAATATTTTAGCAAAGAAGTCGCTGATTATCGCATGTACCCAAATTGTTTTTCCAGCAACTGTGGGCAAATAACTAAAGCGTGTCTCCTTTACTACTTATTTAAGATTTTTTGAAGGGTACTGAAAATAAGTTTAAAGTAATTTTAGATACAATGATGGAATATTTATTGCATCGAACTTTTTAATCAGTCAAGCGGCCGAAATTGCGATCCAAATCTTATTCGATGGTGACACGCCTTTCATATCAACGAATATTAACCATACTAGAATTGAATTACACCAAGTCAGCTATTTTATTTTAATCCTGTTTTAATGTATCACATTTTACTTTAATATAATAATGAATACTTTCCTTATGGTTTTTGTTCATTAACCCCCCAACGCCATGTCTATATAGAATAGAATGTTTGTATATTCCGACTGTTCACTAAAACTTCTAATGTAATCCTGCAACATTTTTATAAAATTATTAAAAAGCAAATTTTGATTTAATTAATGAGTCTATAGCGTGTAATATGGAATGAGGTTTTTGCTGGTAACCCCCTTGATGTTAATATCGATATTTTTTATGAAAATGTTAATTATATTGTAGATTGATATGTTCCAAAATATAGCAAAAATAAACGATTTCCTACCTACTATTCCTATTTAATAATAAAAATAATAAAAGAAAAGAATACTATACTCGTAAAAAAATGGAAACAGTACAAAATTATTTCAGATTTTAATTTATTCAGAAACCTTCGAGGATGCTCTAAGTCATTCATCGATAGAGAATTTTAAAATAACATCTTATATATCAAAAACGAACTTCCAGATAATTCAGGCCGGTTTTGCGATTGTGTTTTCATAAAGAAAAAAAAATTGATCGATATACCCTCTAAATATAAATTGAATAATTTAACTGCGAAGTCAGTGCAACATCAGTAATTTATTTATGACTATTTTAATTATGTTCTTGAGAACGAGAGGTAGGTTTTTTAGTGAAGAGGAGGTGCTTATCCGCAGTATTTTGTAAAAGGTGTGCACTCTCACTATGTGTTTCTATTCTTTTTCTTTTTAATCACTAGATGAAGGTAGATTTTCTGAAAAATATAAGCTATGATATTAAAAACTATCGCCCAAAAAGCAAATTGTCCTAAAGCTTTTTAAACTGTTAATTTATAAGAATTTACTTAGTACCAACATGATTATTATAATTAAGGAGCAGTACGGCTTCATATAGGATAGAGCGATGGACTTCAGCAAAGCGTCACAATATTGTGTTAACAAAGATAATCTGAGGTCAGTGTAAAGGGCTCCTTGCTGAGATAGATGGAATTCATAAAATAAATCACAATAAGTAAAGTAAAGAAAATAGCCATCCCAAAGTCGAAAAAAAATTATAAACCTAGGGGTGGAATTTGATGACAAACTAATGTTTAATGAACATGTGTAATTCATTACTAACTCTTGTTCTAGATTATTGGATATTTTACAACATTTTCGTTGCCTAAGCCGATTATTTGTGCAAGCATGAATATGTCTTATGAAGATTAAGCTAGGCTAGTATTGTCTGGAAACCCTCTATATAACGTATACATTGAAAGATTTGGAAAAGTTCAAAATACATTTTTAAAATATTTGTGTAAAAAATTGGTAAATCTCTTTTATCTGGAACTTCCCTCGTTATGAATATTTCCTTTTATTAGGAATAGTAAAGTGTGACCCAATTTAGTTTAGTATATAGTCATTTAGTAACACATGTATACTATCTTTTCAAATATTTTTATTGGGCGTCCATCATATTAGATTCCTACCATATTTTACCAGTTTCTACCTATGCGACACTTGATTTTTGGATATAATTTTAAATAAACTCAATAAATAGTTTTTATATTGACACGCACCGCCATGTTTATTAAGAAGCCATCTTGGATTCGTAACAAAATTTTACCAGTTTCTAAGTATTACTTGATTTTTGTGCAAAATTTGAGATAAACTCTATAAGTAGTTTTTTAGTAATAATTTTTTAACATTCACTAGGCCGCCATTTTATTTTGCCATATTGGATTTTTACCAAAATATTTGTAGGTTATTTCCATAGGACCCTTAATTTTTGATCAAAATTTTAAGTCAATCGGATTAGTAGTTTTTTAGCTATGCATCGAACAGACAGACCGACAGAATTGAGATAACATGTTTTTTGGCAGTGTCTCTACTGAGACGTAAAGATCTGAAAAAATCTCGGAGGTTGATTTGTTCACGATTACAATACTTGGACTTCTCTCGCTTAGTAAAAGAAGGCAGATATCTGATTTGCTATTTTCACATAAAATAATTAATGGAAAGACGAAATGTTCCAAATTATTATTTTCTATTAATATCAACATGCACCTCCAAAAAGACCACTCAGGTCCTTCGTTCTTTTTAATATATGGTTCAGAAGAACAAATTGCTGTCAAAATGTACCTTTTTATCACTGTATGAAATCGTATAATACTCATCAACAAAGTACATAAACGAAAGAACGATAGATTTATTTTCTTTGTGACAAGTTATATTTCTAAATTGCCGCAGAGGAAGTAATGCTGATGCTTTATGAGAATATATATGAATGATATTTATGACATTTTTATTATATATAGTATATATTTCGTCAATTTTTTTTTTATTAAATTATTAAATTGTCACATTAGTTTTGCTATATTGTCTTAATTGTAATCAGATATGATTGTATATTAGAGATAGTTTTTGGGACTGACCTGTTTCTATCTTAAATAATCAAAATAAATATAAATATTCTATTAAGAACATATAATTTACCCCGCTGGACTAAATAATACAATTTATCTGGCTTGAGGAAAACGACTTGAAAAGAAATTGCCTCAACCCATCCTGCTATCCGATAAAATCCCGGCAAAAAGGTCGTTATTGAATAAACGAGGAATTTAAATTGTTCCTTTACCACTTATTTTGCATTTTCAGAGAATATTCTTTTTTAGGACAATTTGGATTACAAGCACCATGCCATAACTTGAACTTCTTTATTAAAATTTTAAAATTAATAAATGTAATAAACTCAAAATATATTATAAATATTTTCAAATAAAATATTTTTAGAACTATAAACGACAATATTTTTATATGTTGTCTTTAAAGAGGGTTACTGCTTTTCTATTTATTTCTAAAGCCTTAGTTATTTTCATATTTTTTCCTGCTATCTTTGATTTATATTCAACGTTATAAACTTCCTTAGTCATTAAGAACGGTTTGCGAATACCCAAAATGCATACTTGATTGATAACCTGGTTTGAAAAGTTTAATGATTTACCAACTGGCTCTTTTCTACAACTGCTCTGAAGACGTCCAAAAAACACACAACCCTCAAGACCTGAAAATGGACAATCCGCATGTGGTGTGAAATGATTTCCTACAGCTTAAATTGGTTTGTCAATGGTCAGCTCTCCTGTGCAAAATGTTGCCTACATCGTATTTTATTTATACAATACAGGGTTGGTGTTTGCTCAGCTACCGCTTCTTTGTTTAATTTTCAATATCAATGTGCCAAAAACATTTGTAATATTTTTTATATTAATAAAAGTTAATATTATCGTGTAAGAAATGGAGGGTCATACGTTTTCGCCTCAAATGCAGTCGTAAAAAGAATACAGTGCGTGCACGTTTGAAAATTACCTTTCACACGAATGTGACAAATAGTCACTGGTAAGATTCGTTTGTATCCAAAGATTTTTTTGATTTCTGAATAAAGTTATAATAGAGTTTGTCTAACTTTTATAACAGAGTACCTATAGGAAAATTCCTAGTTTTTGAGTAAACAAAAAGAATTTTTTGAACCAAAGCAATAAGAAAAGAAAATACTGTCTAATATTTTTCATGAAAAATCAACATAGCTATAGCTAGGTCATTTTTCCCTCGTCGATAAATAAGACATTTAATTAAGTATTAAATTAAAGTTTAAAGCTTTTTGAGAGTGACAACAATTCAGTTTTTAATTACGTCGTAGGAATAAAGAATTGCAATTGTAAAAAAATCGCCTTTTTTAGATCTTTGCGTCCTAGGGTTCGCAGATACCATAAAACATGTTTTCCTATTCCCGTTAGTCTGTGGGTTTGTCCGTCGCAGTAAAGCTCAATTTTGACTTAAAAATCAAGACGGCGGAACAAATCATCAATCAATATATTGTTAAAAAAGTCGGTAATTTTCCTTTACTTTCCTCGTTAGGAACGTTTCCTTTTGTTAGGAAAATAGAAATGTGACCCAATTTAGTTCGGTAAATAGTCATTTAACACATATTTTTTATTGAGCGCCATTTTGTTTCAAAATTCTGAGTTCCTACCAAAATTTTACAAGTTTCTACCTATGTCACACTTGATTTTTGGGCATAATTTAAAATAAATTGAATAAGTAGTTTTTACAGTGACACATCTCCATTTTGTTTTGCCATATTGAATTCGTACCAGTTTATAATTGTATCACAAGTAGTATTTTGTGCTAAACTTAAAGTCGATCCAATAAGAAGATTTTTTTACGTTGATTTTTTGAACATTTTATTTGGCCGCCATTTTTTGTATTCTTTAGTAATAATTGTTTTAATATTTCATTAGGCCACCATTTTGTTTCGCCACGTGGGATTTTTACCAAAATATCAGTGGCGGCTATTCAGGTGAAGTAGGTGAAGTGCTACTTAAGCAGGAAAAATAAACAAGCAAACATCTAACTATATTTATTATATATCTCTTAAAATTTTAGTTTCTACATTCATTTATTCAACTAATTGGTAAAAAATAAACTGTGCATCTCGAATAAATATTTTACTTGACCCTTGGCGGCATGTCTTTTTAGAACTTTCAATCGAACTTTATTATAACAACTATAACAGTGGCGCAAACCGCTTTGACTTTGCTGGAGGTACTATGTTTAGTTTACGATTTTCTTACTATGTTGCCATGACAACGTGTACGTGATGACGTCGAGCCCAGCGCCATACAACGCTCTCGGTGAATTGCAGACGCAGTACACTACACCCACGTGTCGTTCAGTTTGCGGTGATTGTTTACTTTTATTTTCGCGGATTTCGCTGCAACCGGTGAGTTCCTTTGCACTTAACGTGACTGTTTTGTGTTATATTTATTTATGGTGTTGTTACAACTTCAAATTCGAAGTTAGTAAATGTGATTGTTCAAGACTGGAATAAATTAAAAGACGTCTTTGAATTTATTACAAACTGTGACAAATCTGATAAAAAATCAATCCGCGTTGCGAAAGGATTTTTAGGTGAGACGAACGATTTTGAATTCACGTTTCTGGCATTAGTGTTTAATGACATTTTCTCAATCACGGACACACTATCTGACGTTCTTCAAAAAAAACGCATGACATTTATTTGTGCAAATCCAATATAAAACGCTGTCGTGAGGCGCTCTGTTAAAAAAGAAATGAACATTTTTTTAATACCATGTTTGATAAAGCAAATTCTATTACAGAAATAAATCATTGCTAAGCTTTCCCTGAAGAAATTAGGGCTAAGTATAGAACCCTTTTTTATGAAATATTGGACCATATTTTAATAGAAACGACTCATTTCAAGACTGTGAACTTACATTTTCATGTTTGGCAGGTTCTGCTAAATTTTCCGAATATAGTTTAAATTTTCCGACTGGCCCGTTTGAAAATTTGTTACAGTTATATGTGGAAATATTTTCAAAAATCAACGACTTAAAAATGAGCTTGGTCTTATTTTTGCCAATGAGAGTAATTGGAATATATCGCTGCAAGAGCAAGTGAAAATAATTAATAAAAATTAATATATTTTTACTGAAGCATATAAATTGTTTTCCCTTATTTTGACAATACCGTCGACAAGTGCTTCAGTGGAAAGAAGTTTTTCTTGGTTCAAATGTGTAAAAACTTATTTAAGAAATACAATATCTCAAGAAAGACTTACTTCTCTTGGCAATATTTCAATTCAAAAGGAATTTCTGGAGGAGATTAGGGCAACTCATCCATTTTATGAGGATGTTATAAATAAATTTGCTGCTATGAAGGATAGGAGAATTGATTTTGTATACAAAATTTAGATAAGTCGTGAAAAAATATTCTACCCCCTACACAAATAAAAAAATTCTGGAAAAAAAATCATTGCGATATTTTCTTGCTTCATTTGCACTTCACTTACTTTTTCACCCGCGAGCCGCCACTGCAAAATATTACCATGTC
This sequence comes from Kuschelorhynchus macadamiae, assembly GCA_030620095.1. Classification (NCBI taxonomy): domain Eukaryota; kingdom Metazoa; phylum Arthropoda; class Insecta; order Coleoptera; family Curculionidae; genus Kuschelorhynchus; species Kuschelorhynchus macadamiae. The sequence continues at coordinate 452,347 of JAUTXW010000537.1, read as the reverse complement.
ATCCTCATAGGACCCTTATTTTGTGAAAAAAATTTGCAGTTAGTCGGGTAAGTAGGTAAGACAGACAAACAGACTGACAGACAGACAGACCGACCGAGGAAACATGTTTTTCGGTGTCTAGAAACTCTGGAATGCGAAGATCTGAAAAATCTCGAAGAGTGATTTTTTCACGATTACATTACTTCCCTTTTACGAGGGAAGTATTGTAACATATGTAAGTATTAAAAATCCATTGATTCCAGTTGATTATAAATTTTTCCGAAAGATGTAATATGAGTCCTTTTTATTGCAAAGGAATTATGTCTTTTGGCGATCCTAAGCATTGTGTAATCTTTTTATATATATTAAAGATTGTGTGAATGTTAAAAATCTGCAGAAATCTGGTAATTTATCTGCGGTACACTATAAAAAAGTTAAAACTGCACTAACTGATGGTTGAGTATCCAGTACTGGTTTGGGATTATTATATTACCAAACCCAACAGAATACACGATTAATGTCGAGAAGCACAGGTCGGGTACAAATACCTGAATTATACACATAGGAGCTCCTTCATTGTTTTGATATTGTGAATATCCCTGAAGATAATTCGTGCAATTGCAGTTAAATTGCAAAATTAATACCAAATTGACATGACCTAAACCAAGAAAATATGATTTTTAAGCCTGATAAATAAATGTAATAAAATATTCTATACCAAATCTTGGCAAACGAAAGTCATGGAGGTGAAAATGAATATTCTTTTTTCTAAGCTGAATGGTTGATGGATATATGAATAAAACAGTTTTATTGTCATAGATTCTTAGTGCTCATTCAAAAAATCGGTGACTTTTTGTTTAACAAATTGATCATAGAGACATAGCATAAACTGGAAAAAGTATATATTAAGTAAAAAAGAAAAAATCTGTATATTTGCCTCGTAAAGGGGTATTGTAGTAGTAAAAAATCGCCTTCCCAGATTTATACGTTTCAGCGTCATAGAAGCTGAAAAACATATTTCTCCTTTTCCGACAATCTGTCTGTCCGTCTGTTCTACTTATTCGATTGAAAATCAGAGGTTATATTAGAACGAATTGGTACAAAATGTTACAAATCAAGCGTGGTATTAAGATTAATTGGTACATGCTATTTGTAAATTCACTGTTGCACATAAATCAAGTGTGATGTAAGAACGAACTCTTGAGATTGGGGTGCGAATACATTACAACGACCTAATAAATTGCTTAAAAAAACAGTATAAAAAACGATTTATCGAATTGACTTTTTTCTAATTAAGGAATCTTGGTTTTTGGTTTTAAGCCGTGTCAAATTGTCTATAGGTATCTAGTAGATTTTGGGCTGCTGGTCATGAAACCGAAGTCACATTTTTTAGCGATGTCTCGTTTCCAAGATATTCGCCATCAAAATGTACACTCTTATAAGGTTTGTCATAAAACTATCATTAAAGCAATATTTGTCAGTAAAACCTAATGAAAAGTGACCGGCAAACAATGATCTGAAATATCCATGTGCTAACTTGGAACCGAACACATGATTCTGGAGGCACGCGGATATTCCTGATCATTGTTTGTCAGTCACTTATTATTTATTATGGCTTTCATAATTGTTTAATTGACAAATATGGCTTTAATAACAGTTTTATTGAAGAATCTGGTGCTAATCTAACAGGACAGATACACCTAACAGGTCAAAGACTGTATTATAAGATTGTAAATTTTGATGACAAATATCTCGGACGAGAAACGTCGCCGAAAAAATGTGACTTCGGATTCGTGCACCAAAATCTACTAAACTACGAAATTACATTTCGACCTTTCACCTGCTATTGTACGAGCCATCTTCAGAGATCTTTACTGCATGGGATCACCATTCAGTGTTTTGATCTCGTGCAATATCCATAAAGATGCCTCGTGCAACTGCAGACGAAAAGTCAGAAAGTAATTCCAATTTTACATGTTTTAAACTTAATGATTTCTTACATGACTCCAGCCGAAAAGCTTTCCAACTATGTTAACTGTCTTCTAGATAGTGGTTCTCAAGTGTCTATAAAGGTCTAAAAAGGTTTAAGAGTTAGACTAGGTCGAGTTGCCATGGTACCTAAAACTCTTAGTTTCCCAGTTATGTTTCGTTTATGTTACTATCATTTTGTAATTGTGACATTTAGAAAAATTATTTGTTCAGTTGTTAAAAATTTCATCTTAAACCGATAACTGTCAAGTTAGACCCGGTGTAAATTTCAACCTCTTTAGTGTATACAGGTGTGCCGCTTAAAAACATCCGTAAGTTACCTTTACTCAGAACTTTCCGCGTTTTTACTCGATTTATACATTTTATATCTCCACGATTTTGTTTTTTTCATCTTGAATTCATACCACAACTTTACTTTAATATCATTTTATTCTTGCACAAAATTTGAAATTAATTGAACAAGTAGTTTTTTCAGGTTAATATTTTAAATATTTTGTTAGACTGCCATTTTATTTTGCTACTTTGGATTCATACCAAAATATTACCAGTTCATTCCATTATAACATTTGATTTTTGTTCAAAAATTGAGGCACATTTGATAATTAGTTTTTATTTTTTTTAAAGTTTCACTAGGCCGCCCTCTTGCACCTGCATATTGGATTTTAACCGAAATATTATCAAGTCAACCCCATAGAACCTTCAATTTTCGTCTAAAATTTGTAGTAAATATGGTAAATAGTTAGAATAGCCGGTTAGCCGATTAACCGAAAAATCGGTTTCAGTTGCCAGTACTAGTACTTATATGACACATTTTTTTCATTTTGAATTTTTTTTATGTTATGTTTCGGGAGCTGCCGTAAATATATTAGTCTATATGCTGAGATACGTAATTTTTTTAAATATTTTTTAGTAGATATACATACAGTTAACTATTTTCTGTTAAGTTGCGAAAAACTTCGTGATCATTCTATACTTCGCAAATAAATTGAATACTTGTGAAAATTAAAACAATATCTTACAGCATTTATTATGTTAAACTGATTTACATTTTAATATTTATGCGTATATTTCAACCTAAATTAAAATAGGTAACACTTTTAGAAATCATTAGAGAGCAGCAAGCTGGCAAACTCAAATTAGAAAGTTTATTATTTGTCTTTTTATATGAAAATGTGAGAAGAGAGAAAACGGAAACAAAAGTCTCGAACTTTTGTTCTCTAATTGTAATTACATGACCTATTTAGTCCAAAATCCTCTTTAAAACCTCTTATTAAGAAAGTTTTCAGCAACAAGAATCTTTCTTAATGACTAAAAAGTACAGCCAGCTTTCCATTATGGACTAAACCCTCAGCTAAGCTTTCTTGAAAGCTCAACTAAAAGTGCATTTCACTCAGTATAATACAACAAGATTTAAAACTAAGCGAGCTATGGAGTTGTTTACGTATCTGGCAGTAAAATTATATTTGTAAATTGCGCTGGAAAAGAAGATATTACTTTTATATTTATTTTAATATTTTCATTATTTATTTTTCCCTCTGGGTAAATAGGGGAATTCTCTCCTGGGATGATGAAAAATATGGAAAAATAAACGCTATCGATATTTTTCAATTGTTTGTATAACATCTATATGAAAATAAAGATTGATGTTTAGCTTTTAAGTTAACCATCCGAACTCTCAAATGCATCAAATGACTGGGGGGTGTTTTATCTGAAATATTGCGCCGACGCAATATCCATGTTTTCGTTGATTAAAGGTCAACAATGTGTCATGAGACTTTAAGTAAAGCCAACCTAATTACACTGAAAAACAGTTTCGGTCATACTCCTAATGGTTTTATGTCTGTTATTTTTGCAAAAAAAAAAGGGTCGATTGGGCAGTTTTCGAGCTATAGCATTTTGGAGTAACGAGAAATATTACAAAAGTGAATGGGTTATTTAACTGTTAACACACTGTATAAGAGTATACTGTCTAACAAGTCTGGAAAAAAATTCAAACAGTGGCGAAGAGTTTCTTAGGACGAAAAAATCCATCGAGGCGGTTCCCAAGTTTTTTTAATTCAACCAGGAGTTCGATGACCGGCAGATTTATGAAGACAGGCTAGAGCAGCACTTCGAAGCCAATACTATTACCTATGAGGCTGTGAAAAAGGGGATTTTGCTAGGTTCTCTGTCTCCAAACACATTCAAATTGTAGAGAAACCTCTGTTTCCCGGAAAAGCCTAAGGGAAAATCAGTCAACGAACTTATGTTCCCTGCTTTCTACCCAATTTAGAAGCCATATCAGTGTATGGTGAGAAGGAATAAAATTTTACAGCCAACAGCTGGCTATGGTTAGATTTAGTCGATATGTATCATGTGGTATCGTAATCCTTTGACTTATGTAATAAAATGTGACCGAATAGTTCTGTTTTATTGGCACTCCTCGACACCTCAGAGTTAAATACATAACAGTATTATGTATAAATTATAGACATAATAGGATAATGGACTGGGCTTTGCGACGCTTTATTGACTCTTCGCCAGGGGACGCGGGTGAAGCGCCGTTTCACCTACATTTTCCAATCAATTTACTTAAAAATAAAAATATTTTTAAAATATTAAGTATTTGATAATCTACATTTCTGTTATAAAAATGTAGTATGTTTTATATAAATTCACATTATTTACTTAATTATACCATTATTTTCTATCAAAACTAGTATCTTATATACTGAAAAAACAATATTGACTTAAAAACGTAGCGCGCTGAATACCTTTTCATAAGAGCAACCCGTTAAGGAATCACAATCATTAACATCATAAAAATGTAAAAAAATAACCATTTTGTGCCTGCCACCCGAAAAATTTTCGCATGCGGCGCTACCTTTACCTCCGGCGCTGTGCGCTTAGCTATGTTGCCCTTCACCCGTTCTTAAATCCACGAGCCACTACTGATCCAAAGTAGTGCGGGAAAGATGAAGCTAATTAGGGCGGAAATCCCATTAGTTGCGAGAGAGATAGGGCCAATTAAGGTAGAAATGTATTTCTCTCGCAACTAGTGGGATTTCTGTCTGTAAAACATTGCGCTTATGTGACTGGGCCAATCCATATAACATATTATATCAATGATATAAGGTTTTCAAGGTTAGTTAACACGTTTCGAGGCAACTGTAGAAAAACATACTAATTTCTAAATAATAAAATTGGAATCTTAGAACCTTATGCATATTTTAAGTTGATACACAGAGCGTTCATTTTTTTGTGGATTAATTTATGGCTTATTTCTTATTTCCGTTCTATGTTCCTCTAAAACTTGTTCGACAGCTATGACTGTTTTTAGGAATTATTTACAGCCATGAAAATCTCCGTTTAATTTGTGATAAATAATTATTACTTATTATATTTTTTACAAATACGTACAGTTTTTTAAGTCGTAACAATTTAAAATTTTGTTTTAACGCATTAGTACAAATTATCTTTTACTATACCAAAATTTTAAATTGCTATTATTCAAAAAAGGTAATTTTATGTAAAAAAATATTTTTTTTTTGTTATATATTGAAGGAAGCATTTAATGGCCATAAGATATTTTTTAAAATAATCAGTAGCGTCGAACAGAAAAAATAGAATGGATTATGCCGATATCTATCTCCACCACTGTCTAAATTTAAAAAAGAACTACATGAAAACATGCCTCTTGTATATGTACTGTCTATATTAATAAACATCTATGGTGAAGGAAGGACTCAGTAATTTAATGAACCTGTTAATATACCTTTTTTTGGGTTGATTAGTACCCCGTATTTCATTCTGTTTTTGTTCTGGCTAGTAGTGTAATTTGTGGCACAAGGCAAAAAACAATCCCTTAAAAAATACTGTATATGAAATTTAAATCGAAGATTTTTATCTTAAAAGATATTAATATTCTATAAATTAAATAATGCAATTTTTAATAATTGAGTTAGTATATCATGCATTATTAAACATTCGCTAGAATTAACAATAAGATGTTGTAAATTAGGTTCGTTATCTAAGCAAAATTGCCCACGTCCACAATATTCTAATCGGGCCTGTGTATATTAAATCTAATATAAATACTTTCAAGAGACTAAATTAGATCGTAGGCCACAGACCAACAAAAACCACAGCTAGTAGGTTAACCTCTCGTACAATACAGACTGACAATCTATTTACCTATTCATTTAAGACCCTACTTTCTTACTCTACTACCAAAAGGCTGAGGTATTATTTTATATGCTAAATATCATTCTTATGTATTTGTAACTAATTATTCTTTTGAAGGAACTTTTAATCCCCAGTGCTTAAATCATCACACAGGGTTTTGACAGATTAATGCTGAAGACCCTATAGTTAGATGGGACATATTTGGATGAGCGGCCGGTTTTTTATTTTCCGTGGTGTAAAATCACCATATTTTACACCATATCCAAGAAAAGCAACATAGCTTTGCATATCTGCAATCTACCCTCTATTTATGTTTTAATTATGTTCCATAATAAAAGCCATACATAAATTGCATGTGTCTTGCCTTTGTAAAAAAAAACGGACAAAATCAAATAAAAATACAAATAACAGACAACACACAACAACAACATACATAAAAACGTACGATATCTTCCTAGTTGTCCAGTTAACGCTGGCGAAGAAAAATTAAAAGTCCAAGAGATTTATAATAGATACTCCTGTTCCAGTTATCGCTGGCGGGCGTGCGTACTAATTCTGTAAGGGACCAAAAGACCAAAACATTTTCTCAGTACTCCAGTTAACGCTGGCGAGGAAAATATATAAAAAAAATTATTAGGTACTCTCGTATCAGTTATGCCTGGCGGTCATGCATATTGATTCTGCCGTATAAGAAAGAGGACGCTGTATTTTTCTAGTTATCCAGATAGCGCTGGCGGGCTCACATTGCAGATTTAATATAAAGTATAAAATTTTTCCACCAATTTTTTTACCGACACGAAAAATAATAAACAGAAAGATAACAAAAAGACAAGAAAAACTAAACATAATAAAAGTTCTGATAATTGGACTTATAGTTAACATATACGAGTCTAGTCGACCAGTCACCCCACAATAGACTGCAGAAAAATCATATATTGATCATCAATAATAACAGATCTACTGACAACAATTTTGTTGACAGAGTAGAGGCAAAATATATTGAACTTTTTAGTGCAGTAATTATTTTATTTGATCCTACTCAATTCAAAATTCGGAAGTACACAAATTGGAGAAGAAATCAGCACCTTCAAAAAAGGTGCACTACTGATAAACCACCTGCTCCTGTTAACCCAACACAAACATACTCAGTAGTCAAAATAAAAGAAGCTACACTTACGCCAACAAACAGGCCCCTTGAAGAAATTCATTAACCCAAAAACAGATTAACACAACTTTTCAGTATCCAGCTTCTCGATCAATCCAAACCTGTAGTAGAGCAAAATTATATTTCAGTTTTACCTAAACCCTTAAAACTCCAGCTACGAGTTTCACAAAAAATGGTTAATACAACCAGGTATTGACGCATTAGCCACAGCAAAAGAGCTTGCTATCAGACACAGAATGTAAAGCAATCTCTCTGACCTCACTCAGCGATATGTAGGAAAGCATACACCACATAATGCACAATACAAAAAAGCATAGCGATTTCTCTCTCATTTGTAGCATCTGGCCTAATTTTCTCTTCTGAAGTAGCAACTGAAAATCAAATGGATATAAAATCTCTTAAAGGAAAATTTGTGGCGATCACTCAAGGTCTAAGCCAGTCATTAAGAAGCATACGTGAAAGTTCCCGCCAGATAGAAATAGAACTGCAACAATCAGCCAGGGTAACCAAAATGACCGAGACAATAATAAAAAATGTGGAATATTGCGTTGATGAATTCCAGAGTGCAGTAACAAAAGAAGGACACATAAAACGAGCAGTTTTAGCCAAAATAGTGTTAAGGAATCACCCCTCATTATAATAGCAGAAAAATTTATGCGCATTGAATCAGTCCTTAGTCATCGGATCAATAACACCAAGGCGAAAACCTATCAGTCCAGAGTGGAAGTAGACCTGGGGCATTCTAAACGAAAACCTATCTGCTAGAGTAGGCGCGGTCATTTATGGGAGAAGGAATATTCGGGGTAAACCTTTTGGAGTGATTTAGAGTTCTCCCTGCCTTTAGATCTTTTCTTAAATTGCTGAACTAAGAATTTTATTGAATACCATATTCCTGTGGCGGGACAAGAAGCCACCATCGGGTGAGTGACACTTGTCCCTATTAAGTTGAAAATGATTTGCCACCCTGTAGATGGTAAACAAGTAGTTGGGTTTTCCTTAAATGAAATAAGAGGATGAGTCCCGGAACGACACCTACCAGGAAGGTGTTCGTCCGTGGTAAAAGTGATAGTAAAGTAAGCTAAGTGCACCAGGTGGTATATAAAGAGTTTGGTGAATAGTGCTAATGGATTTTTCGGTAGCTATGCTTAATTCTTTCCATTCGTACCGGATTTCCCGGTAGCACAAATAGAGAATCCGAGATAAAGGGTCAGATTAGTGTTATTGACACATACCCCAAAAAGGTGTGTTTATAAGGAATTGCACAGAGCTTTAACAGGTTCTTGGATAGATACAGACGGAAGAGTCCCGTAGTCAAACGAAAAAACTCACCACCTGCCAATGTCACCAGTTCTCCACTAGTTTTCCGTTTAGGCATTTCATGTTATTGTGAGCTTAAACTAAACAGTAAAATTTTAATACTTCAGGGATTTCATGTAACAAAAGGAAGGATTCAAGAAGCTCTCTATCACACATCCACGACTATCTTAACCTAATTTAGATGACAACTGTGACACGTCTAACTATCACAAGTAGTAGAAACATTCTAGAAGAAGTCATCAAGAAAATAAAGAATTTCATACAAAACCATTGCTTGATTACATCCCATTTGCCCATATATTAAAAAGTCTATTCAATAAACTTACAAAAATCAAGTGTTGACCCCCTCCGTCCTTAGATCCCAGGTACGCCACGGTGCTTCTTTTCTAGAATTTTTCTTATATTTACTTACCTTTTTTTTACCAGAAGGCAACAAGTTATAAATAATTCCAGCATTCATGCAAGAAATCAATAGAGACAAAAAGCCCGATAGAAACTCACGATGTATGGCATAGGTATATTTCACTTTTCAACTTCTTTAAAAAAGGAAGAGGCTCTCAATTCGACCTTGTATTTGTTTTTATATTTGTTCACGCAGTAAAAAAATCAAATTTTAGAGGACGTTTCTCTGGTGGTCCCATACATTTTTATTTGAAATCCGTTCACCGTTTTTTTTATAATAATAGTATTTAAAAAAACACAGGTATATGGGCGATAAAGGCACGTGTTTGTTCTCTGAAATTTTGAACTTATTTCATTAAAATAAAACTTCTTCTAAGGACGCAATGCAGTTTTTAAAATCGGCATTGTTTATAATTTGTTTTATATCAACTTAGCCAATTGGAGGAAAATTTTATTTTTTTCTTGAGAATGCACTAAATTTTTTTTAGTTTTAAATTTTATTAGTTGTTTATTAGATGATGAAATGATTTTGTAATTCTTGTCTGTACATTATCAGATGCTTAGGGCCTCTATTAAACGAATAACTAAAAAAAAGAAAATAAAAACATTTTTAATTTTTTATTTAGGAAGTTTATTTGTAAAAAAAAAGTTGTTTATTCGTAGAAAAAATGAGACCACCTAATGCAGCAAAAATTTAAAATATCTCCATAACTCGCAGTTACTACCAGACCTACCATACGAGACATTACCGTTAAGATCAACCTGCTGAAATCTGTTTGTTAAAAATGATTTTATAAGACCTATAGCGTTATCTGACAAACCGTAATAATGTAACACTGAAATAACAGTTGAATGATTCAGCATGTCAAATGCTTTGCTGTAAGCTAGCATAATCAGAACCGGCATTATTCTTATCTAATTCTCGAAATATATCATCTGTGACATCGCTAAGAGATGTAGCACAACTGTAGCCTCTGCAAAATCCTGACTGTTTCGAAGGTAACAAGGTATACATCAGGTTAAATACGCAGATTTAAGCATGAGAAGTATGTTATGGCATAATAAACCGGCGTTATTTTTACAACAGGTTGTGGAATTGTGTTTTTTCAATTGAAAATATATTTTGTCTCTACGGGCCAGTCTGATATACAATATAGCTTATAATACCTGTAAGTGTGCATTAACTTACCGGAAATAAATATAATTATTACTCAGTTGTATTAAGATGTTCCATGCCATCCAAACGATATTTCACACCGCCACTTTTAACATAGATGTTGCCATGAAAGCACCACGGCACTTGCACAAAGATTTTTTGGGCTCGGAGTTGTTTACGCATTTGTAACACCGACGAACGTTTGTTGATATCTACGAACCCAATAAGTAATGCAGGAGGCATGTTTGGGTTTGCTGCTCGGTGACAAGATTTAATATCACTTTTATTGATATTGATTTATATAAGTTTTAATAAGAAGCACTACCAGAAAAACATTTTTTTAAATAGGTATTTAATTACATTTCCTTTTACTTCCCTCGTAAAAGTGAAGTATTATCTGTCTGTCTGTCTGTTCGCGGCGTAGCTAAAAAACTACTTACCCGATTGACTTCAAATTTTGGTCAATAATTAAAGGTCACATGAGGATAACCTGGTAACATTTTGGTAAAAATCCAATATGGCGAAACAAAATGGCAGCCTAGTGAAATAATAAAAAAGTTATTATTAATGTAATGTATCTCAAATTTAGCAAAAAACATCAATTATTATATTATCAATGGAATAAACTGGTAATATTTTGGTACGAATCCAAGATGGCGGAACAAAACGGCGGATTAATAAAATATTTAAAAATTCAGCCTGAAAAAACTGCCTAATGCTTTGATTTTACATTGTGTGCCCTAAACTAATTGTGGTATAGGGATCAACTAGTAAAATAGTGGTACTAATTCAAGATGGCGGAATAAAATGGCGGCCAACTAAAATGTTTGCAATCGTAAAAAAATCATCGTCTCAGGTTCTACACATCTTTATTTTTTTTATCAACTCCGTCAGTCCGTTTGTCGGTCTGTCTGTCTGTCTGCCTCTGTGTTAGTTCGCGGCATAACTTAAATACTACTTACCTAATTCACTTCAAATTTTGATAAAAAATTAAAGGTCATATGGGGATAATCTGGTAACATTTTGGTAAAAATTCCAATGTGACGACACAAAATGGCGGCCTAGTGAAAAAAAACTACTCATCCAATTTATCTAAAATTTTGCAAAAAACATACTAGTATTATGGTACTGTATGGTAACATTTTGGTACGAATTTTGGTATGAATCCAAGATGGTCGAACAAAATGGCGGCTTAATAAAATATTTAAAGATTCAGCCTGAAAAACTGCTTAATGGTTTGATTTCAAATGGTGTCATAAATAATTGTGATATAGGGACCAACTAGTAAAATTGTACTTACTAATTTAAGATTACCGAACAAAATGGCAGTTAAAAAAAATTGTGTAATTGTGAAAAAGTCACCCTCTCAGGTTTTACACGTTTTGTTTTGGCTTCCTTAGATGCCAAAAAATATGTTTTATCAATCCCGCCGGTTCGTCCGTCGGTCTGTGTGTCAGTTCGCGACTTAGCTTAAAGACTACTTACCCGATTAGCTTCAAATTTTCATCAAAAATTAGGGGTCATATGAGAATGACCCGGTAATATTTTGGTAAATATCCAAAATGACCAAACAAAATGGCGGACTAGTGAAATGTTAAAAAAATATTATTAAAAAACTACTTATCCAATTTATCTCTAATTTTGTACAAACATCAAAGTCTTACGTTGGAATCAACTGGTAAAATTTTGGTACGAATCCAGGATGGCGGAACAAAACGACGGACGGCTTAATAAAATATTTAAAAATTCAGCCTGAAAAACTACTTAATGGATTGATTTCAAATTGTGTGCCATAGCTAATTGTGGTATAGGGATCTAACTAATTCAAGAAGGCGAAGCAAAACGACGGTTAAAGGAAATGTTTGTATTCGTGAATAAAATCACCCTCTCCGGTTTTACATATCTTCACGTTTTAGTATCCCTAGATGCCAAAAAACATGTTTTATCAATTTCGTCGGTCTGTCTGTCTGTCAGTTCGCCACATAGCTTTAATATTACTTTCCCGAATCGCTTCAAATTTTGACCAAAAATTAAGGGTTGTATGGGGATGACCTGGCAATATTTTACTTGAAATGCAATATGGCAGAACAAAGTTACAAACATTTTGTTGGAGTGGTGTATTATTTGGATTTAAGATCCATTAAAAAAAACATTTTTTTTTAAATTGTCGACGTTTTTCAATTTAATTATTCCATCCTCGGGACACATATATAAATACTATATCCTGCATGAAACTGGTATTATCAGTCTTTACTTATTCTGTTAGTCCGCAGATATTTCCCAGATATTAGGTTTCTAAATGGTTTTCGTTAATGATCTTCTTGTTGTTAGAGTTGCTGTATTATTTTACTACTTATTAAATTTATTTTGAATTATTCCCAAAAGTCAAGTGTGGCATAGGTAGAACGAAAATGGTAAACTATTGGTAGGAATCTATAATATAATGGAACAAAATTGCGCCCAATAAAAATGAAAAGAGTCCATATTGAATTAAATTGGGTCACATTTCACTTTCCTAACAAATGGAAGAAAATCATAACGAGGGATGTTTCGGGTAAAGGAAATTTACCGATTTTTTATATGGTTTTCACGACGTACTAGAACTTGGAATTTAATAAAGAAGGTTTACCCGACAAATTAATGTCAGGACTATTCAAGCAACTTTAAAGATTGGTGAAAAACATTACTTCATAGAAGCATCTGATAATACATAAGCTGTGTTTCCGAGGATTTTCTTACAGTCTGACTCCAGTCAAAAAAAAAACAGTGTAGCGTGGTGCAAATCTACCTTGAATTGCTTTAACAATGGATCGTTTCATTTGGTATAACATACTATTACAGGTGACGAAACGTGGGGATACTGCTATGATCCCGAAAGAAAGCAACAGTCTGCAGTTTGGTTGAGAACGAATACCTTCCAACAAAAGTTGTTCTTGAAAAAAAAATTAAACAAAGAATTGGTCGCCACATTTTTTGGAATTAGCGGACATGTTTGCACTAAGAGACTAGAAGATCGTCGTACTGTAAAGCACACTACTCACTTTTCGGTTTGATTCGTTCAGTCGACTCGTTCATTCATATCGGCGAATCACCGAATGGAATACATAAAAAACAAAAGATTTGATTCGGGCGAATGGTACTCCGAGGGCAAAGCCTATTTGATTACCCGCCCAAAAGATGGAAAAGCCACGCAATCAAACGAACGTATGAACTGGACCCTCCACACTATGCGAACGAATAAATGAATGAACGTGGTAGCTTTAATGCTTAGTGGTACACTACAGTTTGCTTACCATAAGTTCTTTAAAATGTTCGCGAAAAACGTCCGAGGGGAAGGATTATCTTGCATCAAGATAACGCTCGGGAGCACACTATTGTTCGAACAACTGAATATTTCAATGCCCAAAGCATTGAAATAATGGGTCATACACCATATAGTTCAGACCTAGCACCTAATGATTTCTTCTTATTTCGGCATGTAAAAATAAATTACGGATTACGGGTTCTACATCGGTCGAAAAAGCAGTCAGCACCTTTAAAAATGAAATTAATACTCTAACACGGAAAGAATAAAGAACTGTTTTGGATTTCACGAATGCAAAAATACATTGATTGTAGAGGTGAATACTTTAAAAAATTATAAATAACTGTGTTTCGTCAATAAGTTTTGTATTACTTCACTAAGGTTAGCGGAAAGGGACAGGCCTAGTATGATACTTTCAAGTTTTCTTAATATCTTAGGACTACACTGTCATAAACTGCATAAGCAAGGCTTATATTAAAGTAGGTACTCAGAATTATACTTGGCACAATAATATACCTTCAGGTAAATAAAGTCTAATAAGGGTTTTATTGACATATGTATCCGTGAATGTAATACATTATATTATTGCACGAAGACAAGGCATTTTCTGCCAATCCCCTGAGGAAATTCAGGAAAAACCCTTACGAAAGGGCATTCAAAAGGTTTTTCAAATCTCGGGTGCAAAGCTCTCGTTATTAGGGATATCTGATACGCAGTTGTTGTACGGTAAGATAGTCATATATTATTTTTACTACATGCAAAACTATTTTTTATGTACATTTTAATCATATCACTCTTTAAATGAAATTTTAAGTAGAATTTACATTTTTTTTAGAACATATTGCCCTCAAATTACATAATCAAAGTGGTTCTTGATTAGAAGAATAAAAAATGTTGTAAAGACAAGAGAGAGTTTAATTTGTTGTCCGCTAGGTAATTTTTATTATTTTGAATAATTACTGTTATTATTATATTTATCTACTTCACTGGTGCTTACTCACTATAAGAAGAAAATAAAACTTATAACTGTCAACTTAAATGTAGCCTAAATTTAAACCTCTTTAGTTAATAAGGCTGTAAATGTTCTTAAATTGGTTTTTACCACTTTCATGAACATTTTCTAATATTTCAGGTAATAAGAAAAACACAACTGTAACGATAATAGAAGAAATTTACCGAAAAAATATCGAGATTCTACCTAACCAAGCATACTTCATTTGACAATGCACTGCAGATGTCTATAACATTCTTCTAATCTCTTGTGCATGCATTTATTAATTTTAGTTTTCAATTAAAATATAATGGATGACTTGATGGTAAAATTAGTTGAATTACTTGGCAAAAGTAGTTAAATTACTTAGAAAGTAGTTTAATTACTTGACCAAGTAATTGAATTACTAGAAATAATTAAAGTATTTAACTGTTTTAAAATTTATTACTAATTATCGCTACTTTCTTGCCAGTAATCGAAATTCATTTGCAATTAATTTATTTTAAAAAGTAATTGTATTACAGTAATTGAATTACTAAAAGGTATTTGTGAGCAATTTTACAATTACTATTATTCAATTAGCGACAGCTCTAAAAAGTTTTAGAGTACCATGTATCTTTCTACCTGTGACGAGTAGCATTAATGATGACTAGTTACTCGAAAGCGCTCTGCTATGATTTTGGTGTTAGATTTTATACGCGTTTTGCAGACAAAACTTTTTGTTTCGTTACGTGTACACAGCTCTTTAAGTTTCCAATTAAAAAGTAATATCTAAAGTTTTTTAAAAGACGAAAATATAAAATCTATAAAACAGAAAAAAATACAACACTAACGTTTCAATAACTGATACCCAAAAACAGCATATTTTTACTTAAGACATTTTTTTTTCATCTATAAATAAAACCTTTAAACAAATAAGCCTGGAAGATTAGGATCGTCTAGTTTCTCCAGTGGACACTTAAAGAAAGTAAATTTGAAAACATTTTATTTATTTTTAGATAAAGCAAAATGTAACAATCAAAATTTTTTTTTTATTGTTTCAAAACATCAGAAAACATATTAATTCAATTTTAGTACAAATTAAATAATGTTATAAAATGTTCAAAATTCTATTGAGAAATCATGGTTCTTGGGTTTATACTGACGTTTCGCCTGCGAGGCATCTTCATGGATCTTCACAAGATCAAAGCACTGAATGAACTCCGATGAGCAGAGTTCAGTAATTTACACCCAACATGTGCCCATCGACGGGAGACTCACTGTAATGATTGGAATCTACGTATAATTTAGCACGTTGGAATTACTTTCCGACGTTTCGCCTGCTACTGTACGAGGCATCTTCAGGGATCTGCACAACATCAAAACACTGAATGAGCTCCGATGAGCATAGATCAGGAATTTGTACTCAACCCATTGGATTGGATGCCACGCATGACTTAGCACGCAGCCCACGTCTCTGTTGAAATTTTCAGAATGTTCCATAATTTCAATTGATTCTCTAATTTTCGTTTATAATAACCCGGGTATTTTTTAAATAAATCATGTGTGCTGGTGTTCAGCAAAAGCGGTTTAAACAATTTGTTTCTTACTTATACATCTTTCCGGTTCCTTAAGTCTAGTAGAGACAGACCGTCCACTTTACTGCAAGAACAAGGAATTTAATAAACTCCTGATTGCAAAGGAATTATCCCTCTTGGTATCGTAAACATTGTGCGAATGTTGGATCTTCGCAGAATTCTTGCAATTGCAGTATCTGTGGTACCCTGAATAAAAGATAAAACTGGACTACTTAATGGCTGAATTATTATAAACCTAATCGAACGGGATCCAAGGGAAAATCTTTTAAGTTTTTCTAGGAAATGTTCAGAGTTTTTGATATAAAAATTAGATCGTCCTGTGAAGGGGTTTAAGATATTGGCTGAATATTTACCCATTTCGTAAGATTGCGAACCTGTTGCATTGACGATGGGGCGTAACATTAGATTTATGTATTGTTGGGAGTCCGTAAAAATCAAGGAATTTTCGAACCGCTTGGCTCCAATTTCTTCTTCTCTAGATCTGGTAAATTCAAGAGATTAATAACGTTTCAAATTCAATTTACTTAGTTGGATGCGTTCGTATTGTCTTCGTAAAGTTATGTCTCTATTTATTCTACGTAGTTATTCTTGTCCATGAACATGGTCGCATTTTCTTTATCTACAGGTAGAATTATAACATCCTGTTTGTCATTAAGGCTCTATATGGCTGTTCTTTCTACGCCGGACAAGTTGGATTTTGGTGGTTTCGAGCTGAGAAGAATTTTTACAGTTTCATATTCAACTGAATCTGTCTGTTCTTGTGGTAGTTTTTGGATGTTGTCCTCTACACTTGCTCTACTGGAATGGTTCTTGGAGCAGTTGCGAAATTATGTCCTTTAGAGAGACCCGATCCTCTGCTTTTGTTAATGAAATAGATGATACATTGATTACCGTATTCTGTATCATCACACTGAGACATGCGTCGATGGGCGCAGGTTGGGTATAAATACCTGAACTTAGCTCATCGCAGCTCATTCAGTGTTTTGATCTTGTGCAGTAAAAGATCCCTGAAGATTCCTTCATGTCAAAGCGCGCTCGTTGTCGTGTAAACAGTACCAAGTAAATCAGTGTATTTTAAAAACCGGCGTTTTATTTGTTGCTGAATCTCATGAAAACGAGGTTCTTGTGGTGTGAGCAGCAATAAGGATACCCGTGAATAACGCTTACCAGCTAATCCAAGTTTTACTCATTGCTTTTTACATGACAATGGCCACGTTATACTTGAAATACAAATTAAAACTTTTAAAAAATGTTGAAGAGATGCTTATTTTTGAAAAAAGTTTTAAACAATTTTTGAGACGTCCAGTATTTAAGATTAGTGATGTTATTCACAAACGTGTTTTAATAAAACAAAGCAAAAAAATCGAAATAGAACCTGCCCCAACTTGTAGAAAAAATCATACCTTGTGCATAAATAAAGGTAAATAAAGCCTAAACAAAAAATCTCAGAAACATCCCGAGGCACTCCTAACTATGAAATGTGTAAACAATCACTATTAGAAATTTGGCAGTAAATTAATAGATTTTTTTAATTTTGGACGATTGTTATATTAAATTCGGTATAGCTGATAGATGGTTTTTCTCGATTATTTTATTTCAACAGAGCTATTACCACAGAACTAAGCTTCATAATACTTTTTACCGAATCCAGTTTGCTTAAGTTATGCCAGACTATAGGATATTGTAAATATTTGTACTATTAAGTGGACATCAAATTGAATTTTAATTCTTAGTACTGCTGCTGCACAAGGTATCCCGTCGGTATTCGGTACTTTTGCAGGGTACCTCCCTTATTTTTTTAATTGTGCAATTACAGATACCGCCAGCCGAATTTCCATAGCCCTTTTGGTTTTTGAAATACATTTTGAAAATGTAGCATTGTCATGCGTCGCGTCCCTCGTATCCCAGCTATCTAATAACTTATCAAAAAGGCGAAAACTATTTCTTATATGACTTTTTCCATAGAATTCAGTGACGTTTTTAGAATAATACGGGGTCAAGTCAAAAAGTTATCGGATCCAATTTTATTTATATTTATATTATTCTTTATATTTATTAGAAATAATGTGGGCTTTCCGAAAATATATACATGTAAGCAGTTAATTTAAAAAACAAGCTCACAAATCGAGATTTTCTAAAATTTTCTTTTGTATCCAATTAATAGGTAGTAGGCTATGGCTAATTTGTTTAGAACGAGAAACAAAATGTCAAAACCAGGTTTTTGAGTATTAACGAAATATTGTTGTTGGTTTGGTATTTCTATTTAACTATATACTATATTTAATTTACTTTTTTTTTATAATAATGGCGGTCTACAAAAATTATGAAAAGTTTGATATGTTGGTTTGTTTCATACAATCTAATGAAAATATTCAAGAAGCTTCGGGATTATATTTACAAAGGTAACGTATTTTGAGCGCTATGGTTAGGGTAATATCTTAGAAGCAGTTTTTGTTAATATTAGATTTCCAGAGAAAAGGGCAACTATTTCGAGACACATTTGCCTGCGGTAAATCAAATGTATTAGAGCATGGATCATGTATCCAGCCCCGTCCTAAAGCGTACACCAAATAATATAGAGAGAGAGAAAGGAAATAAACGTATTGGGTTGTTGGTTCTTGCCAGCAAATAGAAAAAGCAACTGGTGTATCCAAGTCTGATGCTCGAAAAAAATTGCAAAAATATATAAGTATCACCCATATAAATTCCACACAGTTAACATTTAAACCCTGGCGATGCCGAGCGCCGAATGTTGTTTTACCAATAGTAGTTACAACAAATCCACTGTTGAATCTTTTGGCTGACTTGTTATCTGCTCCGATGAATCTAATTTTTCAAGTGCGGTAATTTTCAATCGCCATAATACAAGAAACTGGTCAGCAGAAAATCGCCATTTAATTTTTGAGAGGACACAACAAGAACGCTTTGTAAATGAGGTCTCGTGTTTCACTTTTGGAAGACACACATTCTATAGAATTTTTGAAAGAGACCTCACAGCACGTCGGTACCTAAAAATTCTTGATGAAGTTATTCGACAACTGATAGAAAATGTTCCATTCGCACTTTATAATGCCTTTTATATTCAACAAGACGGTGAGATGAATTGGTACCCACGGACCTTTAAGATGGCTCCCTCGATCTCCAGATCTTTTGATTTTAAATTTTTTTATGAGGTTTCATGCAAATGATTTAAATTTCCGAGATTTGCAAAGAAGACCTATGATATTTTAAATGCTATTTGAGGTATAACATATAACCAATTTTGCATACTGGAATATGAGTAACTTTCAAAACCACCTTTGAAAACTTTTTGCTTTAGTAAAATTTGGTTTATTTTTTGTTTTTCCTAACATAAGTTTTAAGTAAGATAGGCAATTATTGTTTTGTTTTGAGTAAAATTCAATAATTTTATTATAATTGAGTTAAAATGTTGTAATAATTAATTAAGAGTACATAATTGAAAAAAGATATTTTGAATATTCATGTAAGTATAATAATTACTTACATGAATTTTGTTTTTAATACATTTTAGCTATAGCCTTCTACTTACTAATTGGACAGAAAAGAAAATTTTAGAAAATCTCGAATTTTGAGCTTGTTTTTTAAAATAACTGCATACATGTATATATTCTTGAAGAGCCCGCATTATTCCTAATAAACATAAAGAATAATATACCGGGTGTCCCGTTTAAAAAAAAATAAAGTACAGTCTGTTAAATTTTTGACCTGACCCTGTATACTTATTCTGAAATCAGCACTGAATTTTACGGAGAAAGTCATATAAAGAACAGTTTTCGGCTTTTTGATAAGTTCAGATAGCTGGGATACAAGGGGTGCCTGAAAATGCAACATTTTCAAAAACACCCTTTATCTCAGAAACCAAAAGGGCTAATTCTGCTGGCGCCACCTTTAATTTCACAAAAAAGTAATACACTATTGCGGGAACCGCAACCTTCTATCTGTATATTAAGAAAGATACCTCGCAAAAGTGCTGGAAATGAGATACCCTGAACATAAATCACATGATATAGGAAGTATGGCAGGTCCATGTAGGATACCGACAGAAACCTCTAAATCTTTAGCTAACAAGCCGAGTGTTCAACTAAATAAAAAATATGGCGGTTGACCTTGAAAGACGCGTCGTTGTTTAGAAAAAGAACCGTTGTTGTTTTTAATGAAAGCTATAATAAACTGTATCTAAATTTAATAACGGAATATCTGAATGTCTAAAGTTTTTCAATAAACAAAAAGATAAACTATTTTGCAAAAGAAAAAAAAATGAAAAATACCAACTTTCCGATAATTCTAACGAAGAAACCGTATAATTTTACTGGAAACATTTTTTTTGTTCGATTAATAAGACGTTGAAAAGTCGATACAATAACCTCTTAAGTGTCATTATTTTCCATTCTATTTAGATAACAATCTAAAAACTTATAATGAAAGTTGGATTTTTTTGCTTTCTCGAGAATTAACCTTTTACATGTTTAAAATGTTACAATAAGCATCTAAAAATCGTAGGTTAATTCCAGTTTAATAATGCAGCTACTTTACCGAATATGTGCTTAACGGAGCTGCTCCAAATTTGTGGAATAATTGTTTTTGTTTTGTCTTTGGCACGAAGGGTAACAGCTGCATTGCACAAATCTGATACAGTTTTCTCTTGTAGTGGTTTTTATTATTTAAAAATTACAATGCTTATCTGCATCAACTTTGCTCTGATAACTTTTCGAATTCCGATGTACTTTTTATTTTTATTTACTTATTAAGGTGCTACAATACAAGAATTGCCTATGTTGTATTTAAATATTTATTCAGAGTTTGATATTAGGGGATTTCATTTGTGTAGGCGCAGACGTGTTGGAACTTATAAAAATTAAAATTGTTTGTCGTGGCTCTTTTGTTTATGATAAGACCAATTTCTTTAAACTGACAGTAAACGTTTGCTTCTTGTTATCAATGAGCTAATTCAGAAACTACACATGTATTCACGAGGTTTTATACCTGGTCTAACTTGACAGTTGTTTGTTTAAAATGACAAATGCAATAATAGAACAAATAATATTTTCATATATAACAATCAAGAATGACAGTTTCAATGGCAAAACATAACTGACAAAATGGAAATTTTAGATTTGGTCTAACTTTTAAACCTTCTTTGAGAATCCTGAGGTATATTGTTTATTTCTATGAACTTGGATTTATATGTTCAGAGACAAACAAAATCTTATTTTGAACCATTTAAGTAATAGATTTTGTTACATTTTATTTGTTCTAAATAAAGGTCGACATAAACCATCAATTAAAAAAGTTTAGTTTACTCAAAGAACAATTATACTCTAAAAACACGATCTAACAAATGGAAAACAAAAGACCCCCTGAATTGATCCCGTTTTTCTGTAGAGCTGGTATCCATCGGGAGATATTTATGGAGAATAACTTGTATCACAGCTAGAGTTGCCAGTTCCTTCCTACTATAATTTATTTCTTTAAAACATGATAATTTTGTTTTTCGTTTTAATTTCCAAAATTCTTGAAATACGCACTAAAACACCTCGTTAAGTTTTTTTGCATTGAGTTTGTTCAGAATGTGGCAGAAAATTTGGAAGACGGGATCCCATTCAGCATGAATATGTGGCACTTGTGAAATTACAGAGATATGGCATTAGTTTAAATCACATCTGTCTGACAGGAAACAGATGGTTAAGGTTACTAGAAACGGAGCCAAGTATTATTCAGATCTTTGTCATGTCAGGCTGAG
The DNA here is from genome assembly GCA_030620095.1 of Kuschelorhynchus macadamiae. Lineage (NCBI taxonomy): Eukaryota > Metazoa > Arthropoda > Insecta > Coleoptera > Curculionidae > Kuschelorhynchus > Kuschelorhynchus macadamiae. The sequence goes on along the minus strand of JAUTXW010000537.1, from coordinate 430,542 downwards.
AATTCCTCAAGGAAGCATAATCGGCTCTCTAATATTCATTACTTTTCTTAATAATATCTCCACGTCAAATAGTCTTGATGAGTGCAAACTAATGTTACGCTGGTGACATCAATTTGGTTCTCAAAGCACCAAATTTTCTTAATTTGTCAATAGAATCTAAAATATACTTAAAAATATTGAGTCTAGGTTTTCCAAGAACGGATTGATATTAAATAAGTCCAAACCGGGTCTGATCATCTTTGAATCAAGAACTAGATTGATCTGAAATTTCACAGAATTTAACAATAGTTGATTTTCACGTTAAACTAGATGAACCTACTAAGTTTCTGGGTTTGTATATTGACCAAGAGCTCAATTTGGCACAGGAAATTGTTTACATACGTCCTAAGATTTACGAAAAAATACTTTGAATTAACCTTTTAAAATCAGTATATTATGCATACTTCCGCTCAATGTTAAATCTTTATATCATATTTTGGTGATCTGGAGGTGAAGTAAAGCTTTTTTGTATTCAATAAAAGGTTCTGAGAGTTCTATTAGGAATGCCAAATCAGACCCCGTCTTAAACAACTCAGTATTATTATTGATAGTGCTGTATATAGTTATGAAGGTCTCATTTTCCAAGTCCAACAAATATTTCTAACCCTTTCGTAGAACCAATATGCACTACGCACTATAACGACTAATTATCATTCCCATTCACCGGCTACCATTATTTGAGATATCTTCAATATATAATTGTATAATTTTTTATAATAAACTGCCAGAAGGTATGAAAAGTTTGTTAGGCGCGGATTTCAGAGTGTTTAAGAAGAATATTTTTAAACACCTTGTGAATCTGGAACCTTAAAATATTCAGGAATTTCTGAACTCTTATATGTAAAATAATTTTTACACCTGATCGAGCCCACTGTTTGGATGTGTAGTCGGATTATTTTTATTACCGTTAATGTTACTCTTTACACAAAACAATTTTTTAAATTGTGTATAATTTATTAAGTTAAATTATACATACAAATGATCTTACTGTAAATAAAATACGAATTCTATTAATCATTACAATATATAAATTTTAAAACCAAATAAGGTAAAAAACTTCAACCCCTTTTCCACCCTTTATAGCCTACGTTTTTGCTATAAAAATATTTACGTTAGATTTCATAGAAAGAAATCTTATCGTCGAATTTAGAAAGTTTTCCTACAGGTCCTCTAGCAGAAAAATCTCCCTTACGATTTGAATCTGGCAGCCACAAAGCAGTAGCCTACATCTAGCAGCTATAGACAACGGGATTGTGGCCAAAAACGTATTTTAGGGGAGGTTTTAAAGGGTTAAAGTAAGTTCTACAATAATTAATCGTCTTGATTACAATAAAATTTCATGTCATTATAAAGAAATTAAATATTTACGCTTTTTAATAATATTTACATTGTGAATCTTTAAGCATTTTAAGCAATTTTATTTTTTTGCACAAGCCGAAGGTTTTGGATCATGAATTATTATGTTTACTTTTTTCAAGTTAATAATCAAGACTAATGACTTTTTTTATTGGTGTGGTATACAATATTTTCTGTCCGTTTAATATAAGTTGTATATAGGAGTCGATGTAAATGAAGCCTTGAAGAAGTTGTAAGATAATTGTTTCTTAGCAAATGTTTGATTTAATTTAATTTGTTTCAAGCCAAATTAACTGGGTTTTATTGCGCAAAAGTATTTAGGTAGCCCTGGCTTCCTTAAACCGCCGGTTTCATTATATTGCACTATTTCATAAATAAGTTCTATCCAAGAAATCATGGTTCTTGGTATTAGACTGTCAAAATGGAATCACTTTCCGACGTTTCCCCTTCGATTGCACAAGATATCTTCAGGGATCTTTACTTCACGAGATCTGAACACTGAAAAAGCCCGGAGAGACCCAGACCGGCTATTTATAGTCGACCTGTGTTTACCAAACCGTGACTCGATGTAACGATCATTTTCCACGCATGATGTAGAGTGAAGCCCGTATATCCATTAAAATTGTTAGGATGCTTATAAATTTCGATAGATTCTTTTCCGTTTATACAATCCCGAAACCGATGCAAAAACTTTAGTTTCTTTTACATTTACGATATGTCCAGTGGAATGTTGGTGTTCAGATACAGCAGATTGTATGTACAATTTGTTTCTTTCTGATACACCGTTCAGTTTGAGTCAGTTTCCTGTTTGCGATTGTAAAGAAATTCATTTGAAATTGACAAATGGCTCTGTAAACCAATGAATTAATACCTGATTGCTTTTGTGCTGGATGATGATGGGGATTTGCATTTGGTGCCTGTTCATATGCGTTGGTTTTCTATATACAGAGCATCCTAAGGAACCATCAAATATCCTTTGTACAAGAACATCTAGAAATGGAAACTTTATTTTAGCATGTTGTTGATTCAGATGATCAAGAAACCCAGTGAGATTATCTGGACCATGCGGCTATATTACATATTATCTGATCCATGCTTTTGGCTTTAATGGAAACGACTTTAAGGTTTCCTCCTCAAAAGCTTCCATGAAGATATTGGCTACCACTGGTGACAGCACAGATCCCATAGCTGCTCCTGAGGTTTGTTCATAAAAAGTTCTTTGAAAAAAAAAACATGTTGATGTGAGACATGCTTCAATCAGATCTAAAAGTGTGTTGTCAATGATATTATGGTGAAATAAGTCTGATTTTATGGAAATGTATATGCACATTCGTATATAGCGATTCTACATCGAAACTGACTAAGATATTTTTGGGACCTAATTAAAATGATTTTAGTTTTACTACAAAACGCGTCGGGTCTACTTGTATTACTCTGTAGGTGTTGTCGTTTAAAAGTAATTGTATTGGCATTTCCCTTGTCTGCTGGAAAGACCAACATGTTTGTATTGTTGTTTAATGTTTTTATAGCTGTTCTTTCCGCAGGTGATAGATTCGACTTAGGCAGGTTAGAATTTTTGATGATCTTCGCTACATCATACATGGAAACCGATCGTTACCCCGAGTCACGGTTCGGTAAACACAGATCTGAAAGTGATTCCATTTTGACACGGTCTAATCCCAAGAACCATGATTTCTTAATTGACCACAGCCGTGAAAGCTTTCGTTCGAAATAGTTTTATTTCCGTTACCCCTTATAGTACTACAGGTTGTACTGTCAGATATTTTGGAGTTTTCCTGTTCAAAATTGGATAGTTTCTCAGAACAGGCCTATGTTTTTATTTGCTAAAAGAGTTCTTTCCACAATTAAAACTTACGGCGCTGTGGTACGGAACTAGATATTCGTTTATTTTCTTTATCCACATGATTATTTACTTTTGTCTGTTAACGGAACGTAGAATGCTCGCTCAATCATAATGCGATGTGTCACCTTTTATATCGCATCCTATTGGGATTCCTCTCCCCAACAGAATAACCCCGCGCGAGTATTGTTATTGTTGCTATTTTTTTATATCATTATGATAAATAAATTACGAGTTTTTTTTAAGTGTCTTCTTGGAACCGTTTTTTCCTGAACAGTTTTCAAAGAAAAAAATCTTTATAAATTAATACGGTTCTAGGAGCACATTCATAAGAAAACATCGTTCTATTACAGCTCCCCATTCTATTGGTTCATTAAGAGCAGCCTTTCTTTTCTGCCTTTGAAAAAATTGTATATGAAACAGCGCGGTACGGTGCTCCGCCTGATAATCATCTTTTGTTCTTTGTCAGCGAAAGGGGTAAAGCATACATTTTTAGCTTAAAATAGTTCTTTGCCACATTAATATATTTCATAAAAACTAAAACGGATCGTTTTCCACTTTAGATAACTTTAAAGAATGTGTATTTTTTTAACTAAATTTTAATTATTCCTATCATGTTTCGAAGTTAATAAATTAAGTTATATTATTTTGTAAGTTGATAAATTGAAAAACGTTTAAGCATTATACAAACAAAAGACAAATCATTGAGGAAAACATGAGATGCTTCATATATATTGATAATGATTCTAAAGATAATCATAGAAATCAAATAAGCAAATTTAGGAACCAACATTAATATTAACAATGTTTTATATTATATAAATACATATGTAGTTTTTTAATAATATTGGAACAGGTTTGATATATCACTACATCTTTTGCCCTATAAATTCTCTTAAACTTTCGATTTGGGTATTAACTTAAACTGAGTAATATAGCATGTGCAATACAAAAAAAAATGCAATTATTGCAAAATAATAGATTTCACGTTATTAATAATTTTCGTTAAATAGAAATCATGCAAAATAACTCAACTTTAAATACATATTTATTACCAGAAGCTCACAGATTTTAAATTTATCAGGGAGATTTTTATACATTTTACATCGTACATTTACAATTTTGCAGATTAATGTAGATTTCTCGGAAATAAATGCAATGCGCTTGAATTTTATAGCGTTTAACCGTATATTAATAAAATCAATTTATTATATTTTCAGATTTTAAAATATGTTCTAGTTTAATGGCAAAACGTACTCCTTTCAGGTCTATTTTGATTTATGACCTAAATGTATGAGACATAAATTCATAACTTTAAGATCCAGTCGATCTGTTCAAATGAATTTGAATTGTCCATTTGTTATGTACAGATATCTATATACTCCAAACAAAACATAAAGTAGAAACAAAGACCCGATCCCAGTCAAATATTTTTAGCAAGCAACAAAGGTGAGTTTTTGTCAGTTATGGAAACTGGAACTGGTGAGAGAGTTAGTAAATTTTGAAATTAAAAGCAATGAATGGTGGAAAAAATGCCTCTGGAGTGGAAATCGAACCCACACCCTTTGTTTTACTAGGACGTTGCTAATGTAGCAAAGGAGAGTTTTTATCGATTATGGAAACCGAAATCGGTGAGAAAATTAGTAAATTAGCTGGTAGAGTAACGTCCCAATAAGATGGAAGTTGTGAGTTTGAATCCCGCTGGAGGGCGGACATTTTCCACTTTTTATTGCATTTAATTTCAAAATTTGCTGACTGTCTCACCAGTTGCGGTTTCAATAACCGACAAAAAATCACCTTTCTTACTTCCCATTGCAGCTTAGGTCACTTGGCGTACATAGAGGGTGGGCCAGTGAAAACTTTACACTCTAATTTTCCGGCATTAAAATGAAAAGCTGGAAAAACGCTCGGACCCTTCGATTTTTCAGGTTTTTTGATATCCCCGTAGCTTTAACCCTCTAGCTGGGGGAGAACAAGTTCCGAAATTTGAATAGGGGAGAGTGGTCGTGCTATACCTCTTTTGACAGGTCTTATTGAGTTCTTTATGACCCTATAATTTCGCCTTATTATTTTCGACAACAACGAAATGACAGCTTGCTAAAATATGTTAGATATTTGAAGGCCTGAATACAAATTAGACTTCGTTTAATACATTTTTGTGAGAAAAATCGAAAACTCCCGGACCCGTCGGTTTTTGATTCGAGGGGGAACAACTTGTTTGCTTTTTTTATTCCCGCAACTTCAACCCCCTAACTGAGGGAAGCACAACCCTCTGATTTTAGATAGGGGTGAGAGGTGTCGCGATACCTCATTTTGAAGAGCTAATCGAATACTATCTGACTCTGAAATTTCGCGTCAAAAGTTTCATCGATAACGAAATGAAAGCAAAAATAGTGAAAGAGGCAATGTGAAATTTACCTCGTGGATTATACTTATCGGTCTGGCATCTGAGAAATATTTACTTATTTTTTAATTTTTTGTCAAAAAAAAGTTGGTGGGCGCACCATGTGTTCGATTTACCTCAGTTCATCCTGCGTGTCCAATCGATTGTTAATTTTTAGTAGAATTGAAATGGCGTATTCCGTGGAGAAAAGTTTGAATATTATAAAATTGTTGTTTTTTAATAACTACTCTACGCTAGTAACCGCGGTTTTATTTAACGAAAGCCGTTCGGAAAAAATGTATCTGCTGTTTATATTTTGCATCTGGTTTCCAACTTTGACGCTACTGGTTCAGTCCAAAATAAAAAGAGGGTCATGAAAGAATCGAAGCGAGGGAAATGGCTGTTTTAGGTCATGTAGCAATGGATCCGACTCTTAAAACTAAGAAACTGTCCGACGTATCTTATGTATCACGCACAATAATCAGGAGAATCCTTAAACAACCTTTTAAAAGACGATTGGTTCAGAAACTGATCGTGGATGATTTCGATGGCCGACTCCAATAACAAAAACTAAATGTTCGATATCGGTTTTTCGGATGAGTGTTCATTTTACCTTAATGGCATTGTAAATAGGCATACCTGTCGGTATTGGTCAGGTAAAAATCCAAGACTCTTTCGTGAAGTATCTACTTAACATCCCCAAAAATTAAATGTCTGTGCGGATATTTATGGAAACCACATAATCGGCCCCTTTTATATATCCGGTAATCTCAATCGCGAAATTTGTCTGGAATTATTAGATAATGCTATTTATCTTTAACCAGCCCTCGTGCAAATATTGGAGGATGAAGACCATCATACGATTGTTTTCCTCCATATCGGGGCTTAAAGCTACGGGGATAAAAAATAGTTCTCCCTCAAATCAAAAATCGACCGAGCGTTTTTCCAGATTTTCATTTTAAAGTCGGAAAATCGTGGTGTAAAATTGTCGTTGGTCCGCCCTGTATATAACATTTCGAGACACATAGACGAAACCTGCAATAAGTTTCGAGAGAGTGTCCATTCAAAGCCGGACCGATGTCGAGTAGTGGGGCATTGAAGATTGAAGGATGTCCGCGAGGGGTGGGGGGAATCGTATTGGCTCGCTTTGCCACTTTGCTATCGGGGTCCCCGTAGCTTAGTTGTCTGTCCCGGTAAGACGGATATTATGGGTTCGAATCCCACTCGAGGGTGATATTTTTCCAATATGCATTGCCTTTTATTTCAAAGTTTAATAAAAAATATTTTTAGACGATTGTATATGTTTCACTCGACAAGAGTATTACCAGAACTAGAAGAATAAAACCTGAAAAAGAAATGATAGAGAGATTTCTTCTATCATAAAGCTTTTACACGTATCATAATCGAGAATACTTTGTCTGTTATATAGAAACATTTACTAGAATAAATAAATAGTTATATTCTAATCAGAAATTCCTTAGTGGTTCCGCTCTTGATTCATACTATATAATGACCAAAAAATATACAATAAAAAAACTTATTTTTCACAGAATAAGGAAGGACTTATTCCTTCCCCCACGAAATGAAATCCTAGCTAGGAACCTGATACGTCAGTGAGATTTCCGCGTAGGTTAATGCCCAGAGTTTTCAGTTTGCGATGCACTGCATCTGATGGGCAGATTGAATTTCTTTACAGATTTGATTTACGCTATTATCCGGCAACCCTATTTGATCCTTTAAAGTATAATTTTTGTACAGGCTTCTAGCAACACCGAGCTAAATACTGTTGAGTGCATTCTAATTAAACGGCGACACAAGTATAGAGTATTTGGAAAACTGACCACTTATCCCCTAAACACACGAACCGAAATTCCGAATATTCGCTAATACACGTCAGACCTGCTAACATTTCAGTAATTAAACTTAACAATCTGCAAACTTAAAATAGTTCGAAAATTAAATTAACAGATGTTTTGGACCAACATTATTCATTGTTAAATAACGATGAGCTATGGGGGCGTTGATTATTGACTGATATGTGTTTAAGATTAATTATAAAAAGATCTATTTGAAACAGAAAAAATCGGCAAATTGGCCTTTCCGTGAAAATTCTTCACAACGCATTCTACGATTTTATTTATCTATTTAGACATTAGGTAAACTAATAAATTAAATATATATATATATACTATATATATATATATATATATATATATATATATATATATGTATATATGTATATATATATTTATATATATATATATATATATATATATATATATATATATATATATATATATATACAAGGTGTTCAAAATTAAGTTGGCACCATTGCTTACTTTTTTCTTATGAGAGCTACGATGTCGGTTAAATTATGAAAGTTTTGTATTTTTTCCTGCTGATTACGATAGTGAAAGCAGAAAAACAATAGAATGTACGGTTCTCGAGATATTTGCAGAAAAGTATATTTTTTTATTTAAACACTCTCTATATGCCTACTTCATTCGATTTGCCGTCGAAAATGTAATAAAAGTTGTTAGTTATTATTTTTGCCTAAAGTTAGTGCCTAGTTACCTATAGCATAAAAACAATAGTAGAGACGGCCTACTACCTAGGCACTTCAGTGTTATAGCGAAAAGTTTTCAAAACGCGATCTCCCAAACCGTCACTCGTCGTTTATTTTCAAAACTTGGTTCATGTAAGAAAATTTAATTTTAGCAATAACTTAATAATTAAGGACAAGCATTTAGAATAGTTTATTGAAGTCACATGAATAACAACCAATAACAGGGTGGGATCTTATTACTAAAGATTAAGTTAAAAGTAAAATTTGTTACATTAATCCACCTTAAGGTTTTATCACAAATATAGGTGAAACACCGATACATTTCAATAGTCGAGGAGAAGGAAGAACTCTATAAGTGAAGGAACTGAAATACATTTGTTAGGCTACGTTGAAAATTCCATAAGGGACCTTTGCAATGACAGAGCTTTGTGTTTAGGAACTATTCATGACGTTTAAAAAAAACACAAATCTGTTCCCTACAACTGGTATCGCCTAATATAAACCTTGGAAGCAGGTGATTTTCAAAGACGACTTGATTTTTGTACATGGTTTCTTAATCGATGCAGGATAATTCCTAATTAACCACAAATAGTTTTATCGAGTGACGAAGCCAATTTTTCAAATGGTTAAGTTGGCACCATTGCTAACTTTTTTTGTTATTGAACGTCGCATTAGAAAAATACTTCAAAAATAGACCATTTTTTTAATAGGACACCCTGTATATTTTGTACTTAACTTAATCCTCTGTTAAAAATATAAAAAAGTCACGCTTTATCTTTTTTGTCTTAATTTAGAAATTAACTGAAAAAAATAGCATTTTTTAGTTTCTAACTAAACTTAAAGACACTCAAAAGGAATATGAGGAATTTGTGACGAATTCCGACCTGCATATGTCGAGAACTAAATGAGTTGCAGGGCTGTAAATTTTAGTGTTATTTTGCCAAATTCTTCAAAATAAAACCGGATAATGCGCAACTTTGAGCTACCTGGGTAAATATTCTGTACAGGGTGATAAATAAGAACCTCGATAAGAACCTTTTACTTTACATTTTTAAAACACCTCAAATTTTGCAAAAATCCAAGAATATTTTCTAATTTTCACCATCTCTATCTACAATACGAGAAATACTGAAAAACCATATCACACTTCTCTAAGTGAGTAAAAGAGTAAACTCTATTTTTATTCTATTAATAATAGACCAAACTTACTATTGAAAATAGCTTGACATTAGAGTTAGTGAATGTCAGCGTCGTGTTTACTATTGTCTATATGCCATAGGTAACTAGATTATAATTAAAAATTGCTGTGTTCTCTGTTATTTTGCACTTTAGGCAAAAATGATAAAGAACAACTTTTATTAAATTTTTGAAGGCGAATCGAATGAAGTAGACATATACAGGGTGTTCAATTAAAAAAGTATACTTTTTTGCAAATATCTCGAGAACCATACATTCTATTGTTTTTCTGCTTTCACTAGCGTAATCAGCAGGAAAAATACAAAACTTTCATAATTTAACCGACATAGTAGTTCTCATAAGAAAAAAGTTAGCAATGGTGCCAACTTAACTTTGAACACCTTGTATATAAATTGTAATATGTTTCACTTCTCTTAACAAAAGGACAGTTTAATTATGAGGAAAGTTCAGTTGAAGGGGCTTAACATAATTTTTATTACAATACCCCGATCTTTCCTCATATTGAACATTTCTTTTTATTCATAATAGTGAAACATATTACATTTATGTGATACATATACATATGTAACGAATAAATATATAAAAGTAAAATTTTCTTCAATAAATATTACTTTTACCAACTACCATTCACATCCAGATGTTATACATAAATTTTATTATAATGCTGAACAAATTTTATCCGTAGTGGAAAACCCGAAAAAGTTATATGGAATAATGTTTTATTTAGAGGTGCATTATTTTGCTTTCGAGATACAATAATTCCTTATTATTAGAGTAGTAGCCATCTTTTAGGGCCAGAGGGGGCAGTCTACAATAAGGTCGGCAGATTGAACTAAGTAAACAAGAAATAAATTAACTCTAAACGACGCTATAGTAAAACCAAGCGGCTAAAAGAAACATTACTTTATTGTACACCTAGTAAAAATGTAGTGTAACTTATAAGAAAAAACCTAATAAAAGTGAAATATACCGAGTACCCTACATGCACTTAAGAAAATGTAAAACATGGCTGGACTGAGAGGTTTGATTATCTTGAATCTACAAGCGGCGAGAGACATAGTCATTAGTTAATAATTTTCAGGTGGGTGCCATTTCCGTCATCACAGGAGTGGGAGACATTACAAAATGACATCATCACAGGGGCTAATGTATACAGATGGCAAAAAAATTGGCACACTCTCTTCCCAGTGATCGTCTTAAATTGCAGCAAGATATTAATAGATTGGCCGTTTACTGCCAAAATAATATTCTCTTCTTAAACTTAACAAACTGCTCAACTATAACTTTTACAAAAAGTCAATAAATTGGCCTTTAACCAGAACTTCCTTTGAATAGAATTCCATTACGTACAGACAACACAGTTCCAGTGGCGGCTCGTAGATTTAAGAACGAGTGAAGCGCAGCGTAGCTAGGTGCACAGTAGCGCTGCAGCCGGGGTACCACGCCCAAAATGGCTATTTTTTACCTTTTTATGGTTTTAATTATCCATAGCTTTGGAGCGTTTTTTAATATTTTGGGGAAATAATATGAATTTATAAGATTTTAAATAAACTTTTTTGTTCTTAGAAAACAGTTATATACTACGATACACGACACGATGCAAAACTGCTTTCACCTCCGATGATCCGAACGCACTAATTTACATTAATTCTTTAACAAGCAAACAAGCGCATGCAGCCTTCAGCAGTAGTTTTATGCCCCTCCCGTCTCTCTTTGGCTTACGGATATCCACCATTGCGTTGCCATAACAACTGCAGTAAACAAATCTAAGCGCGAAAGCCGGCGTGTGAGGGGAGTCTGAGGCAGAATTTGTTAACTGCTGATTGTGATTCCTCAACGGATCGCTCTTATGAAAAAGTGTTCAGCGCCCTACGTTTTAAGTCGTTATTATTTTTTTAGTATATAACGCTCTAGTTTTGATAGAAAATAATTAAGTAAATAATGTGAATTTACATAAAACATACTACATTTTTATAATAGAAATGTAGATTATAAAATGCTTAATATTTTAAAAATATTTTTATTTTGGAAAACGTAGGTGAAGCGGAGCCTCACCCGCGTCCCCTGGCGAGCCGCCACTGCACAGTTTATATATACATATAATTATTTGGTAATTATTTTATACAATTTTTTTATTTATGAGCAGACCACGAAGGCCAAGGCCTAAGTACTAGTACCGTGGTTGCTTTAAGCAAAGACAGGGGAAAATTATTGATACAGGATTTAAAGACTTGCAGATTAGGAGAAGAAGGAAAAACATTTTCTGGTAGCACATTCCATAATCGGGATACTAAAATTTGCGAAGTGTAAAAGGTAAACAGGCTGGCAGAAAAAAGTATTCTCGAACTCGGAAAAGAAAACCCAATTTCTTCGCGGCTGCTGTGGCAATTGTAGTGCTGGGATCGTGTCACCGAAGATCTTTCTTAAAAATGATACCGACGAAGCTGAAGTAATTTTTGGCTTCAAGCACATGATTATTCATTTGAATGGTGAGTATAGTAATTAGTGAGATAATAAGTAAACAAGATTTTATCTGAGTGGGGTTAAACTGGACAAGGTTTTTTTGCTCATTATTCTTCGATTTTAATGAGGTTCTCGATTCGCTCTCAACCTTACCAGGTATGAACACCATTTTAAAAATTACTTTAATCATTTCGCTTTTTCGACTAATATATAATTTGTTAGGGACACGATAGTATAATATGATGTTTAACATAATTATAATAACTATAGTAGATTCATTATACAGTATGAGAATGTATTTCAGCTATGTCTAACATATAAATATGCTTGTCTACTGTCCTTAAAAGTCCATATAAAGTACACTTTTTTTTACTCTCATTGAACGTAAAATCCTTCTTTAAGAAAAGGGTAAAATAAAATAAGAATGGTTAATGTATCATTAGCGTGCTATTTATGGCCAACAATAAAAAAAGGTTGGTGGTAAAACTAACCTAATTTCGTAGATTTTGACCTGGTCGTCCCGAATCGGACGGCCAAAATGTTTGCCGAGATCTATAATAATAAAATAATAATAGTCCTAAACCTTTGTCATTGGATAGGCCTGTCTGGACCTTTTATAGTTGGCTTTTGCTTATCTACGGAAGTATAATGTAGAAAATGCCCAAACCAATTACCTTGTTTAGTCTTATTTCAACCACAGTATCATTTTATGTGGTATTTTAGCATCCTGGTAATGAACTATATCGATATGCTAACGCGACTGTGTTAATAATTCAAGCAACTTTTGTTACATTTGTGACGATGTTACCTTCAAGATTTAGAAAAAAATATATCACTCCTTTAATTAATAATGGTATTTTATTATTAAGAAACAAATCCATATTTACGTATTTCTTTATAACTAGGCGAAGTCTAGCTTTGAGCAGCTATTCATATTTAATGAATTCCTCCGGATAAAATTATTTTACTTCCACCATTACATAATTCGCTTGGCTTAATGAAAAACTTTGTTAAATCTATAAACAAAGATGATCCAGCCTTCAGTTACCTAAAATAAAAATTTCTCAAAATAAGTTAATCCAAAATTAAGGAGGGAATATTTGTGGGGTCCCAGATAAACAATTTCTTTGAAATTCTGAATTTGACATAGTGCTTGACGGACACGAAAAACAGTCATGGCTTGCCTTTAAAATGATTGTAACCCATTTTATAGAAAATAAAAGTGCAGAAAATTATCTTACGCAAAGATGGGATGTACTATGTCGTTGAAAATACATTTTCTACACTTCCACCTAGAATACTTCCTCGAAAACGTGTTGAGACGTTAGCGACGAACACAGAGAACGATTTCATCAAGAAATCGCCAATACGGAAAAAAGGTATCAGGGGAAGTGGAATATTGAAATGTTGGTGGATTACTATTACACACTTCTTAGAGAGAACCCGGAAGTTGTATACAAAAGGGAGGTCAGAAAATGAAAGAAAATTGATTAATCGAATAATTACAATGTTGTTAAGTAGTAACTAGGGAAATATTTGATAGGATCCTCGAATATTACTTAAAAATTATGTTTACAATATACTTCTTCAAGTTGTCAAATTGTGTGTATATGCAATAAATGGTATTAAAAATTGGCTTTGAATTCGTTTATATAAGTACGAGTTAATAAAGATCAAATACAACAGCAGAACCTGTTTTGTGTTTTACAAGTGAAAATTTTTAATGTTATAGAAAAATATTTAAAATACGGATATCTCGGAGAGATAGAAAACTTATCGTAGAAAAAATATTGTATATAACTCATGAATTAGGTGACTTTTTTACTCATCAGATTAAGGCCCTCGCCTGGGGCTCGTGCGCGTAATTTTCCGCCTCGTTAAAAATCGTACTACTTAATTACTATTACATCATTCTAACAAGTTATTTTTAGTTTATATTTTATTTCTAATAAATTTAAAGCGAGCACTGTACGTAAAACTCATTTGGCTTTTACTGAAAATAGGTGACATTAATCGATATTTAAATCATGTTTTCTCCAATTAAAACAAAACAAATTCACCTTTGGTCGAGTAATGACCATTCACAAAAATTAACGGCAAAGTGACCTGAAATAATTTTGTTTAAACGACCACTTAATTTATTTTGATAGTCTATTATTAAAATAAATGACTAAATTCATGCAATTCGGAAATTGCATACATTTCGGCGAGCTTTATTTTGTAAAGGTTATTCTGTTATAAATGCGATGTTTTTTAAATAACGGTATTTTACTTCCTTTATAAAGGAAAGTATTGTAATCCTAAAAAATCAGGTTTAGAGAATTTTCACAGATCTTTGCGTTTTAGGGACCTTAAGTACCAAACGACGTGTTTTCCATTTCTGTTGGTTTGTCGATCTGTCTGCCGGCCTGTGTGTTCGCGGTATAGCTCAATTTTTAAAAATCATAGGGAAAAAGGGGATAAACTGGCTATATTTTAGCAAAAATCCAATATGGCTATATAGTTACAACATAACGGCCTAATAAAATCACACACAAAACTATTTATTTAAATTGATCTTAAAAAAGTTAAACAAAAATCAAATATGATAAAAAAGGTAATAATTCTAGTGCAAATCTATCAGTGCTAAACAAACTGGCAGTCCAATGAAATGTTTTAAATATTATTGCCAATCAATGTTTTATTTGAAATTATAAACATAACTAAGAAACATTTTTAATTTGGTATGGTTTATTTTAAAACTTTGTATCTCTTCCAAAAAAGGTACAGAAAATTGTCGGAATGAACATTATCTGCTATTATACATCAAACCTGACGATTATTCTTATTTAAGCGTTTGGTGTTACATGATTATATTCATACTTAAATAAAACGGTAAATTCACCTCTACCTACAACTTCTATTGTACAGAATTTCACCACATTCCTCTTGCTCAGTCGCGTCTGAAAATTCAGGCAAAACTATACGAATTCGAGAGAAAAACGCTGTAAGTGCAGCTTGTGTTAGTGGTGACAAAAACTTTTGAAATTTTTAATAAAAAAGTTTGGTGAAATAAAGATCTAAGTGTATTTTATGTCCTAAATTTTGTACTTTTACTTTCTGTTCTTTTTGGTAGAAATGTTTCTTCGGTCAATATTCTTCCAAAAAAAAAACTTTAATAAACATTAGTTTCCGTCTGCCATTTTGGGGAAACATTAGAATTGACGTGTAAAAAAAGCGTTAAAAGTTTAAAACTTTTATAAACAATGCTACTCTTACACGGGAGTGTGACAAGAGTGATTTTGTAGTTACGCTTGACATTAAAAATTATTGAAGAAATGAGTGGCAAGGCTAATTCTTTTTTATAATAGCCTACGAGCTTCCACCGAGTCGACACGTATGGATCTTTATTGAAATCTGGCATGGTCCACTCTAGCTCAGTGGTTATGATGCAAGGGATCCCGGGTTTGAATCCGGCCAGAGACGAGACTTTATTTTTTTTTACGTACTATAAATTTAAATTACGGTTAGTTTGGGTTAGTTTAGGTTGATTTTAGTTTGGACTTACTTTATAAAAAAATACGTGAAAAAATAGGTCGTTTTTTTCTTTTTACGTCCAATAAATAAATTTAAATTAAGGTTAGTTTGGGTTAGAAATTGTTTTGTAACACACTACTACACGAATACATGGGACCGCCATGCAAAAATAAATGTATTTTATTATGTCCAAAAAAAATTAATGAGAATTTTAGAAATAAAATATTTAACAGGCGGCCCATATTAAATAACTGGCTCTAAAGTACAAACCCGTTTCAACTGCGAAACCCAGAAATCCCAAATGTGCCTTTTACATCCCTAAAGAAGGAGAAAGAATTCGTGTATGTAAGACTTTCTTAATAAATACTCTTGACATAAATGAAAGAATAATCCGAACGCAAGTGGTACTCGAATTGTTCCCACATCAAAATCACAGAAAGTTTGACGGGGTAAAATATTGAAGTCTGTTCGTAACCACATTAATTCAGTTTCTCGTATTGAAAGTCACTATGTCAGAATAGACACAAAATGTGAATTTATATATTATATAGAATAATACCGAAATTATTCAACACAGAGGTCTTCTGTCAATAAGCTTGTAGCAAACTATGATAAATACTAAAAAAATAGGTTATAAAGTTCAATATAGGGTTCTTTTTGCCCAAGAAAGACCAATGCGACCTTTGTAAAGCTTATAAAAACTCAAAGGAAAAGAAAAAGAAAACCTATAAAATAAATATCAAAATCACCTGAAAGAAAAAGAATTAAGCCGAACTGAAAAACAAAATGATAAAGAGAAAGCTAAAAATAAAAAATGTGTGCTTGCAGTTTGTGATTTGCACCAGTACCCACTGCACCACCATCGGCTTTTTCCGGCCCTATTCACTGTTATAATTTTAAGATAAGTAAAAAGGATATCTTTCTACCTATTTTTAAAAGATTTATTGCGTAAAAATGTGTCAGATTTATTATTATTCTTAATGTTACAGATAACAGAAATTGTATAGTGTGTTTTCCTCTTTTGTCTGGAAGAACTATCTCAAACCAACTCCGGTACCTATGTGGTCTTTTATTCGGATCCTTGTGGCTGCCCGAGTATGCAAAATAAACGAATAAAAAAGATAACGGAATTTTTTTACAGATATATAATTGCTACATACCCCTATGCTGTTCACTGCTTAGAAATAAATTGTATAACGTACAAATATCTAGTTCGTGGACATACACAAAATGAAGGGGATCCCATTCACAGCGTTATCGAGAAGTCGGTGACAAAAATGATAAAATCTGGTCCAATTTATGACCCGGACCAATATATCTCTGCAATTTGATCTGCAAAGAAAAATAGTAATTCACTGGAGGTAAAAGAAATGAACTTTGATACCCTCTTGGATTTAAAAGTTATCTAGGATGAAATGACGCTCACTTTAACAAAAAATACACACGAGAATAATTTAAAAAAAAGTGAAGTAAAGTTACTTCAAACTGAAAAAGGGAACGCTTTCTTAAGGTATAAAATGAGTTACAATCAAATGGAATGGGATTATGTAAAGTTTAGGTCTAAAAAACGATACACTTCTGAGGTGAAATCATTAAAAGAAATCCGGAGAAAGCCTACATATACAAAAAAGATTACCGTTGCTGATAACAAAAACAAAGACCTAAAAACTTTAATTGACAGTAAAATTAACGCAGGGTTTTATAAACCTTTATGATGCTATTTTAAATTAATATTTTATTACTTTAAAATATTTTTGGTAGTTAGGTAGGTATTTTACGTGACTATTAATACTTTTTGATCGTTCCTATCATTCCTAAAAATAGTTTAGTCAATTTAAATAGGTTAGTTTATTTTAGAGTTGTATGTGGAGTTGTGTGTTTATTGTTATATAAACACTTTGATTATTGTTAAATTTACTAATAAAATGTTTTACACGACTGTTAATTTTTAATCCATCATTTTTGGAGAATTAATGACATAACTTCAAAATTAGCACATTTTAAAGATATAAATATTGGGTTAAATATTATTTAAAGTGATGCATATTTAACTTACTAATATTGTATTTCCAAAGTTAGAACTATTTATGCAAAGTTTTGGGGACAAATAACGAAAACCTGCTTTCGTTTTTTGCCTCTCGTGAAAAATTATACTTTTTGCAGTTCGGTTACTGTTCTGCCGACATACACACAGTGCTATATTTCACTTCCTTTGCCAAAAAGAAGAATTTATAACAAGTGAAGGTTAATGTCCCAATATCTCGAAACCAAAACTACTACGTACAACACGAGTTAAATGATCAACTTTTAATAATCGCTTTTTAAAAAACTTTTATTTTCAAATTTACAAATTAAAGATTCAAAATTAATCGTTACAATAGTAATTTGTTCAACTGACTGATTATACAGAAACAATGCATAAGTATATAAATTATAAAATGCAACGGAAACAGTATTATTGTCCATTCAGTAAATGTTGTTTATATAACTCACGTTACTCAAAATATCTTCATAAATCGAAAAATAATGCAATATTATATATGATATTTTATTTAGGATAGTAAAGTTAGTATTGAGTTTTGCAGCTCGAACAAAAGTGTCTATTCGAAGTAAAATCAGTGTTTGGTTTCATATTCCATAAGAACGGAATATGCTATATTTTTTAACAAAGAATACTTTTCCGGCGCAGAAAACCTTTCTAACTTTATTTGAACAAAAAACTGTCGTCAATTGTTTTATTTATTTGTTTTTGTCCACATCCATCATTCTATTCCCAACCATTCCTTTTCTATACAACCATTTTTTAGTATAGTTTTTGTATTACATTTTACGTTTATCCCTGTATTATGTTTTTTATACATTTTTTTAGGAAAAGATACACCAATTATTTGTTTCTATAACTGCTTTGGCTTCAACAGTTCTCAATATGGACAACTCATCTATATGGGAGACTGATGCTAAGTCAATTAATCCCATTTGATAAACTAAAAAAAACTTTATGGAATGTGTATTTCACGGGTTAATTAATTAGATTTATTTTACTTCTCCGAAGTATGTGTATATAAGCTAATCACCGAAATAATCTGCTCTTTATCTTACGTCAGAACTCTCTTGTCGAGTCTCACGGATTAAAAACTTTCATATTTATTTTAGTTATGAATGCAAACTTAGGTACAAGAAAACTGCCATCAAGTATTTTATTGTAGTTAATATATGTTGTGTATACGTAAGGAAAAAAATCGTTGCAATTATAAGATTTAAATCATATTCCAAGTAATAATCTCATAGAAAGAAATAAGAAGAATTGGAAATAAAGCTTGTTTTTATATGAAACCTATATGAAATTAAAATTTCTGCAATTAAGAAAAAACTGCAATATGCTGCAGTAAATTGCTAAACTTTTTCCCGGAAAAGTTTAAATTAGTTTGTCAAATATTTCCAAGTTATTTAACAAGGCACGTTTATACCCCAAACATTTCTATATACAATATTTTGCTGCTGATTTTTATTAATCGTTTTTAATGTTTCTTTTTTGACACAGTGTCATGTTTGCTGGAATTACAATTACCAGTAACTTCTTCCGCGTTGAAATCTAACATAATTTAATAAACACGGTATTAAAACATAAAAAATGATATTATAACACCATACAATAAATTAAAACTATCTACAGGATTATGAAGAACTTTATTAGTCTACTTCTCGCAGAAATGTAATTTGACAAGATTTTTATAGAGGGATCGATGCTGTTTTTTTCAATAAAATTATTGGTATTATTAAGATATAATAGCAACAGATAAGTATAGGTATAAATACTTTAAAAAATCGTCTTTTAATTAATCTTACCTCCGAAATCATTTGAGAAAAGGGCTGTAAATTCGCAATTCAAGTTTTGGAATTGCTATTTTGTATCCAACTTGTAATAATGATTTTTCTTAATGGTAAAATATAACATAAACAAAAAAATTGGGACGATGGTATAGAAATAATTTTCGACATTTTGTTTAAAAAGAAGTTATTTAAACATTGACGGATACGGGCTTTAGTGTTTTGTTTTATTTTTATCAGCATTTTTCACTATGTCCCTGCTTATATGGAATATAAGTTAAATTCTTAGAATATGAAAAATATAATTACCTAAGCTCAAACTACAAAATACATCTATTCTATTAGTAATTTCTACAAACTCAAAAATAAAAGCCGCTGCGCTTCAATTTTACTTACATTGGCTTCAAAAACAGTTGGATCTCGTCCCGTGACGGCTCTCTTCCTATGTCTGACGCTGAAAGCGATCGGTGCGATGGTTAGAAATCCTATGAGGATGATTGATCTGCAAACCATTACTAATATCTGAAACTAATAAAAAAGAATAAATATAATATTTGAATGTAATTGTGTCCTAGTTCAATAGAGTGTTAAAATTGCATAAATAATTTATTCACAGTTACTCTACTCCTTTTTTTTAAGTAGAGTTAAGTGAGTAATAATTTATTAAGTATTTATTTAAGTTTAAGTTCAAGGAAGGTTATGCCAAACTTGTTTTTCGGTATTACAATGTTTTCGTTAGGTTTGAGTTTTATCAATATTAAGAATGTGTAACACGTTCAATTTGCAGTGCAGTATGTATTTAAAATTCATTTCAGTAGCATTGAAATATTTTATATACTTTTTTTACATTTTATATTCTAAATTCTACTTTTTGATTCCGGTTTAAACTAAAATACATTATTATTTTAAATGCAAGTAAAGTAGATAAAAATTTGATTATATACATGCGATTACCCATTAGATGAAAGTCTAAAGTTATATGTAAATTTAATTTGAAAGTTAAGTTTCATCACACGGAGTAGAATATATGAGTGTCATACCTTAACTGATTGTGTAACGAATCTCATTTCGAAGGAAAGTATGCCACGAAGAAATATACTATTTTGTAATTAATTTGATGACATATATTCTGATTTTTTGGTAAATTATTAAACACCGGGTTTTCCTAGTTAAATATAATGTTAAATATTTACAGAGTTTAAACAATCTACGATATCAGTGAAATCATATTGGGCACCACTATTATGTGGTTTTATGACAAAGTGTTTTTTTCCCTAATATACATATCTATGCCACTTACCTATCAAATACCTGTAAAACTACTAATAAAAGAAATATTTTTATTAATAACCCGTATATATTTATATAAAAATAATTTTGTTATTCTTATTAATAAAGAAGAACATATTACAAATAATTATATTAAGTTTAAAAACATATATTGAACTAACTTAAATGTCGGTTAAAAATTGAATGGCTTATCGAAAGAGGTTAATTTCATGAAAACATTTTCAAGCAAACATGTATTTATAAAAAAAATTAATTTACCACATGAATTCGCGTTGCAAATTACGTTTTCTGAGCGAAATCGTCAGTCAATGCCCTGCAGCACAGATATTGAGCTCAATTGTCTAGATTGCACCATCTGTACCGTATCGATATCACCATAAAAATGTATTAATACTATTTCTGTTTCACTTTCGATACTTGAAGAAATCATTAACTAGATTAATGTATTACGAGATGTCCTGAGTGGTGGAATATGTTAAGTACTCTGAATAGTATTTATATTGTTACATATACATATAAGTATTAACTGAAATGGGGTAATGCTTCCTGCAACTCATTGTAGAAGTCACAGAGTGAGAACAAAGTTGACTGTTACATTCTGTATTAGTAGCAGAAGGACAGCACTTTTTTGCGTTATTGCTAACGTCGAATTCATCTTCACAACGTACAGTTTGGTGGAACTCCTCTGAAGAGGATGTAGTAGATAATTAGGTTTTGAGCAATGCGGATGACATCGGCATTTTGGACGTAGAGATCTAAATTTTTTTCACAATTACATTATTTCGTTGCATTATATCTAAGACAATTAAGTTCAAATATTTCACAGAGTGATCATTTAGTTTATTTCATACACAATAAGACGACTAGGGGTAGAAACAGATATCATCGCGCGTGGTAAAACTCACGTGATTTTACATGAAATATAAATGTATATAGTGACATAGGCTTATCTCAATAATAGGCACTGATGTCACTTCATATGTTCACATGATTCAGTTCACCAAATTTTCTTTTTTAGTAAAAAATTCTTAGGTTTAACGACGTGAAGTGGTTGAAAATGGACGTCTAATAAGAAAGTCTATGAACACGAGGTAATATATGTTGAGTCCCTAAATTACCTTTCTTAGAATAACTTATTATTAAATGAATTAGAAGGTAAAAAAATCTCGGAGGGTAATTTTTCACGGTTAAAATACTTCTCTTATACACGTTTATATTTTGAAAAAGCTGTGGGTGAAAAAATTGAACAATATATATTTTTTTCTTTATCATACGATAAATAAAGTGGTATATAAAATAAAAGCTTTTGAAAATTCTTTACAAAAAAAAGTTCTATACACTTCTTACGTAACACCAGCATTATCGCCGTAGCAGCTTTAAGCTGACTGATGCGCGTCGATGAGTCGCAATATGCACAATTAACCCATTTCTAGCACATTTGGCAGTATGCCAGTAAATAAAAAGTGGTGCTACGGCGACATGTTGATGTTACGTAAAAAGCGTTATAGAATATTTTTTGTAGAGATTCTTGTATGTTTTTATTTTATATATTATTTATATATTTATCGAATGACAAAAACCAACTTCTACCTAATTTATGATCTTGGGGAGTTACGCGTTCACCGTTAGAGTTTTTAAGATATTTTTTGTAATTCCCAAATCAAACTATTAAAGCAAAAACTATACTGTTTAATTTTTATAATTCAGAACTTCATAGCGCCTAAAATAAAAATATATTTAAAAAAATGTTTAAAATACTTCTTTATTTAAAGTTGATGATTTTAGTTTTTACTTGACATTTTCCGCATGATTTTTCTAGTATAATTTTTTATATGGCTCTAAGTTCTGTAAAACTCCAAAATCCGTAGATGGCGGATTGCTACTTATTTGACAAATGACTTATTGACAAAGATTGTCAAAAAAATAGAAACACATTACCTACTTGACGAGGGACAAAAACAATGTTTTGTTCAGAGAAATCAATAAAACTTTCGTTGCATGTCATCAATGTTGCACAATACATTGCCAGTCTGATCAAAAAAAAAATCGTTTTACCTTACCTTTACCTTTACCTCCGTCATAAAACGGAAGTATTGTAATCGTCAAAAAGTCACCCTCTGAAATATTTTTTGATCTTCACGTTTCAGGGTCCCTAGACGCCGAAAAACATGTTTTCTCAATTCCTTCGGTCTGTCTGTCAATCTGTCTCTTCGCGGCATAGCTAAAAACGACTTACCCAATTGACAATTTCAGTCACAAATTAAGATTCATATGGGGATGACATGGTAATATTTTGGTAAAAAACCAATATGGTGAAACAAAATGGCGGCCTAGTGAAATGGAAAAAAGATATTAATAAAAACGTATTTATTCAATTTATTTGAAATTTTGCACAAACTATTATGTTGGAATCAACTGGTAACATTTTGGTATGAATCCAAGATAGCGGAACAAAATGGCGGCTTAATAAGTATTTAAAATTTCACCCTGAAAAACTGCTTAAGGGATTGATTTCATTGTGTGCCATAACTAACTGTGGTATAGGAATCAACTACTAAAATTGTGTTACTAATTCAAGATGGCCGAACAAAATGGCGGCTAAATAAAAAGTTTGTATTCATAACAATATGTCCCTTTTAGGTTGTACGTATCCTTTTAAGATTATACAGGTTTAGGTTTTAGCTTTCCTAGATGCCAAAAAATATATTTTATCAATTCCGTCGGTCCGTCTGTCGGTCCTCCAATTTTGCACAAACATCGAAGTATTATATTGGAATGAACTGATACAATTTTGGTACGAATCCAAGATGGCGGAACAAAATGGATAAAATATTTAAAAATTCAGCCTGAAAAACCTACCTAATGGATTGATTTTTAATTGTGTGCCATAACTAATTGTGATGAAGGGATCAACTAGTAAAACTGTGTTACTAATTCAAAGTGGCGGAACAAAGTGACGGGAAAATACAATGTTTATAATCGTGAAAAAATAACCCTCCCAAGTTTCACATATTCACGTTTCAGCTTCCGTAGATGCCAAAAAATATGTTTTATCAATTTCGGCGGTCTGTCTGTCTATCTGTTTGTGTGTCGGTTTGAAGCATAGCTTAAAAACTACTTACCAGATTGTCTTCAAATTTTAGTCAAAATTAAAGGGTCATATGGGCATGATCTGGTAATATTTTGGTAAAAATCCAATATGACGGAACAAACAATTTTGCACAAAAATCAAGTGGTACACAGGAATAAACTGGTAACGTTTTGATATGAATCCAAGATAGCAAAACAAATTAGTGGCCTAATAAAATATTTAAAATATCAGTTTGAAAATACTACTTATTAAATTAATTTCAATTTTTGTTGAAAAATTAAGTGTGATCTAGACATAAACTGGTAAAGTTGTGGTACGAATTTTAGACGACGAAACAAAATCGCGGCCAATTAAAATTTTTTAAAAATTAACGTTTAATAATCTTGTCCAATTGATTTTAAATTTTACATAGAAATGAAATATGAAAATGGGACAAACTAGAACGAATTCAACATGACGTATCAAAATGGCGGTATGTGTCAATGTAGGCAGCAAAAAACTAGTAAAATATTGAAAAGGCAGTACATGTAACACATATATAGTGTGACTATGTACTGAACTAAATTGGGTCACACTTTATTATTTCTAACAAATGGAAAAAATCATAACGAGGGAAGCTCCAGGTAAAGGAAATTTACCGATTGTTTTATAGCCTATTAAGGAAAAGACAAAAACATGGGGCTGTCAGATCAGCGGTCTGCGAATTGGCCATTAAAATAACCTTTAGACTAGTGGTCCTGAGAATAGTTGCTGGTTGCCCAATAAAATTCAGAATAAATGAAATGACCTGTCATCCGACCTAACCTTTCTCTGATGTTTACATTTTAATGATCCGAGTTGTCTTTGCAAATTTTTATTTCGTACTTCGTTGTTTAGTCGTTCTAAATTCACAACACTATTATTGTCTTTGTTTTTGGGTGTTCTAATAAATAATCTGTGATTTTAATTGCAATAAATACCAAAACCTTTGAACACTGGGTATCGGCAACTCTTTTGAATTTAAATGCCTTTAGAGAAGTAAATTTTTTATAATAATTTTTATCTTCAGTTTATTTTAACGTGTTTTCATCTGCACTAAATATAAGTTTTAGTTTAGTAGAATTTCGAAAAAGTGAAGAATAATGTAGTTCTAAATTCACTTAAGGAACTAAACAACTAACAAACTAACATTAAAGAAGACAACCTTGATGTTAGCTCTATGTGCAATAACATTTAGGAAATGTAACAAAAAAGTGAGTAGATTTACATCCAATGACTAAACCCCAATATTTTTATTTTTATAGAGCTTACTTTGTCGACAAGAACCATATGTTCTTTTAACAGTAAAGTATATTTGAGTTTGAGTTTTTTAACAATGTATTTTAGATGGAAAAACTTGGCCAGTATAAGCCAAGGATATCATAGTATTTAGACCACAGATTTTAAAATTTTGGAGAATGCATCAGAAGTTGTCTGTTTGTATGGATCAATATTTATTAATACTGCATTTTAATTTAAACTGTTATAATTACATACAATTCCAAATATAAAGTTGACTACTCCAAAAAGTTAGTCAACACTAAAACTATTGTTACACAGCCATTTGAATTGGTATAAAAAAGTTTTCGTTTAGACTACGCCGCAAATTTGTACCTCATATAGTCTTTCATTTATAAACATTGAGTAACACTCTCACATGAATAGTTTATTTCTATTTCTGAAACAGTAAAACTTTACGTTTATGTGCTGGAAATGTTTTTCATATGTAAATTTTGTTCTTTGAAACCTTCTCTTTTAATCGACTGTGTTATAAGCTAGTGTTAACGAGTTGGGGATTAAAAATCACATGCTTTCACTTCAAGCATTTCTATGAAAGAGGGGTCTCTTTTCATTTCAGGAACTTTCTGATTACTTTTCAAATGATAAGGAATAAGAACCAATAGTAAAATTACTTTGTTTCAACTTTTATATCAATAATCTGCTAAAAAATAGAATTGTTTTATTAAAAGCATGGTGGGAAGAAAACAAGGTATGCTCGCCAGCCAGCGAATCTACGTCAGAAGTGAGGTAGTTTTCGAAAAAAATATAGCAGGGCCTGGAAATAAATGTCAATAAAAATCGTAGGGTAGTTAGATTACTAGTTTGACAACAATTTTTATTTTTTTTGTAGAAAATAAAAATTACTTTGGAAGGAAAAGAATTGCTAGATTCATTTGGGTTTTAAAAATCAAGAACAATATGTCTTGTGCAGTTGCTGGTTGCTTCAGCCACAATAAAACGAAGGACAAACGTAATATAAGGTCTCATAGATTTCCTGAAAACCCTGATTTCTACAGTACTGATGTTTCATGCCTAACACAAATATGACAAAATGAACTTAAATAGCGGTAAATATTTGGTTAAGCATTTCTAGATGAAATAATTTTTAGAAGTTATATGCTAAGCTAAGCATTTTGAAAATATAAAGAAAACTTAATGATGCTACAGAGAGCAACCTGCTCCAGACTTGTTTAAAAACCAATAATTGAAAATATAAAAGAAATATTACAGATGAGACTGAGGATAGGATTTTGGCAGGCTTACCTGGTAACAGAAAATTTGAGTAGACTAAATCAGACAAAGATTCATCTATAATATGTCTAAATAGTAACATACATTTTTATAAGGTGTTCAAATACTTGATATTCTTACATACCTAGGATAACCAGATGACCTCTTTTTAAGCATGTGTGTAGGCATCTAGTATATATTTTGCAATTTATCCGAATTTTTGTTTGTGGAAATTACATTAAAAAAAGCATATAATTATTTTTTTTTACATCCAAAATAAAAGATTGCTAATAACCTTGCTTTGAACAAAAGTTAGGACCTTTTCTTTTAGTCATTGGTTTAGATCATGGTTATTAGTACTCAGATACAAAAGGAGTGATCTTTTTTTAGTTATTTGTCGGATCAGATTAAAGGAATTTTGCAGTAGTAGATTGTATATTTTAAACACTTGTCCGTTTGAAGTTATTAGAGTTTATTAACTTCTAAGTCTTTAGTTCTGTAAAAAACAGCTAAAAATCATTTCATGAACATTTTCTTTCCTTTTTCATTGCTATATGTAAATCTTTTGTTGATATTTTGTAAAAGTTAAATAAATTTAAAATACCTATTTTCATTTATTTTCAACATTTACTTTAGTAAGGTAATTGACATAGTTCCTATAAAAATAGTAAAAATAATACTTTAAATAATAAATTTAGGTTTATCTAATAAAAAATGTTTTAGTTTTAACTTTAAAAGGTTAAGAAACTAATCATTGTCCTTAATAAGATATCCTTAATCACTAAAATACAACTCAGATACACCGTGTGGTGCAGTGGTTTTACAAATAGCATCTACTCTATCTCACTTCAGCTATGTATCTATTACATCTGACTTTAACACAGCAGAAGTAAACAAGCTTTTGGACGACTTGGAAAATATCAGCACTAAAAGAAACTACTTATACATTAGGGATCCAGTGTGTCCAATAATGATATTCTGTCGCTTCACTATTAATTAAAAAATGATTACTTTTACTTAAAAAATTTACCATTTTGCTGCCCAAGTTAAATATGTATATTCTACTGTGTAAATGTTTTCTACAGAATTTTACATAGAACTGGTATAAATTTCAACTAAATGCTTATGGAAAGTAAGCATATTTTTTAAACCGGCTTATTTTTACTCATTTTCTTTACCTATAACAGACTTAACTTGTGGCTTACAAAATTCCTAGAATGATATATATAGATGCAGGCTCTGAGGTAGGTTACAAATAGTAGAAACCAGAAAAAAAAACTGATACTCTAAAGCTCCTATATTGTCAGATACACAACTAAAACAAAAAAAAAATTTTCTTAATCTTAATTAATTAAATGCATACCACGCACTGTTTATATAAATTGAATAATACAGTTTTAGTTAATACCACCTAACACACAATTGACAGAGACATAATATTGATATGAATTTTCCAATGCCAGTAATCTAATTTAGTTCTAATATGTAGTTACAAGCATATATCAAAATTTTCACATATGTATATCTTTTTTAAACATAACTAGGTTTGTGCAGTCAGTGCTAAAATTTCATCAAGTTCTTCTATACAGTAGCTGAATACTTCTTAGTTTAAAAAATACAAATTCACACAGAAGACTTAAAGTAGGACTCTTAAATATACTTATTATGATAATTGGAGGTTTTTTGTTTTATTTTATTTTAGTTCCTTCTGAATGAAGGGTAGGCTCGGAGGTAGGTAACTGTTAAACATTTTCAATTTTATTATCTTTCTTTTGGTAATTGCCATCATGACATGTATGTTGTTTGTATCCGTAGTGCATTTATTAGTCTGCGTACCTATATATCAGCTAAAACAAAAATATGTAGTTATGTACACGTAAAAACTACTGAAACATACATATGTATGCTTAAATAAGATTATAATCTACATAATAGCAAAAATGGTTTATTTACCTTCAATTGTGTTATGTAAGGCTTCAGGGGTCTGGTTTCAGTATTCGTCAAAGTAATGACTTAGGTGCTTATGTAACATATTCAGCTACACATAGGATATTTGACTTACTATACCATTTGAAACCAAACATATTTTTTAAAATACTTGAGTTTAAAATGTATAGATTGAACTAGTCCAAATAAAAATATTTACGTACTGTCTTGAGTTCTTTTACATCAGTTTAATGACTATTTGTGTATGTACATACCTGTTCTAGCTTTTTAAAATATTTTTTGATATGGTAATCCTAAAGAACTACACAATTTTCTCATTATATATGTATCATTAAACTAAATAATACATACCTGCACTTCAAACGATATATAAGTTTATTCCAATAAACAACTTAACGATCTGCAACTATCATATATCCAAAATTCAACAAAAACACACAACTACGTTTGAAAAAAAATCAAAGAAATATATTTAACCTCTACCTGTCAAATTAACGTTCACTCATAACCACAATAACAGAACTGATAAACATGGTCTAGGATGATTTTATAATTAGTACCTCTTTAAGCGATTGATGTATTTCCGTCTCTGTTTTCATCGTAATCATAAAAGAAGATAGAATTATGACCGATACATGAATTCCGTTAACAAAGCAACTGTCAGGTGTAGCAAAGGTGTACTGTAATCTTTTGAGGCCTTTATGCAATAAAAATATGGCTAACCTGTTATTTTAATCGGCCCTGGGTTCGCCTCACAATATACGTCATCAATACCTACACGTAGACATACCTTGTTTTCTTCCCACCATGATTAAAAGTGCTTGAAATTTAGAAAATGAATTATCAGAGTCATATGTCAATTCAATTTGTCAAAGAGAAAGCATCAGGGAGTTTTTCACGCCATGATTTGTGCCATGATTAGGTGATAGATTTTAATAAGGTGCAACGCGAGTTTTGTTGATTTCTCTATATAAAGAAGGATATAACGTAACTTCATATGACGTAGCATTAGTGTGATTCTATAGCTACAACTAAAATACTACAATGTTAACTTTTAAAATGTAAACAAAAGGCAACAAATATATGGAAATACCCAAAGAAGGTGGTGTTACAATAAACAAAAAAAACTTAAAATTATATGACTTAAATATCTACGACAAAAGGAACTAAAAAATAAATTTAGAAAAAGAACTAAGTATAATAAAACAAATTGCCGTAAATAATGGTTATGATGCAAATATCATAAATAATATCCTGCTCAAAAAATAATATAATAAAGCCATTAGTCAAGTATACCCTTTTTTTAAAGATCAAACTAATAAATTTTATGAAATTTTATTTAATACGTAAACAGGATCTAAATGTTGCTATCAGGACAGACAGTAGTTTGGGTAAATATATAAAAAATTAAAAAAACAAAATAAGTAAAGCAAAACAATCAGGTGTCTATAAGTTGACCTACGAGGACTGTTCAAAGACGTACATAGGTCAAACAGATAGAACGTTTAACAAACGCATTTCAGGGAATAAAAACAGTTTTTTTTAATAAAAAATCTGATTCAGCCATGCTGATCAGATGCAATATGCTTAAATTTTTGGAAATAAACAAACTAAAATCATCAGACCTTGTGCGAGATGACTAATTGGAATTAAATATAGATATTGTTAAATTTACTTCACTAAACCATCCTTTTGTCGTAAATATTTAAGTCATATAGTTTTAACAACATCTGAAGAAGCTATATGTGAAACATGCCATGTTAACAACAAATATAGTGAAAATCTTTAAAACTTTAATTTGTTTTTTTTTTATTTTATTTATGGATTTTCATCACGTAACGGCCAACAGTTTCAATTATTTAATTATTTTAAAGCAGAAATTAGATAGGGTAACTCAAGTCAAAAATTAAGTAAACATATTCGAGAATGTCAGCCAATGTTATTACAGTTTTGTTTTCCTATTTGACGACACTTGGTATTTTATTCTGACATATTTCTAATTTCGCGGTAATCTGACTCATACTGAGGCGAATTCCCTTTAATCCAAGCTTTAATACATTTATATTAAAATTACAGAAACTTTTACTATTGTTATCAACACTATTCTGTCAGAAAAAAACTATATGGTACCTAACTAAATATCGTGAGAACTTAACCTATTAATCTAAGAGTCAAGCCAGATTAAAATAATTAAAATTAATATAATGAAAACTCAATCAAATTTGGTTAACAATTCGAATAATCCTATTTTCCATTCTATCCATTTTCGGATAATTCGAAGCATAAATCAAAATAGGCGGCACTGTTCATCTTGTTTTATAGAAAATTTAATTCGGCGTAGGGTGTGGGAATGAGTTGGAATTTAATTCGGAAGCCAGTAGTATATTTAGAAGGGAATCTGAGAAATAGAAATTATTTCTAAGCGGTTTTTAACATGCTAGTCTTATGGACTAACCAGTAATAGCGTAAAATATAACATGCTTATTTTTTAATGATCACAAATTGTAAATTTTTTTCTGGTACTTTCTAATTTATGAAACATGCTATATTTTTTAAGGACTTTTTACAGTCAGCAAGACTACCTAGAACAGATTGTTGCACCAAGAGAACATGGCAAGCAATTTTTCTTGCGAGCTGTTTTACAAGCGGCAGTTCTGTTTTATAGGCACGATGAAGCCAACATTACAACTTAAATTTATTTACGAACTTTAGTTCTCCTAGCCACTAAAACAATATTTATTAATGTGCTTGAATAGATTATTTTAAAATGAAAGTTCAAACATATATATATATATATATATATATATATATATATATATATATATATATATATATATATATATATAAAAAAGTGTACGAATTAAATAGCAAGAAAAATTGTTATAACTCGCAACCCCAAACAAATACGCGTCAAAAATTCGTACAGCTACTTTTATTGATTAAAAACTACATTTTATCCTGGACACCAGACTTGCTCCAAACTTCCAATATTTTGATATTCGAGCAGATGCGTATTTATTTAAGCCCATGATGCAAATTCGTTGTTTTTTACAATTTTGAAAACAAATGTCAATTTGTGATTGATCGTTAAAAAGGAAATTGTAGGCAGAATACGAGAAGGTATAAAAATATACGGAGTACAATGCTAAGTTTGAAACCTATAAAGAGAAAAAAAGACGGGCTACAACATTATTTTGTGGTCACCCGGTAAATGTCTACATTAATAATTATTGAATTGAAATGTGTGTGTGTGTGTGTGTGTGTGTGTGTGTGTGTGTGTGTGTGTGTGTGTGTGTGTGTGTGTGTGTGTGTGTGTGTGTGTGTGTGTGTGTGTGTGTGTGTGTGTGTGTGTGTGTGTGTGTGTGTGTGTGTGTGTGTGTGTGTGTGTGTGTGTGTGTGTGTGTGTGTGTGTGTGTGTGTGTGTGTGTGTGTGTGTGTGTGTGTGTGTGCGTGTGTTTTTGTGTGTGTGTGTGTGTGTGTGCGTGTGTTTGTGTGTGTGTGTGCGTGTGTTTGTGTGTGTGTGTTTGTGTGTGTGTGTGTGTGTGTTTGTGTGTGTGTGTGTGTGTGTGTGTGTGTGTGTGTGTGTGTGTGTGTGTGTGTGTGTGTGTGTGTGTGTGTGTGTGTGTGTGTGTGTGTGTGTGTGTGTGTGTGTGTGTGTGTGTGTGTGTGTGTGTGTGTGTGTGTGTGTGTGTGTGTGTGTGTGTGTGTGTGTGTGTGTGTGTGTGTGTGTGTGTGTGTGTGTGTGTGTGTGTGTGTGTGTGTGTGTGTGTGTGTGTGTGTGTGTGTGTGTGTGTGTGTGTGTGTGTGTGTGTGTGTGTGTGTGTGTGTGTGTGTGTGTGTGTGTGTGTGTGTGTGTGTGTGTGTGTGTGTGTGTGTGTGTGTGTGTGTGTGTGTGTGTGTGTGTGTGTGTGTGTGTGTGTGTGTGTGTGTGTGTGTGTGTGTGTGTGTGTGTGTGTGTGTGTGTGTGTGTGTGTGTGTGTGTGTGTGTGTGTGTGTGTGTGTGTGTGTGTGTGTGTGTGTGTGTGTGTGTGTGTGTGTGTGTGTGTGTGTGTGTGTGTGTGTGTGTGTGTGTGTGTGTGTGTGTGTGTGTGTGTGTGTGTGTGTGTGTGTGTGTGTGTGTGTGTGTGTGTGTGTGTGTGTGTGTGTGTGTGTGTGTGTGTGTGTGTGTGTGTGTGTGTGTGTGTGTGTGTGTGTGTGTGTGTGTGTGTGTGTGTGTGTGTGTGTGTGTGTGTGTGTGTGTGTGTGTGTGTGTGTGTGTGTGTGTGTGTGTGTGTGTGTGTGTGTGTTGTTTCACTGATAATATTTATACTTCATATTTAACATTTTATTCATCTCATATGCTATGTAATATAATATGGTCTGTGGTGCGAAAAATTGAAAACTAGAAAACTATTTTTCAGCTTTTAATGATGTTAATAATTAACATATAAAGCATATAGACAATTTTTATTAATTCTTAAATATTTGACAGAAAACAACATTTGATATACATTCACCGGCAAGGAAAACGGAGCAATTATAATTTTTATGAAAATATGTAAAATTTTAATGTTTTGTAACGTGTTATTATTGTAAGGATTTAAACATAGATGAGACTACATGTTTAAAGTAATTTATAAGAAAACGGAAGAAGTCAGCGATGTTGCGCAACAATATCGCGTATCCAATAGTAATATTTACCGTATTTATGCACGTATTTTGTAAACCGAGGCATACACCAGACGACCTGTTACTGGTCCCCAAGGAAGAACAAATGCTTATAATGATCGCTTTATCGTCTTAAAAGTCTGAGAAATCGTCGGGCTACAGCCGTAGAAATCAGAAATCGACTTCAACATGTCTGGCTTACCAACATCAACGAAAGGACAGTTAGACGAAGACTGGAAGAAGCCAATCTTACTAGCCGTAGACCTGCAACAGGCCCAGAGCTTCTTAGGCGTCATTCTGTTGCGCGAGTTCAGTTCGCCAGAAATCATCAACATTAGGAAGAAAATGAATGGCGCCATGTTTTATTTATGGATGAGTCCAAGTTTAGTCTTCGCTCTCCAGATGGTCATGAGAGAGTATGGCGAAGACCACACCGAGCGTTTTGCCGAATGAACCTTCAGTCCTAGGGCAGGATACCAAGTAGGCTCAGTTATGGTATGGGCCGGAGTTTCTTTGGAGGCACGCACGGAGACATCATTGCAAGGACCTCTTTAACAGCTGATAGGTATATCGACGAAGTTCTACACAATTTTGTTGTCCCGTATGTTAATTTTATTGGAAATAATTTTCTTCTCATGCATTATTATGCCAGGCCCCATACCGTGAGAATCACCCAACAATACTTAAATGACGTAAACATTCCTGTTGTGAGCTGGCCTGCATTAAGTCCAGATGCGAACCCTATTGAGCATGTTTGGGACATGCTTGGGAGAAGAATGCAAAGTCGCATTCCTGCTCCTTTAACTTTAAACGAGCTGCTACAAGCTTTTTTAGAGGAAAGGGAGCTTATTCCTCAAGATGCCATCCGGCATCTAATTTTAGGCATGCCAAGAGGAATACGTGCAATAATTCGAGCACGTGTACGTGCTCATTTTAATAACGTACAATGTACGTTATTAAAATGCATTTGTTTAGTTTTTTCCAGAAACTGGTTTAAATTTTTGCTCATTTTGCGTCAATTTATCTTAAGCCCAATTTTGTGTTTTTTGACTTTTTTTTTTAATAAAAATTGCAAGTGCTCCGTTTTTCGTGTCGGTGAGTATATGTCATATGATTAAAGTTGTAGATACCGCTTTTGGTTATTTTTTTATATAAATTTAAATACAAAGCAAGCATCACAAAGGATTAGCATTATAATAAAAGCGCTTACGATTGTTTATTGATCTGGCTCATTAGCATTAAGATTTAAACTTAATTTGTGTTTAAGTGTGTTATTATTTTTGGGGCAGGGGGACGTTATTAGAATTATACAGTTAAACAATTATTGTTATACGTTTATTACAGTAATTTCTGTAAAATAAAAATTCTATAGAATGCCATTGCAGAAAACAATAAACGTTTCCAGAATGAGGAATTTTATTTAACATACAACAGGAAATAAAACAAGGCTAAATAGGGTTTCCGTAAAGATTTATTACTTGAAAGCAGTGTTTCCCTAGTTCCCAACAAACAATACACGAAGTTTCCGTTTTGTTGGCAAGCTTCGGCCTAAGTACCTTAACTATCTTGTTTGGGAGAGAAGAAATTAGATTTGAAACTGACTAAATTACCTAAAGAATGACATGAATAAGCATTGCTTACTGTTCTTGTACCATTACATTAGAGAGTTTGTAATTCTGTACAACTCTTATATAAACAACTAAGTATTGACTGCCATATAAACACTTATAATTAACTTCATATAGTATTATTGAGATAATGAGAAAGGACTTGAACTAAAAGAATTCCGGTTTTACCTAATAACTTTGTATTTACACCTAGACAGTAAACCATTTTTAATTGGATATAAATATTTATTTTCATCGTCGTGTAACAGTGGCGTAACAATAGTGTTGGGGTCTATTGTTCCAGAATCAAACATGCTCATAACCAGATTAAACTTTTTAAAATATCTAATAATAAATATAACTTTATTTTATTTAGAGTTCTGAACAAATTGCACTGGTAAAAAATTGGTACGAATCCAATACGCTGGAACAAATTGGCACCCAATAAAAATAATTGAAAAGACAGTATACATGTGTTACTATTTGACTATGTCCGGAATTAAATTGAATCACAATTCATATCGTTTCGAGTAAAATAAATTTACCGATTTTTTGCCATCTAGAAACCTCAATCCGTGAAGATCTATAAAAACTTGGGAGGCTGATTTTTTCACGATTACAATACTTCCCTTTTACGAGGGAAGTAAAAAAGTAAAATTTCTAAAAGAGAGATTTTGTTAGATGTTTTTTTTTTGACTTCCTTTTCATAGAAATTTCAAAAGTTCTACTTATTACAAAATACATATAGTCATTTATGATATTTTTACTTCTCCTCATAATAATGTATATATTGCATTATTAAGATTAGATTTTGTGTGCAATGGGCGTAGATTTTCGTTATTTTTAACGGTAGATAATCGCACAAAAATCATATTTTTAGAACGCCCAAACTGATCTCAGTTAAATTAAAATCGGTAATGGTTAAAGTAAAGGTTTTAACATCGAAAAATTTGGAAATCATTGGCGTGGGTACTTGATTTTTTTTTCAATTTTATATATTACTAGCTTTAAAAATCGTCATACATATATATATATATATATATATATATATATATATATATATATATATATATATTGTTTTTTTTTACTCCTTCACGGATAGAAAAATACAATGTGTTTTCATTCCGGGTGTAGAGAGAGAGTGGTAGAGACTCAGTCTCTATTCGGACGCGAGAAAGAAAGCTTCGAAAATGCCAAATATGATTTTAGCGAAACGTCAGCAAAACTGTTCTTTTCAGAACGACAGTAGTGAACGGATGTACACCCGCAATAAAAACACATTTTCTAAATTCGTGACTCTTTTACTACACAGGGTAACTATTAGGGATAAAAAAACATTTTTCTAATTTCGAAATAATTCACCTTTGTTATAAACCGGGGAAATACGTCAAATTTCTATTGAGTTGTATATAAACAGTTTTTTTTCAGTATGCAAATCAACCGTTACATTTTTTTTAACGGTGGAATACACTTAAAAACTGTACAAGTCGCTGGCGTAGATATTTTATTTTATTGGAATAAATATATTTAAAAATTCAACATTTTAAAGATATAGAATTTTTCCAAATCATATTTTAATGCAAGCAAAGGGGTATAATATTAGTATATAATCATAGCAAAGTACATTCTACTATAATATTCTACATTACAAACAATATAAACTTAAATAACTCAAGTCGTACTATGTAAGTAGAATAGAAAGAAGAAATGTGTGCCAAAACATATTTTTTCAATTTCATTATTCGAACTCACTAGAAGACACATGAATCCTCGTTACATTGACATTTTTAAGACGATACGGAAATTTACTCTCTAATATATCTGTTAACTTTTATCTGATATACGTAATTTTCTCACAATAGGTTTAAATTGAACATATATCTAATATATTAAATATTTTTTGAAAATTTATTTTCAGTAAATGACCCCATTCTATTTGATATAAAAATCTTAATATACTTTTTATCAACGCAGGCCAATAAATAACAACTACGAATTTTATTTCGGTCCAGAAAGTCACGAATTTAGCTGAATCCATTTGTTTTATATGAATGGGAGCCGGACGCAATATTCTGCAGTTGCGAACATAAAAAACATAAAATAAATCAAAATTGTTTTTGCAGATTGGCCTCTGTTATGTGGGGTAATGCTCAGATGTTAGTATGGGTTTTATAATTTTAGTTTTCAGTGCAACATAGTTTATATAAATTTCGTGACTCTCATTTTTATGGAATTATTGATAATTCATTATTATAAGAGAACAAAGAAATGTTAATTCAATTTGTCCTGAATAAGTAGAGTGATTGTCAAAAGGAACGACATAGTGCAATTTTAGGATCAAATTTTGATTGTCTGGATTTCAAAATTGTTAGTGGTAACTCGATTGCAATTCTAGTAGCTCCTTGATTATTAAACTTAGGGAAAAAAGTTTAACATCAAGGTGGTAGGGAATAGGGTGTACATATCTTGAAAATATTTTCCCTTATACAGGGTATTAAAAATTATGGCTTTTTATTTGCAAAATCATCTTGTCGTTACCCTTCTGCATCTTATTTATTATATTAATTAAGCTTAATTTTGTTATATCAAAAACTGTACGAGTTGGTCTTTATTGCTAAGCCCACTTCAAAAATTGTATATTGTGTAAAACAAAAATAAAAGCTTAAAATTTCTCAACAAAACTTACCAGAACGCCCTGTACTATTCTGTTAAATAAAACACTTCTTTATTT
This sequence comes from Kuschelorhynchus macadamiae, assembly GCA_030620095.1. NCBI lineage: Eukaryota > Metazoa > Arthropoda > Insecta > Coleoptera > Curculionidae > Kuschelorhynchus > Kuschelorhynchus macadamiae. Next base: position 393,491 of record JAUTXW010000537.1, on the reverse strand, counting down.
GTATACCAGTGCGTCTCGTAATCGAATGAATCCAACTCTCTTGTTACAAATCATTCGTCATCGTGCTATCTTTATAACCTATTAGTCACCGATACGTACGGACTGGTTATCTTTATTCTTCCTATATTCCAATACATTACATCCCTCCCTTTTTATAATACTAATACACCATAACATAACCTAACCTAATTAAGAATAAACAGCCTAACATCTTATCCGGCTTATTATTACTCCAAACTCGTAACTAACATTTATATAATAATAATAATAATAATATGACACAAATATTAATGTTATACAATCTAACTAAAACTAACCATACAACTTAAAATTAAATTAAATTATATAATGAAATATGATGTGGACTGAATCTATATATGTATATACATATAAATACCTAAGTGTAGTTTCTCTATTATAAGCATCAAAATATCGAGATAATTATTTTATTTATTGTTCATGCGTAGTGGCAGCTGTATTGTCAACGCATTTCCACTCTCCTTCAACTCTCTTCAAATGTACTGTATGTTTGATCGTTTCTTAAGTGTACATCCCCACCTTTCTTTTGGATTACCGTGTGCGGTACTGGATTGAAAGGGGGTGTTATTTTGTTTTCTTTTACCAGAGATTTCACATATACTTTACTACCTTCTTCAAGTTCGGTTTCATTTGCTCTTCTTTTTCGGTCTGCATATTCTCTCCCCTTTTCTTTTTGCAATTGATCGTTATCCTTCACTTCTTCATTTATTATTGTATGTTCCATATCTCGTATATTAGGGATTTTATCTCTAAAGACTCTTTTGAAAAACAACTCGGCTGGTGTTTTCCCCGTTATTGTATGTGGTGTGCTATTATACATTGTTAAGTAATCTAATAATTCTTTTTTTCAGTCATGTTTTAGTGCTTGACTTATTTTTAAACGCTTTAAAATGTCTCTATTTTGTCTCTCCACCTCGCCGTTTTGCTGAGGCCAATATGGAATACTATGATATAAAGTAATGTCTCGTTCTTTGCAAAAATTTTTCATATCTGTGCTAGTAAATTGTCTGCCATTGTCAGATGTGATTGATAGTGGATTTCCCACCCGTGAGAATATTTCTTGTAATGCCTTAACCGTAAAGGAAGCTGAAATATCCTTTGTTATTTTAATTTCTTTATAACGGCTGAAGTAATCGATAATTACAAATAAATATTCCCCGCTGGGTAAGGGCCCCATAAAATCCACTGCCACATCAATCCAGGCATCCAGTGGTAGCTCCCTTCTCTTGAGAGGATTTGGCATATTTGGAGTCGACACTAACGTACACCCTCTGCATGTCTTGATTAATTTTTCCACATCCTTATCCATACTTGGCCACCAGACTTTAGTGCGGAGCCTATTTTTCATGGCCACGATGCCTGGGTGACCCTCGTGAGCTGCTCGTAAAACCCGATCCCGAAGCTTTTCTGGAATAACGATCCTTGTACCTCTTAGTAAAATTTCATCGTTAAAACAAAGTTCGGTATTTAATAATTTGTAAGATTTTAAATCGCTGTCCCATTTGTTCGAACTTAATCCCTCTTTAACCTTAATTATTTCTGTATCATCCTTAGAAAAATACTTGATTTCTGACATCGGAACTGCTATAGGCCGGGCATATTCTGTTATTTGCCGAACTTGATCTTCGTCGAAGCTTTTTCTAGTTGTAGAGTTTTGGGTACATAGCCTTGATAACGGGTCTGCTACATTTGTCTTGCCTGGTTTATAGATAACAGTGAAATTGTACGCTTGTAATCGTAACACCCATCTCTCAATCCTTGCACATGGTTTAGACCTTGGGCTGAAAATTGTTTCCAGTGGTTTGTGGTCTGTTATTAATTCAAACGAATATTTTCCATATAAGTAGACCTTAAAGTGTTCCACCGCCCAAACCAATGCTAGCGCTTCTTTTTCGGTCTGACAATATCTTCTTTCACAGTCTGACAAGCTCTTATTCCCAAATGCGATTATTCGCGGACCTTTATTATTTATCTGAATTAACACTGCGCCTAATCCCACGGGACTAGCATCAGCCATAACTTGTGTGCGTTCACTTGGATTGTAGTACCCTAATGTTTTAATGTTAGCCAAACATTCCTTTAATTTATTAAAAGCTGTGTCTTGTTCTAAAGACCAATATTGCTGTATGTTTGCTTTTTTTGTTAGTTTTAAACGCAGAAACTTCCTAAGTGGCTCTGTCAAAGTAGCCAGATTTGGAATCCACTTCCCAACATAGTTGATTAATCCCAAAAAACTTTGAATTTCTTCAATAGTGTCTGGTTTCCTAAATGATAATATGCCAGCAACATACGTTTTTAAAGGTTTGATTCCAGTTGAATTTAATGTGTGCCCTAAAAAGTTTATTTCTCTAAGTCTGTATTGACATTTTTCTTCATTCAACAGTACATTGTATTTTCGGAGTGTTTCTAAAGTATGTGTTAAACATTTATCATGCTCTTTAACATTTTGTCCAAAAACAATTATGTCATCAACAAAATTACGAGTTCCTTCACAACCAGTTAGAATTCTCTCCAGAGTCTTTTGAAATAATTCAGGAGCACATGTTATGCCGAACATTAGACGTTTATAACGGTAGAGACCTTTACTAGTAATAAATGTAGTTATGTACCGACAGTCTGGAGATAATTCAAGCTGGTGAAAAGCATTCTTTATATCCAAACGAGAAAATACATTTGCATTTCTAAAACTCGGCAACATCGTATCCATAGTTGGTAGAGGGTGATTTTCTCTTATTATGGCCTTATTAGCCATTCGCATGTCAATACAGATGCGTATTTCCCCATTTTCTTTTAAAACTGGCACCATTGGAGAAACCCATTTTGACGCTTCATTTACAGGTTCTATTATGTCAGATTCCATCAGTTCTTTTAATTTAGCTTCTACTTTAGCTTCAAGTGGTATTGGTATCCTCCTGTATGGTTGTGCAACCGGTGACACGGACCTATTTATCGGAATGTCTATTACTATATCCTTAAACTTGGGAAACTCCTCTATTAAATTAATATCGAGACCTATTTTTAAAACATTTAAAGCCATTGCTGTTGTTTTGCCAATCAGATTTTTTGTTCCACCTTCTATTACGTAAAATATACCCTTTTCCTGGTTGTTCCCTGCCTGAATTAGCGCTTCAAATGACCCTATCACTCTTAATGGCGTTTTACTGGCATAAGCCAAAAAAGTTTTGTCCGGACTTTTTATTTGATTCCAAACTTTTATATCCTTTTGCTTTAGATATTTCCAAGTCTTGTCCGTAATTAAATTACTCTTGCTCCCTGAATCAATCATCATTTTTATACTAACTGATCCGAGGATGCAAGGTATCTCTGTATCGTCGTCAATTTGGAAAATGTATTCTGTTTCTTGTGAACCTTCCCCAGATTGGTGTGAATTTTGCTCGTCATTATCGATGTAATATAAAGATTCTTTTCTTTTGTTAGAAAATGAGTTAAAAGAATTTTTCCTTTTAATACCCTGTTTTGCATTGAAATTGCTGCCACTACGACACTGATTTCTAAAATGTCCTATTTTTTGACATTTTAAACATCTTTTATTAATAGCTGGGCACTGATCCCGCTCAGCGTGTACAAAAGCCCCACATCTACCACAATATTTGAACCTATTGTCTCTAAATTTACTTGTTGTCGGTCTTTGATCAATTTTGTATACTTGATGAGTGGCTTTTGTTCTTGCAATTCACGATTTATGGACTCTAAACCATTGGCTTCAGCAAAATTGTTTCTAACGTAACAGTATCACCTAAAGCTAATATTTTTTTCTTAATTCTACAGAACTACATTTCTCTACTACCTGGTCAACTAGATTTTCCTCAATATTCGAAAATTTACACTTGCTAGCCTGAATTCTTAATCTAACTATGAACTTTTCGAACTTTTCCTCTGGTTCCTGTTTAATTTTTCTAAATAGATAACGTTCATACAACTTACTTTGTTTAGGTTTAAAATACTCATCTAGTTTTTGCAGTGCCGCTTCAAAAACATCTTCTCCTTCCTTTGGTTTATCTACATGTGCGCCTGGAATGTTGTAGTACAGTTCCTGCAAGGTCAGCCCTCCAGAGTGCAGTAAGATGGCTCGTTTGTTCTTTGCTTCATCGACATTTATGGCATCCAAATATATATTGAATGCCCTTTTCCACTTGTCCCATCTCAAACCCACTGAGCTAGGGTCTCCCTCGCAATCAAATGGCTCAATACTCGTTAAACCACTCATTTTTAGAACCTTGAATTAATAATAATTAACAATATTACCTTCTTTTAGCAGCTATTAAAGTTAACTTAAATCCATTAAAAACTGCAGATAAAATGAAACCTTCAAACGCGACATTATAATAATAATAATAATTATTATTATTACTATTATTATTATTATTATACATATACATACATATTGTTATTATCATTTTTGCAAATACCCTATAAGGCTACAGAAAACTTTATTTTACCAACTATGAAAAATTCTACTATCGTTTCCCAAAATAATTTAATTCTTTCGTAATTTTTTCCGCTCGTGAGTTAAATTTTTTTTTTTCAACATAATATAGTCTCCTATCTAACACCTTGTATAAAAATAACTATGTATTTTAAACCACAAAAATTATAATGAGCTCAGACACTTTTATTAGTTTTTTAAACCTCTATTTACCTGGGGTGGTTTTTAAACCATCCCTCCCACTCCCTATGAAGCAACCTAAAAATTTAATTTATAGGCTTTGGGTTTTAACCCTGCTTATTATTATTTATTCATTTATTTTCTGGGAAAGTTTCTAAACAATCCCTCTGGTTCTAGGTCTCTTTAAGACCTTTATTAGGTCCCACTCCCAATTTCGTTAATGGTTTTCAAACCAGTTTAAGGCCTTTAACCTTTTAAAATACCAATTATTTTTCTGTTTTTTTTTTCATTTCAACTTCCGGATTTTAATCCATTTACTTCCTGGTTTTTAAACCAATAAAAATTTCTCAAACAATTTTATTCTATTACAATGCTAATAATATCTACTTACTTTTTCCGAAATCACTAGAAAATTAAACTAATTTAATAACTGATTATATTCACAGGCACTCACTACCAATAACACTGTTTTTCTTTTATCCTCGTCGCCAAAAATGTACTATTCTGTTAAATAAAACACTTCTTTATTTGTATACCAGTGCGTCTCGTAATCGAATGAATCCAACTCTCTTGTTACAAATCGTTCGTCATCGTGCTATCTTTATAACCTATTAGTCACCGATACGTACGGACTGGTTATCTTTATTCTTCCTATATTCCAATACATTACACGCCCTATATATTAAAATATATTATACTTTATGTTGACACCCCTGGAATTGTCAACAAAATTTTATTAAGCGATTCCTATGTCTAAATTAGATAAACTCGAGCTTAAAGTTTAAAAAAATGGATTTTTCGAAAAAAAAACTAATTGGTATGACTCAACTAGGCAAGTGACAAGAACTAGTTACTTACCCAAAAAATCTATCAACAAAGTATCCTGTCAGAAAGCTTTCATGTAAAAGCGGAAGTGAAAAACGTATGCAGAGACTTGACGAAATCGGAAGTGCTGTGTACAAAAAAAAACGAGCGTAACAAACAAATTTTAATAGAGGAAAATGGGCTGGTGGTGAATTTAAAAGTTATATCCATATATTAGCTCGAGGGAAATATTTAGGGAAACTGATGTAAGCAAAACTTTTGTTGAAAGAATTTTACATAAAAATAAATTTCGCTCATACCAAAGCCCACTTTTACAAGAGCTGATGATCACGAAAAGCGAGTTATCTCTTACGAATGGGACAAATTTAAAGGCAGATGTTTTTTTTTGGCTTGTTGTTGTTTACCGATAAAGCAAAATTTCGCAAAAACGGTAATGTTGACAGACATATCTTTCATTATTATGCTACCGAGAATTTACATTTTATTCATACACATAGTTTTTAAATGTTTGGGGTGGCAGGTATAGTGCGAAATTTTGTGACCGGGTCATATTTCTTCTTGAAGGATTTACCATTTATTATTCTATATATATATATATATATATATATATATATATATATATATATATATATATATATATATATATATATATATATATATATATATATATATATATATATATATATATATATATATATATATATATATATATATATATATATATATATATATATATATATATATATATATATATATATATATATATATATATATATATATATATATATATATATATATATATATATAAATATATATATATATATATATATATATATATATATATATATATATATATATATATATATATATATATATATATATATATATATATATATATATAAATATATATATATATATATATATATATATATAAGGCAGCATGAGGGCTAGCAACCCTCATGTTGAGACTCCCTTTGCTCTCGTCAGACGAAACCAGGCCTCGGAAACCGCCCCCGGTGTTGGGATTGCACCTGGGGGAAGACCATCATAGTCCCTAGCACTGGAGCGTGAAGCGAGTGGCACCTCCTTGTGAAATGGATCCACAAAGCCTAGCACCCTTAATCAAGACAACCCGAGGAACAGCTTGGACCAGCGAGAGGCAAGGCCTCAACGCAGTCCCGCTGATAATCGCAGAAAGGTAAGGCAGCATTGGACAAGAGAAATGAACCTCACTCTCATGAATGCTTATTACCGAGTCACTGATGGGGAGACAAATAGGACCAAGTACAGAGCTCGGCTCCTGGAAATGTGGACGAGGCCTACCCGGACAAAACATTCACGACCCAGCATCTAGGAGCACAAATTACAAACATCAAAACACATAAATTAATATCAATAGACGAGCTGCAAACAATGAAAGCAGATGCTGAACGAAGGTCTCAAAACAGAAGATCGCTTAATATAAGAAGATCAATCGCTAGAAGTCTGGGCCCAGAACCTCCACCTCCGGAGGAGCCAACTTTAAATGAAGAACCACAGCCAGCTCACAGACATGCTGATGAAATAATTCGTATGTTCCAAGAGACCAAACAAAACTATGAAGGAATCCCGCTAGAAGTTCGACCTAAGATACCAAGACTTAAATTAAACCCTGAAGCCAAAAATACCATTTCAGCAATCAGTGTAGCTCTTGCTGAAAAACTGCACAACACAGAAAGCCTGGAGTGTTTATGCCATAAAGTACACTGCGCAGCTAGAGTAGCTTGTAATATCCTCGACCAGCATCAACCCTACCCCCAAATAACCAAAAACTTTTTTCCGAAATCTTGATACGGAAATCACAAACAACAAAGCAGTCATTCCAAAGCAAAACGAAATGGAAGAATTTTGGAAAAGTATCTGGACCGAAAGAATCGAGCATGACTACCAAGCCCAGTGGATTGATGCTGAAAGAGAACACGCCCAACAGTATGTCCCAATGCCAGCAATCCCAATAACAGTTGATGATATACGAGCAACGGTAAAACGACTGAAAAACTGGACTGCACCAGGCATAGACGGAATTCACAACTTCTGGTGGAAGGCATTTACCCACGCGCAAAGGCCACTGGCTTCCCTTCTTCAAAAAGCAATCAGACATCCCGAAAGCACACCATCATACTTCACTCATGCGGTGACTCACATGCTTCCGAAAAAGGGAGACCCAATTCAACCGAAGAACTACAGACCGATAACATGCCTTCCATCAGCATATAAAATACTTACTTCCATCGTGAGTCATAAACTCAATTCCCACATAAAACATAATAACATACTAGCCTGGGAGCAGAATGGTTGTAAACAGAAAGCTAGAAGATGCAAGGAACTCCTGGTAATCGATAACGTTGTCACCAAACAGGAGAGAAAACGACTCAAAAATTTATCGGTAGCCTGGATCGACTACCAAAAAGCCTTCGACTCGGTTCCCCATTCTTGGCTGCTGGAAGTATTAAAAATCTATAAAATAGAACCTCAAATAACCAACCTACTCCAGCACCTAATGACATCATGGCGGACAACACTATCAGTAGTACCAAGAACCAGAGAAATACCCATCAGAGAGGCATATTCCAAGGAGATAGCTTAAGTCCCCCATATGGTTCTGCATTTTAAACCCTATATGCTCAACCGAGCTCGTATGCCTACACTATCGATGACTATATGGAGGACCTTAGCCAGGGAAAACAGCAGCTAGAGGGAGAGTTAGAGATAGCTAGCAATTTCAGCCAACCCATCAGGATGAAGTTTAGACTTGACAAATGTGCGACTGTCCATATAAGGAGAGGAAAACTAGTGGCGAATGAGGACATCACGCTCACAGATGGGAGCCATATCGAGGACCTGGAAACAAAGAAAACATACAAGTACCTGGAAATCCAACAAACCTACGAAATAAGACAGCAGGAAAACAAACAAACAGCCGCAAAAGAACTGATCCGAAGAACCAACAAAGTATTAAAAATACAGCTTAATGCCAAAAACAAATTTGCAGCCATAAATATCTGGGCCATACCACCCTTAACTTATACTTCAGGCGTACTTACCTGGTCAAAGACGGATCTGGGCAGGCTAGATAGAAAAATCAGAACATTGCTGACGAAGCATGGCATGTTGCATCCAAATTCGGCTATCGAAAGACTGTACTTATCTCGTGGGGAGAGGGGGGGCGCGGACTAACGAACCTAGAAGAAGCTGACGAAAAAGAACGGAAAAAACTTAAGGAATATTTTTTAAGTAAAAACTTGCCCGTTTACAAAAGGACTGTAGCTTTGGACAAAGAGTACACCGCACTCAACCTGGCGAACCCCGGAGTTCCTGAAACAGAGAACCAGTCAGAACAGAGGAAATTAAGATGGGGCAGTAAACCCCTGCATGGCAGATACCACACCTCAGTGCATCAAGAAGATGTAGACTTAAAAAGCTCAAATACTTACCTCACGGCTGGATATCTTTTCCCGGAGATTGAAGGAGCAATTCTTGCAATTCAGGATCAGGTGATTAAGACTCGATCATACGCCCGCCATATTCTAAATCAACAAGTCACACTATATATATATATATATATATATATATATATATATATATATATATATATATATATATATATATATATATATATATATATATATATGCTGTGATATATATATATATATATATATATATATATATATATATATATATATATATATATATATATATATATATATATATATATATATATATATATATATATATATATATATATATATATATATATATATATATATATATATATATATATATATATATATATATATATATATATATATATATATATATATATATATATATATATATATATAATATATATATATATATATATATATATATATATATATTTATATATATATATATATATTATATATATATATATATATATATATATATATATATATATATATATATATATATATATATATAAATATGTATATATATATATATATATAAATATGTATATATATATATATATCCTTCATCTACCTTCATCACGCAGGCTTGTACCCAGGGAGATCTGAAATAACAGATTCCTCGATATGACAAAAACGAAAACGAAACGTCTATCATACTGAAACAGTACTACATGCTAAGTGTAACACTTAGCGGCACCTATTAGGGCTCAGGTGGTTTCCGGCTGCAGACCCATAGATAATTTGGCAAATATATATATTTATATATATATATATATATATATATATATATATATATATATATATATATATATATATATATATATATATATATATATATATATATATATATATATATATATATATATATATATATATATATATATATATATATATATATATATATATATATATATATATATATATGTTATGATGTTATATCCGTTATAGCCACGTGTATTCATTGACCTTCAGTCGCATGGGAACGGATATGGCGATTTCAACATTTCAAGGAATGCATTGCAAGCAGTATTTTCGAGTTGCAGTTCTCACAGCTTGAAGGTGCTACCTCATCATTTCAAAACATATAAATTAAGCACCAATTGTAAATATTAGTTAGTTCATATCAGATACTGTTATTATGTCAGTTTAAGTCTCAAATTATACGGTTTAAGTTTTACAATTATACAAAGTATTTTTAAGTGAATAAATAATATTTTTAAAAAGTGAATTTTTGAAATAAAAGTGTAACAAATTGGCGCAGTCGGTAGGATTCGTCTAACGTCGGCAGAACAAGGAAGACCTGACTGTTGACGGCGGATCGCAAATCCCTTAACGAAGAAAAGAACCATATCAAGGCGTCCTCACTCAAAGATAGCTGCGGAAGGAACACCTGGTGAAACCCCTGGCAGTCCTAAGAGAACAAGACGACCAATGCTCCTGTTTACGTAAGTGACATTGAATTATCCCGTTTTAAGTGTTGTATTTTATTTTATTTTACTGTTCGATTGTCTATACGTAATTTTCTACCCTGATTTTAATTTTCGTATATTCTACCCTGAATTTGAAGAAAAGCTAAACCTTTATTTACCAATTTTGTAATTTGAAAAATAGCCTAATATTTTGTGTTTTTATTTTCAAAAAGAATTTTAATTTGTATTCTTATAAAAATTTGAAGCAATTAACAAAATGCCCGAAACACGTTCTCAACAAATCCAACCAGCTGCACAGCAAACAACACAAAGTGCTGAAGTAGAAATCGAGCCTTACAGGCTATCCGAAATATTTTCTATAGTGCCTGAATTTGAAGGCGATCAAATCTCCTTAGGTACCTTTTTAAACGCGTGCGATTGTGCCTATAAAATGGCAACAGCGGATCAAAGACTCTTGTTAACGATTCACATAAAAAATAAACTTAAAGGAAGAGCCGCACAATTAGTAAATTCAAGAAATCCGGGAACATATACCGAAATTAAACAACTTTTAAATCTCCATTTTGGCGACTCAAGGGACTTATCGTCTCTTATACAGGATCTTCAAAGACTCCGTCAAGTTCCCGGCGAGTCCGCCCTTACATTTTATAATCGGTTACAAGTTTTAAATGCAAAAATGCTTTCGAGTATTCAAAAAGCTTCTAACCTCACTAATGATCAAAAAGCTGCACAAAGCAGATTAATTGAAACAATGAGTTTAAATACGCTTTTAACTGGACTAGAACCTCGTCTAGGCCAAATCATTCGTGCAGGAAACCCGGGAGACCTTTTAGAGGCCCACTCCCGCATTAGAAGAGAATTACAGCTCTCCTATTTTGAAAACCAAAAAATAAACAAACAAACCAAATTCTCCGAAACCTCCTCAACCGATTAGGAAACCTTTACCACAAATTATAAAATGTTATAAATGTGGACGCACCGGACACATAGCTCCAGAATGCCGTACACAACCAATGTCCCAACCTGGTTATTCCCAAAATAGTGGTAACGTAAACTACCAAAGACAGTTTCCTTCTTCCGGCCAACCTCATTTTTCTCAGCAAAACAGACCCAACACATTTTCATCTCAATATAGACCTCCTGCAGCTGCCTAACAAAACCAAGCTGCATCCCGTCCTCCTATCATGCAGAGAAACTCAAATTTTTACCCAAACCAACAGAGAGCTCACCACGTAAATTATGATAACCCATATTACGAAGAACCCCAATATTACGAGTATTCTCAAGATGATAGTAACTTCGAAAACCAAGAATACTGTATTCAAAACGACCAAACTTTTACAAGTCATTCCGAAGAATTTGACAGCTCAGAATTTCAAAATTTTCCGTCTCCCCTTCACAAGAACCACCCTCCGGACAGCATCACCAAATCGATCGACCCGTTGTTGGAACTACAGAGTCAGATTCAGACAATGAATTTAGACGATTTCGACCCCAATGTGAACTTTCCGGAACAAGCGTTCCTTTGAACCCATTTCTTACTGTTAATCCCAAGAACCTGTACTATATTAACGATGCTTCAAATACCTTCAAACTTTTAATCGACACCGGAGCAGGGATATCTATTTTTAAAGAAAACACCGTCAAGAGATTTCCCCATAGGACAGCAGAAAACGTTACTATTCAGGGCATAACAAATCAAAAATTGTCTATATTTGAATCCACCCTTGTCCCTTTTGAGATAGGTAACCCACATAAAGTGTATATTTATAATCTAGATATCGATTTTGATGGCATCTTAGGACTTGATTTTCTTGAGCATTATGAATGCATAATCGATCTTAAATCAAAAAAATTAATAAACGATTTTAAAACGATTCCATTGCACAAAGTCGGTGCTATTACAACCCCAAATAATGTCAATAAAAATGAGATACACAATAAAATTTCTATCGATGCCCGCACAGAGAAAATATTCAAATTAACCTGTAATCTAAAAAATACTGACGCCCTGTTAACGGCTCAGGAAAAAGAAAAGGTTCGTCTACCTAGTGCGATTGTACATGTTAACGAAAACGGCGAATTTATGACTTCTATTTTAAACGCAAACGCCATCCCGAAATCCATAGATTTTTCCGATCTTTCTATAGAGCCATTCACGTCAAGCGACGTCATATTAAACTTAAATACTCAAGATGATTATGCGTCCGACCAAATTGATAGAGTACAAATAATCCGAAATGAGCTAAGAACGGAACATCTTAACTCCGAAGAAAAGGAGATGATCACAAACCTCTGTTTAGAATACTCAGACATATTTTATATTGAGGGTGATAAGCTAACGTTCACCAATGAAATCAAACATGTAATAGAGACTAACAACGCAAAGCCTGTATTCACGAAATCTTATAGGTATCCTCAGATACACAAAGAGGAGGTGAAAACACAAATAGGAAAAATGTTAGAACAAGGAATTATCCGGCCCTCTATCTCACCGTGGTCTTCACCGGTGTGGGTGGTACCCAAAAAACTCGATGCATCCGGGAAATAAAAGTGGCGTGTAGTTATAGACTACAGAAAGCTGAATGATCTTAGTATTGACGATAAATACCCTTTGCCAAATATTTCAGATTTATTGGACCAACTTGGTAAATGTCAATATTTCTCGACGCTTGATCTCGCGTCCGGCTTTCATCAAATTGAGACCACTCCCGATGACATACCTAAAACAGCATTTTCAGTCGATAACGGACACTATGAATTCGTCCGAATGCCATTCGGTCTAAAGAATGCCCCGTCCACGTTCAAGCGTGTCATGGACATCATTCTTTTGGGCATCCAAAACGAGCGTTGCCTTGTATACATGGACGATATAATCGTCTACTCTCCCACCATACATGAACATATAGACCGACTAAAGGAAGTTTTTAAACGTCTCCGAAATGCAAATCTTAAAATTCAACCCGATAAGTGTGAGTTCTTGAGAAAGGAAGTTGCTTATCTGGGACATCTTGTCACGAAAGATGGTGTAAAACCCAATCCCTCAAAAGTAGAATGCATTAAAAACTTCCCAGAACTTAAAAATACAAAGGACATTAAGTCTTTCCTGGGATTAGCGGGATATTACCGCAGATTCATCCCGAACTTCGCAAAAGTGTCCAAGCCTTTAACCCAACTCCTAAAAAAGGACGTCCCATTCCTCTTTGATTCTGAATGCAAAAAGTCATTCGAAGAACTAAAGAAAGCCCTAATTACAGACCCCATTCTCATCTACCCTAATTTTGAGGAAACCTTCCTCCGGACTACAGACGCAAGGGCATTCGCAATAGGCGCTGTGCTGTTACAAGGGCCAGTCGGAAAAGATCTACCAATAGCTTTCGCATCTAGAACACTTTGTAGCGCAGAAACTAAATACTCCACCATCGAAAGGGAGCTACTGGCAATTGTATGGGCCGTAAAACATTTCCGCCCTTATCTTTTTGGACGAAAGTTTACACTTATTACGGACCACCGGCCATTAACCTGGCTCTTTTCGATTAAGGACCATGGTAGTAGGCTTGCTCATAAGCCCGGAAAGATAAACAAAAATGCAGACGCCCTATCCCGAATAAAGATTAATTACTTCCAAAAATGCGCAAATTTCCAATCAAAATGTGCCATTTTTGCCGCTAACGAAAATGATAGCGAAAATGACGACCAAAGCCAACCAGACCCAAATACCGTCGAAATAGACGACGAACACATCACACAAGAATATAACAAATTTGTAGATCTCTACCAAACGAGATCAATAATTGACTATTCCAAAGTCGAATTCTCAAATTCGCAGCTTTTAGATAAATCGCATAAATTAATTATTACCTTTTTCTGGCAAAACAAACTAGAGGAAATGCATTACAAAATAATCGAGGATATCTTCGAAGAAAACGTTCATTTTGAAAACATGAGCGTTAACATTGCCTCTACCAAAACTGTAAAAGATAGAAAATACTTTATTATCCCAATACCATTCGACCCGGAAATTGTAGCCCAACACCTGTTCTATGTTCTATTTAAGGCCCAAAATGAATTCGATCCCTCTAAAACATTTTATGTAGAAAATAATTTAGCACTGCCCATTCTCGAAATGTTCCCATTTATCTTTGCCGATAAAGAGATAAAACTTAAAATCTGTCAAAATGTTGTAAGATCCCCAGACGCTGACGAAATTCCCCAAATTCTAGAACACTACCATTCAGGCAAAACTAATTTGCATCGGGGAATAAACGAGACAGTCAGGCGCATAAGAGAAAAGTATAATTGGCCGAACTTAACAAAAGATGTTGAAAAATTAATTAAAGCCTGCGAAATATGTCAGAAGGTGAAAATATGTCGGAAAAATTTAAGTACACCACTCGTTATAACGGAGACCCCAAAAACCCCGTTTGAAAGAGTAAACATTGATATCTTCGAATATCCAACCAGATATTACGCACTCACAGTTCGAGACGAACTTACGAAGGTCACGCAAGCCTACCCAATAGACGACAAAAAAGCGTCAACGATTGTAAATACCCTATTAGTATTTTTCCAGCATTTTGGAACACCCCTAAGAATACATTGTGACTATGGGCGTGAATTTGATAACTCGTTAGTTAAAGACCTTTGTGAATTGTTTAATACAAAACTAACATTCTCTAGTGTAAATCATCCCCAGTCTAATGGGTCCATCGAAAGGTTCCATGCAACCTTATCAGAAATGATTAGAGCGAACGTAGCAGAAAACCCTACAGAACATCCGTTTAATGTATTACAAAACACACGGGTTTACTTCGTTTGAACTCATTTTCGGTCACACGTCAAGTAGGCCACCTGAAACATTATACAATCAGGAAAAATTAATATCGAAATACATACGAGATCTTAATAACCGCATGGAATATTATTACAAAATCGCTAGGGCAAAAACAGAAAGACAAAAAGAAAAAGCAAAAGTCAGGTTTGACGAACACGTATCTCCTATCCCCGAATACAAAGTTGGCGATAAGGTATACGTCAAAGAGTCACAAATAAAATCAAAATCCGAAAACAAATTTAATGGTCCTTTTGAAATTACACAAGTGTTTCAAAATTCCGCCATTCTTCTTAATCCTCGGACAAATCAGTCATCTAAAGTCAACTTCGATAGGTTAAAACCCTATTTTGAATAAGAATATTCTTCTTTGCAGATTCCTCGGGCTGCTCTCGGTAGGCCTGTCCCAATTTTCCATAACACCTATCAACAACACACTCGGAATATTCTTCCACGAAGAAGGTTCTGTCAAAGTGTCAAACGACAAGTGGACACTCCTCGTGTATAAAGATCTTTCTTACATAAAAGAAGCTATCGTGAATAACGATAAAATCCTAGAAGGATTACTAGACGGCTTCATAAACGTTGACTCGCCTAGAATGATATCTTTCAGATCCGAAATACAAACACACGTTAGCCTGCTTAATCAAATATCCGATTCTGTCAATTTAAAATATAAAGAAATAATCGCAGATACGAAAAAATATAGTTACAGGGAGAGGCACGGAATATTTAACGGAATTGGCACGGTCTGGAAATCCATAACTGGAAACCTCGATGCCTCAGACGGTGAATATTTCAATGAATGCATTGATAAAGTCAACCAAGACGAAAGACATATCGAGAACCTCCTTAAAAATCAGATATCGGTTACTACTTCAGTCATAAAAACTTTTAACGCATCAATACAAAAACTTCAAATAGACGAAGAAACATTTAACCGAGACATAATCGAAATCCATAAATCGATAATAGACATATCTGATGACCTTGCATTTTACGATGCTCAAATAAGAACATTAGACTTATGTGAATCATTAATGGAGAGTTACTCCTTTCTAGAAAACTTTCTTAACGACGCTCTAAATGCTATATCATTCGCTAGACTAAATATTTTACATAGCTCAATAATAACCCCAGGAGATCTGATTAGTTCTCTTCAAGAAATTTCACAATCTCCTAGAAAAAATATTCTACCTCTACCTGTGTACTCTTCAACACTCGCACAATACGTTGAGATTATCGAACTTGAGGCATATCAATCAGACACTAAAGTAGTGTTTATTTTAAAAATACCTTTAGTAAATCCTGAAAGCTATACCTTATATCATCTTTATCCAATACCTGTGTTGGATAATCGAACAGAATTTCACCATATAAATCCTACAACACAAAAATATATAGCCCGGGACGATGATTCAATGTTATACGTTTCATTTCAAAACCTAGAAGGCTGTAAATCAATAGGACGAAACCAAAAGATCTGTTCAGATGTTCTACCCTACCCAATAGATAGCGAAGCGATTTGTGAAGCTCAGCTCCTTAGAGGACCAAACCAGTTACCTAAGACATGTCAAGTATCAATTCTTCTGGCAAAAGGATACAACGTCAAAGGTATCGACCCAAACTTTTGGTTGATTACTGTGTCAGATCCATTACCAGTTACTATCAAATGTGAAGGAAGAGAAGTCAAGAAGAACATTATCAATGTCAATTCCCTCCTTAAACTTCAACCGTATTGTAACACCTTTATAGGGAGCACACGCGTTCACGCCAAGGCAATCATCGACAAGTATCAAAACGTTACTTACAAAAGCCACCCAGTTTTGATCCCATACAAGTGCTGCCAACACATCTCATCGAAGCTTCATATCCCAGACCTCAAACCTCTAAAACTGAACAAGATAGATGTAGAAGATCTCAATATTGCTCAGCACAAACTGGACCAATATTCAGAAGAACTGGACAAACTAATAAACCAACCTTTTGTCTACAAACACTTGTCTTGGTTCACAGTCATCACAATAGTACTTCTAGCCAGCCTACTCGTCCTGTACATATTATGTAAGTGTCGTCGTAAGAGACTACCCAGCATCACCATGGCTCCACTAGATGATGGTTCACCACCTCCGCCCAGACCACTGCAGCGAAAGACAGTCAAGAGCAGACTAAGCAGTATTCTTGCGAGAAGACGGCCAGCTATCCATCCCCAAGCCGAAGAAGAAGACGAAGACGAACTTTAAGTGATTTTACAAAAGTTAAAACATTGTATTAACTTTTGACTAAAAGGGGGAGTTGTTATATCCGTTATAGCCACGTGTATTCATTGACCTTCAGTCGCATGGGAACGGATATGGCGATTTCAATATTTCAAGGAATGCATTGCAAGCATTATTTTCGAGTTGCAGTTCTCACAGCTTGAAGGTGCTGCCTCAGCATTTCAAAACATATAAATTAAGCACCAATTGTAAATATTAGTTAGTTCATATCAGATACTGTTATTATGTCAGTTTAAGTCTCAAATTATACGGTTTAAGTTTTACAATTATACAAAAGTGAATAAATAATATTTTTAAAAAGTGAATTTTCAAATAAATTTTTTTAGAAAACGGTGTATCCTAACGAATTAAACTAAACCCTATACTTTTATAACTTGGAATTGTATATTGAGAAATGTACGCAGGAAAAAGTCAGGGCGATTTTTCCCCTACATATATACTATTAAATTATACAGAGTGTTCCAGCTATAAGGAATTATTTCAAGTTCAGCTCTGTATCGAGAAAGGAGGTAAATACACCGAAGAAACGTCTAAGTCTAAGCCTAATCTGTGTCAGGGCTGATTTTTGAGAAATGTCTGTTTGTACTGTGCACGATCTTCTTTTGCTTGGTTTTGAGCCTTCCGCAAAACGATCATAACCAATTCTTGGACATATGAAGAAACTAACACGTCTACTCGTCCTTTAATTTTTAGTATTTTTGTATCCTGAATGTTTGATTAATTTATTTTAATATCTAATTAGTGAAATATTTCGATTTGGTACACATAATGGCAGACTGGACAGCCAAATTGCTGATTTATGGTTGAAAAAGAAATTAACGTTCTTTATCAAATTGGTCAATTTCTATGCGATAGAAATTTGTCTAGATTTTCAAATTTCTAAAGATTACGTTCTTGTCTAAAGCAAAATTGCAATTAGAAAATTTGGAAGAACAATATGTTTTTTGTAGTTAGTTGAATGAAATAAAGATAAATTATGTCAATAAAGAAACAAAAATAGAAATTCGTGACGATACAAGAGCACTCTCGCGAACTCCCGCATTTTTTGTCGGTCAGCAGAATCCACATTTTGTCTAGAATGAATTCACGAATAATTTAACTGCGACCATTTGCAACGAAGTGCATTGTGGATATTATTTCATTACATTGCATGGACTGTTTAATTTAGCCAAAGTAAGCTATATGGAATAAAAATAAGCCATCGCTTAGCAACGATTACATTTTGGCCTTTATTGATTTTAGCATATGTTATCCAGATACTGTCTATGAAGTCTATTCTACTAATATGTTGTAACTTTTTAAAAAAATATGTTTAGTTCTATGAGTTCAATTCATATAATATCATAAATTGTGCAGCATCCATTTTATACAGGTGATACTTTTAAATATTATTGCAAAATTATTGGATTTCTATTTTTTTAATTATTTTAGATAATGGATAATATAAAAGCGAACCATGGCGTAAGTTTATTGTGAGAGGAGGAAATATTACCTTTAAACAGGTAGATATGGTATTATAATTGTAATAATATTATAAATAATTAATTAGTTAAATCACAAATATAGATGTACAGCGCGATCAATCTAGCTTGATAGGATTTTATACGTTATTAACTTTTTTACTTTTTAATTTATCAGAATGAACTAAAAACCACATTATAGAGTTACAAAAAACGTTTATTTTAGTTTTTTAATTATTAGAAAAACAAAATACTATCAATTGTACAAGATATTACTATAAGTTGTATATGTAGCAGATTTGATACTTTTATCTTATCTTTAAAAACACCCGAGAAATTTAAGAAAATTCGTGCTATAAGAGGCAGTTTGTTAGAGAGAGACGGAAACCGCTCTATTAGATAGTGGAGTCGATGGGAATCAACTTGAACTGTCTTATTTTGACAGCTGTCAAAATATATGTATTTTCATCCAATCTATATATATATATATATATATATATATTTATATATATATATATATATATATATATATATATATATATATATATATATATATATATATATATATATATATATATATATATATATATATATATATATATATATATATATATATATATAATATATATATATTTGTAAAAAATGTCAGCGAGTACAGCATGTCCCCTTGTGTTTGTGCATTTACAGCCTCATTCTCTACATTTAGCATTTAGGTCAACATCTATAAGGTTTGGATCGCCAGTGTCAAGTATTGGGGTTGAAAATTACTACCCTGCCCCTTATAAACTGAACCTAAAGTCAAATAAGTGATTTCAAGTTTCACGTTTATGTATATACCTTCAATGACATTATCGGGATTCGGTATAGCAAAGAATATTATTTTTTACTAAAATAATAGCAGTCGATGAGGTCGAAATGATTAAAAAATTACTCGAACCAGGGGTACAAATCGACGAAGAGTCTGGCCGCAAATTTTGATTCTTTAAAAAACCGCCTTGCGGTATTGTCGTCATTCGTACTGTCACTTCCTTGCGTGAAAACATCGACGAGCAGCCCAGCAGTCTTTTTTAGCATTTAATACCCTATTAAAATAGAAAGATATACGTCGCAATGTCTTTTTTTTGCCTCTAACCTAATTTATTTGTATTGATAAGTAGACAGATTCGCGTTAATAATTAATGCCAATGCTTCTGCGGGTTTGTAAGGCCGTATAATTTCTTTGAAAGCCTTTATTTGTTTAAACGCACGTAGGGATCCAGGGCTGGAATGATCCGCAACTAGCAATTTTTTCCGCCTCTTCTTTGTTGCTACGCTCGCCGTGTAGAAGTCTCGACGTAAACTTGGTCGAGGTCTAACTGGTGTCTCGACCTTATCATGTTGGTGGCAGCTCCTGTTGCAGCCATTATCCTTGTTTCACGACAAAAAGTTATTTTTTTTTTCGGCCGCATGTCTTCCAACGGCCTAAAAGGTGCATGGAAAATACGGATATTTTAACTCTAACATCATCTTCTGGGAGATCTATAAACCTTAAAGTGACGTAGTCAACCATTTTCTTCTTTACATTTATTGTATTTGCTTTAGCGATAAGTTGGTTGTCCAGCAAAACCTCAAATAGCTGCATACGGCCATTTGGGATACCTATTAACAAAAAATCACCGATAATAGCGCCCGCGCACCTATGCGCACTTAGTGACTAGTGTCGTTTCAAAGGAATTTGGATCTTATAATAAAAAAAAATTAAGATGTTACAAATGGGACTTTTTTTCCTACTGTGTCAAAACACAAACTTTAACAAATTAACGATTTGTTTGTTGTGATTTATGAAAATGATTTTTTTAAAATTATGAATGCATTCTATTGTGTCCAAACAATCAATTAAAGATGTATAATATTAACGTTAAGATGAAGAAACTATGACGGTGACAGATTGTAACAATCGCATCTTTTCAGTTTCGCTTACTTGATGCGGTCGCTAGGCTATTAGACAACCAAGAATACGTCGGCAGCTCCTGAATTAAGTCGAAAACTATCTAGCTATACTAATATCATGTGATCTTGATAATCTGAGAAGTGTGCGCTGGCGTAACGGTACCTCTGAGGATGGAAAGGATTGGACAGGTCAAACGGTCCAAGACATAGATTTACTTTTTTTTGCCTGGGTCAAGATATTGCGTAAAACTGAGTTTGAAAAAAATTCACGAATTTTTCGTTCTTAAAGAAAACTGTCTGTTTTTAACTTGCCTCGACGTCAGAATAGTCTTCTTGAGAAGACTGACCTTTTAACCCGACATTTGGTGCAGATTTTTTTAAATATTTCTTCAAATATGTTTAGGGACGCTAAAAATGGCTTTCAAAATCAACTTCTGATTTTCGAAATTCTACTCTTAACGAAATTATGTAAGGTGAAATAAGTATTTTTTTTAAATATCTCTTCGATGAAATGAGAATTTAGGATTATTCTTTCATCAATGGGTTTCAAAAATAATTATCTAAGGGGATGAACCGTAAAAATGCCTCGTGTATCGAAGGATAAGTACCTAAATTAACTCGGTATAATCCCAAGAACCATGATTTCCTAATTGACAAAAGCCATGAAAGCTTCCGTTCTACGCATACGTTTAATGATTTTTTACTAATGTGAGTTAAATTGGAAGTAATATTGAAGTTGTGATAATGTTCAATATAATATTTTAATTCAGGAAAGCAATTAAAGTTATAAACACCTTGAAAAAAAATCTTTTGGGTTAGGTCAGATAAGACCAGAAAGTTTTAAAAGCTGTTTCTGAAGTAATGTCCAGGCCACTAAACTTCTTTTTTTTTAATTAATAAGTATTTCGAGAAAGGATACTTTCCCAAATCACTAAAAACAGGACTTATTAACTTAACGATCTATAAAATTATAGAAGAAAAATATAAAAAACCGAATACTAAACTAGTAAACAAACATAACATCAGTTCACATCGTCAGTTCGGTTTTATGGAATAATCAGCACAAGATGCCATTAGCTGCTTAACATCACTAGTCTCTAAAGCGTTTGATAAAAAGCCCTAGGTTTAAGCATTTTTTGTATCTCGCTAATGTGTTCGATACAGTGTGTTGTAAAGCAATATTAAAGAAACTTAAAAAATAAAGAAAAAAACTCATGTCCTAATGAAAACCTGTATTATTGGATTGCAAATTGTTTCGATAAATGGCGTAAAACAATTACGGTCGAACTAGCCCGGTGAGACTAGGAATCATCTAGAGATTCCGGGACCAAATCTGGATCTGAGGCCAAAATCGCAAATATTTTTAATTATGAATTTTCAATAAAAACAATAAATAATACGTTTAAGATCTCTTTTGAGACTGGATCTCCTAAATCATTCCATAGTCATTAATGTTGAAAATGCATTTTTGAGGAAGATAAAACAAATTAACTGATAAAAACCAGGACATTACTGTAAGTTTACTAGCAATTATAAAAAAGATGAAATTATAAATACACTGACGAGAGTAGCAGATTAGTTTTATTTAATAAAAATTTGGATGCTTTTATTTTCAAACATGTTTAAAATTCCTGGAGTGTTTTCCATGTTTTGATGTTGCTTTAAGTAAATAAGGATTTTTAACCTTTTCCTCCACCCTTACTACTACTATACAATGCACGTCATGTTTGATATGCCAACTAGCATTTTTAGTCACTGTTGCGTATCGGGGACTAAATAGAAAACTTAAAGTTGCAATTGCTAGCGGTGGGAACTGTTGATGCATTATTTAAACTCCACGTTGTTACCAAAATGGTAAATGATTTTAGTATAAGTTCGATATACCTCCTATGTTATTCCTGTGTTATTGGAACGGATATTATTGCGTTCTGATCTTAGACCATAAAACAAGAGATACCCAACTATTTACATTTAAAACGGGATCATAGATTAAATTTTTTCCCTCTCCACTATATCGATAGGTGTATTTTGTTGTCACGTTTTGAAAATTGTCAAATATTCTAAGAGAAGTTTTATCGAATTACTCCAATATGTTTATATATTTTCATAATACAGTTATATGTATATCAAAAAACTACACAGAATAATTAACCTTAGATTATAAAACATTGTTTTATTGCCTAAGAAATTAACTAAGGTATTTAAAACATTACAAAAATATAATAATACAAATATTACTAAGTAGAACTGGTAACGACGCTACGCCAAATTTACGTCCCTTACGAGTAGTTTTACAACAATTCAATCATAGCAACCACCATAGCACTCTTGTTTTATAGTTTAATCACAAAAAAGACGCTGTATTGTTGTCATTTTTGTTACCGCGTTTAATCGTTGTTGTTTATATCTTTTTTTTAGTTTTTAAATGATTTTGTACGTTCTGTGTATTGTAGTACTTCAATAAATTAATAAATTAAAAACTATGGTTAGCAAGTGTGTTGTTTGTGGAAATACATACTATTTAAGTCCGGAAGTACCATATCACAAGTAAGTCTTGACGTAATTAGGTTAGATATCAGTGGTGTCCGAATATAGGAGGGTAAGGCCTTAGCATTTACACATATTAATTTGATATTTAAACCATTCGAGTGTGTTAAATGTAATGGAAAACAAGAATAAAATGGGTACTAATTGAACAAAAATGAAATGTTAAGTTTATTCTTTGTTTTATAGTCTATTGTTCTGATACTAGTTTGGGAACGTTATTAAATCCAAAGTATGTAGTAATATTCCCCAATAAGAGATTTATTCCATGTTGTTCAGTTTTCTTTCTCTTTCAGCTGTAATTATTATTATACAATGTAGAGGATTATAGTGGGAAGAGGGCAGGCAAATAAAATCACTATGGTAATTTATATCCCAACGTTTCGTGGTCAATCACCACTTTCTCAAGGGCCTATAATAAAGAAAAAGGAGAAGACACATTACATTTGGTCGTACTATGATAAATCTATCTAATTGGAATGTCAGAAATTGTACTTGACCCTATTTAAAAAATGACGAGCAACAATAAATTGAACACATTAAGACAAGAATAAATAACATTGTTTAACTTACCAATACCTCACGCGGTCTGGATGCCTTTATAAATCATTTTAGTGTATGTAAATTACAAAGCTTCATGAGATAACTACAAAATCTTAGCAAATACACCCTTTTTATGTTTTAAATTATTCTTATAAACAATGTTTTATTTCCGACTGATATAGGAAACGATACGAAGTTAGATGTTAAAGAATTTGGGGTTTATCGCAAATAGTAGAACTACATCAAGACCGCGAATTTCATTATTATTATATGTCTCCATCTTCTTCTGTATGCAAGGTGTTACTTCACTATTTATTGTACTTAGAAAGTTTGCCAGATTATGATGTACTTATAGTGATATTACTATATGACTATTCATTAGCGAATTTAATAGGAACTATTAAATAGAATTGCTTTAAAGTTTCACTAAGTTCCTCTAAATTGAATTTACTCAATAGGAAGTAAGGTATGGAAGTACCTACATTCTGTTACCTTATTATAATGTTATTCTGCTAAGTGTCTTTACAGTGAGGTTATTTTTGAAGTTCTTGTGCAGTCGCGAGTTCTTTCAATCCAACCTTTTAGTAATGCTTGCTTTAAAGTCGTCGGTCACTTGTCATAGCAACTAACATACTTGGCTAAAAAGTTGTGGCTCCTTTTAGGTAGTTAGATGTACTAGACATATTGTCTAGCTACCATCAGATTTACAAAGAAATAATGATAGCACGAAGTAGTGAAATCACGTAATAGTTTTGAAAATGTTACTGTTTGCATTGACTCCATTGTAGTTAATATACTTTAAAGAATAATTTTTGATGGTCAATACGAATTTTTAACAAGTTATAGTAACGGTGTCAATCGACATCAGTTTTTGGAACTTTAACGTTGCTTGCTATACACTTCGAACATTGAACTAGAATGTTCCAAGAATATGCCCAGTCTTTATTTTTTTAAATACCTAAAAAAAATAAAATGTAACACTTTCGT
Organism: Kuschelorhynchus macadamiae; assembly: GCA_030620095.1. NCBI lineage: Eukaryota > Metazoa > Arthropoda > Insecta > Coleoptera > Curculionidae > Kuschelorhynchus > Kuschelorhynchus macadamiae. Next base: position 368,509 of record JAUTXW010000537.1, on the reverse strand, counting down.
GATTAATAATTTGAAGATGACGATTAGACGAAAAAAATCATTCACAAAAAAAGATAAAGTAGCGTATCTTTTGGAAGGTATTATTAAGTATTAAGTATTTTATTCCTCAATTGATTTTTAATTGAGATGTTCTTATTAGGGTGGGGCAAAATACTGCACGTTGCTATTTACAGAGCGTTCTAATCTAAATCAAATTCAAATTTTCTTTTTTATAAAACACCCTGTAACTTGAAAGTACTATATTTAGCTCATAGTGTCCCAAGAACATTTCCATTAAGATCATGTGAAGTGTATAATACTTGAATTTTATAAATTTTTAAAACATTTTATTCTCAATTCCTCCGTTAAATTTACGCTGCCATTTTGAAACCAATAACTTTATTGTTCTCATATTTTGGGAGCCACTTCAATATGTATCTCTCAACCCCACTTTTTATTTAAATTTTGTCTTCAAAATGTCGCTCGACTGCTATTCTGAAATTTTTAATTACAAAAAATAAAAAAGATTATTTATTTGATCTGCTGCCCTATTATTGAACCGAGTAGTTTCCTGAGGGAATGACGCACAGTGTAAGTTATGTATGTAATTTGTTGGTCCATAATAAGTCCAAATCACCAAATATTTACTTGACTTCCTTAAATGGTTTGGAAGTAAAGTCTAGTAGGCTGGTTACCGTCTTTCGTATTTAGTTTTGCTAATCATTCATTTGATTTTGAATCAGTTGTCATTAATTTCGTAGGTTTTGACAACCACTCCGCGTCTTGCAAATTTTGTGATTTTGTTTTCGTGTTTTTAGCATTTTATTGTAGATTTTTTATTTAAAATTAGAATATTTTGTGAAACGGGGGAAACACAAAAAGGTATGTAGGTTAGTTTTTTATAAAAATGTTGGACCTAAATTGGTTTTATATACTATTTTACATATTGTTTTATTCGCCTTTCAAGCAGTTTTTTTTTTTAAGTTTTTGGTTTCATAGTTGTTATTTTTTACTGAAGTTTTTCTTCATTGTAATAACAACTACACTGTGCATTTTTTGAAGTTGATATCTGGATTTATTTAAAAAAAAAACGTTAATACAGTGAAATTGACTTAAAAAAATATCACTTTATAAACGATATTATGACAAATAATTCTTCTCAATTCTATATGGCTTTTTATGACAAAATAGGATATTAATCAACGAGCATGTATGATCATCTGTGGTGAATTACGACACTAGCCTTCGGCTCGTGTTTGCTCGCTTTATTGCGATTTATTAGCGTTTATAATAATGTCACTAGGCATGGGTCATTTAATTAATAGGCTCGTAAAGCATTTTTTTTTAAATTCTGAATTCTGAATTTTGAAGGTGACGTCACATCAAATTTCTTTGAAGGCAGATAATGTCTATAAAATGTATCTAAAAGAGCTGACATTTTGTATATACTCTACTAACATGTGATATTTCATTAAAACGTGAAAAATATGCTTTTTCAAATTTTACCGTACGAGCTCATTAAATCCATGAGGGCCATAAGTAATGAATTATCACACAGGGGTAAATAATAGGTGTTATTATCTATTGAAAGCCAGCGAATAATAATAATAATATAATTAATAGAATTTTTATAAGAAATCAAATATGTATTACAAAGTATTCCATATGATAAAAATAAATTTGTTTGGTTTATTATTTTTTTGAGACATTGTATAGTAAAAAATATTTTTACGTTATTTAAATCGCTCTTTAAATCGTGCAACTCTCTTATGAAACTTTTTAGTATGTCTTTTTTAGGCGCTATTAAAGGCGAATATCTTATTGATGCGTCCTGTACAAATATGGCTCTTAATTTTAGATTTTTCACAATTATTTTAACAAGATTAAAAAACTTATCCTCAAAAAAACCACTAAATGTTTGGCAAAAAATCGTTTCGGTTTAACTTTGGAAATATTATTCATTATTCTGTGGTTTTCAGTAAAGGATATTCCTCAAATATTCCTATGACCTCTTTGATGATTCCTTGTATAATTTTTAACAATTTTCACCTAAAAATATTGCATATATATTTAATACGTTTTGCGACAATAGAATGCTCCAAATAACCTCTTTGAACTATTATCCATTTAAATTAGTATAGTCAATTTCTTTTTTGACGGCACCCTGTATACATTACAAATTGTCTGGTATGTACGAGACATCTTTAGAATAATTATTTTATGTTAGATTATGTAAACTGCAATATAACAAGCACGTATACATATCTCTTTTTAAATAAGTCGTTTCATTTAGTTGAAAATGATTTAAGATACTCTGTATATAGTATAAAATGTTCTAAGAAATAAAAATATTGAATTAATTGAACATCCAACTACTTTTTTAACACTTGCAAACCAAATCGAACTCGGACAGATTAAAAAAAAAATAGTTTTGGCCAACCGTTCCATATACCAGCTAACACTGTGCGACGTGTATATTTTAGTAGTAGTATTTTAGTGTAGCAAATAGATAAAATATTAGTTTTAAGTTTGCATTCCAGCAAGATTCGGTTAGCTCTTTTAAGAACAAACATATTCCGGTAGATTTCCACGGATGGGATGTCCTTCTTAAAAAATATTTTTTGTCAAAAGATTATTGTTGATAATCCTTAAATTGGTATATTTTAGACCGGTAGGCATAGTGTATTTGCTGCTTAAAAACGTTATATAGATTAATAATCACAGGTCCATTTAAAGTGTAATTCTTGGAGATCTAGTTAGTACTACCGATAAAAGGAAGCTTTAAATAAGAATTAAATTGTTTATGTAAACTGACATTTAAAAAATTAATTTTTAAGATTTTGGGGTACTTTAAACCCTTAACGGCTTAAAGCAAAACGAAATGAACATTTATATTTTAGCTTTTTATGGTTTGTCTGCTGGTATTTGTATAGTCATCATGAACTGCATCAAATGACCTTCTAGAACCTCCGTAATGTGAGCTGTCAGGGAGCCATGTATGAAGACCAATTCTGTGCGTGTTTGTGAAGAGTTTCCGGTCCAAACCATACCAAAACCAAAACCAACGCCCCTACAAATGGAAGGCGCTCGTCAATACAAACTGGTGCGTATCCTTCTCCGGCTCTTCTCCATATTCCTTGACGTCCGTCTGATCTACTGAGGCAAAAACGCGACTCATCAGAAAATAATACTCTGGTCCAGTCTTCATCATTCCACGCCACGTGATTTCGAGCAATAGTGGACCTATAGACATTCTTTTATAAAATAATTCAGCAGCACGAAGCTTCCTAACGGTCCATTCATTGACATTTACATCTCATACTTCTTGAAGTTGATTTCGTAGCAAAACCTCAGAAGCTGTTCTATTCCGCAAACTTGCGAACACCAAATAACGGTCATCCCTTTGGGTGGTGACTCTTTTCGGCCCGAATCTAGGTCTTCTGGTTATCAGGTCAGTCTCCTCATATCGTTGGTACACCTTTTGAACAGCATAAACGCTCTTGCCAACAATCCTTGCCGTTTCACGTTTTCCTCGACCATCTTGTATCAACATCTCGGAAAACAAATTATTATATATAAGTTTAAAACCGAAAATTCCAAACACGTCATAATTTCAAAGTGACCTCAATTTTTGCTCGCCAATCTATGTGTCTCTCAACCCCTCTTTTATTTAAAGTTTTTCTTCAAAATGACGCCCAGCTGCGATCCTAAAATGTTTAGTTACCTACAAAAACATAAAAAAGGTGTATTTGATCTGCTGCCCTAATAATGACGTGTATATGTCTTAAGAAGCGTTCTCACAGAGGCATTCAGTAGAGAATTTTAGTAGTGCAGTAAATAAATAAAATATTAGTTTTAAGCTTGTATTCAAGCAAGATTTGATTAGTTCTTTTAAGTTGGGAATATATATTTTAGTAGATTTCCACGGATGAGATTAATAACAAGACTAAATGGACCAAAAATTTTTGATAGTTATTCTTCTCGAAAAAAGATATACTTTGTTGATAATCCTTAAATTGGTATATTTTAGTACGTTAGGTATAGTGTATTTACCACTTAAAAAATTTACTTAAATAAAAAGTAACAAGTCCATTTAAAGTATAATTCTTGGAGATCTCGTTAGTACTATCAATAAAAGGAAGCTTTAAATAATGGTTCAATTGCTTATGTGAACTCTCATTTAAAAATTTAATTTTGAAGATTTTGAGGTACTCTAAAATCTAAACGGCTTGAAGCAAATCGAAATGAACATTTATATTTTAGCTTTTTATGATTCTTCTTCCTGTCTTAACTTTCAGTCTAGCTAAAAGTTAACATACATACAAACCAAATAATGAATGCTTCGATAAAATGGAATTTTAGTACGCTCTTTAGGTAACGAGGGCTGAAACTCTATAAAAATAGAATAAAGGAGAATCTCAAAATCGGGATTGTTTTTCTCTGTTGCTCTTTTGATACTTTATAAGTTCGTCATTTGCTCGAAAGTAATATAGATTACGAATTTTAAAAAATGTGTTTAGTCACAATGAGCTTCTGGTATCTTTCCTAAGATTTTCTTCTCTCGATAATATCTAACGAGATTTTCAAAAAAAAAAAACACATAACATGGTATATTTGAAAACAACTTTTCTAAGTATTTTTTAATGGTACATGAAGTAAGTCTAACCGTCTAAACTTTACCAACGTGGACAAATTCATCGAAATATTTTTTATGAACAATAACTTTTTCTCGAAAATTCAATTTCTACTTTATTTGGTTTTATTGTTAACCCCATCCATAAACACCCTGTATATTTCAAATTAAAATCTATAGAAATATATCCCAATTAAATCTTGCCAGTATATGAGTTTAACTCATAGTAGCTTAAAGTGTGACGAACGGATCTAGGACTACAACCGTCCGGGCGGTAAAACGCATAAAAGACATCGCCTTTCGCCTTATATGCCATTGATACGCACTCGATATATTTGCCGATTTTTTCAACTCGTTCGAATCTACGTCCAGCAGACATTAGTTATGTCTTGCACTACTAAACTTCTCTAAATAAGGAGCCTTTTGGAAAGCTATATTTCCAAAACGGCTTGTTCTATTCTGATGTGCCACAGACGTTTTTTACTCAGAAAGCTAAGAAATACAATATTTGTATAAAAAAATTTCACTCAAGCTGGTTTTTCATAAGGTTTGTGCGTGATCCTTTTAACGTTTTCGAGCTTGGCTTTTCTTTCTTTCTTTATTTCTTATTTTGTTCGATTGTAGCATAATATTAAAAAATTTTAAGAGAGTAACTTTACAAACTCAATTATTTAAACGTTTCATTTTTTGAGCTAGAAAAATTACAGACTCGGGAGCCAATCTAGCAATACTGTAAACAGGGAAAAGAGAATAGTATCCTATGGTTATCCCAGGATACATTGCTGTGTCCATTACTGTTTGTACTATATATAAATAGTCTACTCAGTTTTAAATTTTTGAATCACCAAGATTGCAGATGCACTATTTTCTATACCACTGATGAACTGGAATAAAAACTCGAAAAGGGTTTTAAAATTGTTAAGAAATAGTTTCAACTGAACAGACATACGTTGAATATTGGAAAACCCCACTTAACTATTGTTCAATTGAAACGCAACCGCTTATTTTTGGTAATTTCTAAGTGATCAGAAGTTATGAATTTTTTTTGCATTGGATAGGATGTTTCGTCCAAAAAAAGTTTTGGGGTTTATTTGCCTAATATTTTATATATGTACAGGGTGTGTAACAAAACTGTGTTTTTTTACTAAAATTTCATATAGCCGAAAACCATAAAATATTTTTTACTTTTTATTTGAGCTACGCCAAATTATTTAAAAAAAAAGCTTTCTCAAAATTTGTATATATGTACTATTTTAAGAATTTCTTCGAAACACGTGCAATTTTCCGTTATATTCTTCTCTAGGTTTGTCAAAAAAATTATCTTTCGGAAGTATTTAGCTTACTCAGCAAACAGTGAAGCAAGTCAAATTTTTTTGTAGATATATAAAAATTATTTTTTAAATACCTACCTATCTAATGGGTTGATGAAACGGCCCTCTTTATATATATATATATATATATATATATATATAACAGTAATGTGGGTCAAATTTCTTTATAATCTTATACATAAAACATTTTTTTTCACTATACAGGGTATAGGAGGATAAAAAAACGCCCTTAAAACAAAAAAAATTTAGAGAGGGATTAGCTTTTTCAATAAACAGAGAATAACGTGAAATTTTTTCTATTTTTATGTATATAAATAATTTTTTTCATTATACAGGGCAGTCCTAAAAATCTGAAGTAGTCCCCAAAAAACAAAATTGAACACGGCAGATTTATTTTCTCTTTTTACATACATAAGCAATTTTTTCCTTTAAGTGTTTAATCTAGAAGAATGTGTCATATCACTAAAAACACAATTAAAATTTTACATTTTATTAAATTATTTAGGAAAAATTATTAAACATGAAAATGGCAAAATACAACTGAGACAACTATTATTTCTGCATATAAACTCCAACTTGAGAAAACTATTGACGTAAACAGATATATACTATATGTGCCAAAACACATGTTCGTGCAATATAGTCTCCTTAATATAATGTGATGGTTTAAATTTAAATTTAAAAAAAGTTAAAAAAGGGAAACCTCGAATAACGAAGGGCTATAAATCTCAGCATGAAAAAAACATAAACTAAAACGGCCAGCACTCAATCTTTTCATATTACCGCATATGAAGCAGTGAATGAAAGTTTATGCCTTAAGTTTATATAGCAGAAAATTTGATTTTAGTATAACTTTACGTTTTTATTGAAAAGTTGAGGAGATCTGAAGGGTTACATGCTAGCAAAAGTTTTGAAATACGAATATTGAAGCACTGTATAATTTGCAAATTTGGTCCAATAATCATTCTAAGAAAAAATGTAATGACTACTGCTTGTATATTTTCTTTAAAATTTGGTTATAAATGTTATTTTTGATTGCAACTTAAAACATTTTATTAATATAATAAGTAATAAGGTACAGTAGTTTAAATAGATCTTAAGAAACCACTGATCAGTCTTTTAATTCACTTTTTAATTTTCAATCTTTTCATTATTTGAAGTTTTACAGCAGTGCACATTTGAGCGGATCTTTTTGAGCTAATTAAAAAAAAAACTTATGCAGAAAATTTTGAATTTAATATTTATATATATGTCAATCTGGATGGCAACCATAGATTTACTTATATGTTTATGATGGTAACCTATCATAAAAAAATATTTTTAAAACTGAACTTAAACCAAGTTTAACGAAATTTAACGGTAATTTTACCTACAATTACAAATTTAAATTTTTGTTAGAATTTTGTTTTGAAGACACTTTTTTCAGAAAAAAGATTTGTCTATTTGGGATTTTAAATCTTTTAATTTTTCGAGCGTGATCAGACATACGAAAATTTAAAATAGAATGTACAAATTATTTACTTTGTTTTGTATTAACACTATTTTAATACAAAATAAAACATTAACATTCATATTTACTAAAAAGGTTTAAATTTATTTAAATTTAAAATTACATTTTCAACAATTGAACAAAAACTTTTTCTAAATGTCACAATTACAAAATGACAGTGACATAAGCGAAACATAACTCGCGGACTAAGAGTTTTAAGTACCATGGCAACTAGACTTGGACTAACTCTTAAACCTTTTTAGTGAATACGGGGGTAAAATGTTTAGATAGGTGAACATTTATTGAAACATTTTGCCTGAATATCAGAACGCTTGATGTATAAACTGGAACACAAACCAAATCTAAAAATTCTCGCATTAAGCAAAATACTAGAATGTTAAGCAAATAAAGAATAAAATGCAATAATTCCAAAAACTTAATTTTTCTACATTTCAATGTCAGTCAATCAACAGTCATCATCAATTAATATTTGACTTTTAAAAGAAGTAAAACATGCATATCCAATTCCGAAAATATTTTGGTGAGTTTCGATGTAGAACACTACACACAAATATTCCTCTCAATACTCAATTTCGATACTTTTGTTGTTTGGCCTCATCTCCTCATTTTTCTGTATAACCTTAATCAACAACATCATTAATATTAAATTCACTATGGAAATTTAATATCATGCAACCATTCGCTTTTTAGATGTATTTATTTAAAGGAAGGAAAAAGGTAAATTAAGACATTCTATGTATAGAAAACTGACGCATATATATATATATATATATATATATATATATATATATATATATATATAAAAAGAAATCGGTTATTAACTCACTAGTATTTAGAGTCATTTCGATTTCTGATCAAGATTCTCTCACATCGGAAACATCGAAACTGACCGAAGCTCTGAGAGGGAATGGCTATTGAACTGAAGATATTACGCGTTTATTTAAAAGATATAATAATCCGATTCCACGAAATAAGAATCATAAGGAGCCACCATTAGATAGTGTTCTACTCCCTTACAAACATGGCATCACAGACAAAATAGGACGATTACTTCGTCGGTCCAACATACGTACAATCTTCAATACACATACAATCTTTAATACACAATGCTTGCCATCCCCGAAAGATATTGTACCTATTCAAACAGACAAACTAAGGTTCTGGCATCGGTTTTAGGATTGTCTAAACGAAAAAATCTATTGAATTTTGTAAACATACAAAAAACTTCAATAGAGATACGGGTTACGCTCTACATCACACGTGGAAACCGATCTTAACACAGAGGCATGGTTCGGCGAAGTAAAGAAGCCCCACGATCCATGATTTCTTAATTGACCGTGATGCCGTGAAAGCTTCCATTACATGTATATCCAGTTATTGGAAATTCATAGGTAATTGTACTGCTGTTACATAAAGTTAATAAAAACTCAAACCTGTTGCTTAGAAGGACATAGAAGTGTTTAATTAATTAAAAAATCCTCAGTTACTGACAATCAATTTTCTCTGTTTCAGATTGTTTGTATATTATCTCCTACTAGTTATTATACCATCCACAACTGTACACTTTCTTCTGTTAAACGAAATCTGTCTCGAAACTCTGCATCACCGTTATTAGATACTGATCTTCTCTTTCGCGGTAAAGCCTTGGTCGTTTTATATGTCTAACTTTATCTAAATATCTTTCATCTGAAGATGAACTAGCATTTTCCATTTTCGAATTACAACGTTTAACAAATACTCGAACAGTTAATCATAAAATAATTGGCAGGTTAGAACTAGATTTATTCAAAACAGGAAACGACCAAACGAGTTGTTATACGCTTGCGTCTGTAAGGTCGGACTCATATATATTGGATATCTGTCCAATTTTCTTTAGATACGCATTAGACAACCTATAAAAGAGTTAAGTGGTATCTGTTATTTATAGTATATTGGCTCGATAGCCTTATTGAATTGGTATCTAGTACTTTAGCAACCGGGTATAAGAAAACCAAAATTGACATTATACGATTTTATTAATTTAAACCTATTATGCTGAAAAAGATAGACACAACTTTTATTCTCATTAAATACTTCAATGTGTAAACACATGTTCAATGTGTTATAATCAGTAATTTTTATCAATGCATTAAAAAGTTTTTTTTTCAGAGAGATTAGGGACATGATTTTTTCAACTTTAATTTAAAGCTTGTTTAAAAACTTTTTATTTTACCATTTTGCTAAAGGCTTATATCTGGAGATAGTATTTAACTAACGGAGAGTATTTTAGAAAACCTATTATGCAAACAAGTTGTCACGTAAAAAACTAATTAATTTTTAATATCAATTGATGTAGCAACAAAAAGACATAATTTTATAAAACCAGTATTGTTTCCATTTTCTGGCGATATAAAATTCATTCCCAGCAAGTATGCTCCGAAATATTATAAAGTCTAGCTAGTTGTTATTACCAGAATAATTAACTTAATTGGAATCGTGACAGTTAAATTGTATAATTAAATAGGACAGCGATATCTAGCATAGAATCTGTTAATTTTTGAATCTATTGTAGTTGGCTAAGCCTATTACTGGCACTAATGACAAATTAGTCTGCATAATTAATATCATTGGGATAATGAGATTCTGCCAGGGTTATTACATATTTTGGGCAGATACGTAATTACTAGCAATCCCGAATCAACTTGTAATGTAATATATTAACATCCATATGAACGCGATTTGCAGAAACCACTATTATCAGATCATTCCTCTAATAGATGCTTGCGGTTAGATAAATTCAACATTAATTGATTTGGTATTTACAACTGTATTCTAAAGGAGACTAGGTGTCAATATACCCATAGGCGTAGAGTCCATTAAGGCTATAAGGTGCCGTCCATACTATTTTTTCTTAAATAGTAATTGCTTCCATTTAGAGCAAACGTATATTTAAATCGATTTTGTGAAATATTTGTATTCAGACTAAATATATAAAAATAAGCTCTGAAAGTGATAACGGGTGTGCCGTAGTTGCCACGTCAATTAGACTGAATCAAATGCTGCAGTGAGTGGTGGCAGAAATGGAATTGATAGTTTTTTTATGATCACTGGCTAGCCTTTGTAGGCGTGGCACAGTGGAAGAAGCTTATGGCAGTCGCTGAACATTTAATTTTATGTTTATAATTTTGGTTATATGTATTTAATTAAAATAATTCTTGGCCAGCTATTATATAGATAATTAGGGAAAACAAAGGCAATATTATTTTTGGATTGTAAATAAAACTTAGGTATATTAAATATTAAATTAATATTAGGTGAATTAAAAATTTGACACATTTGACATAGGACGAATTAAACAATATTCAGTTATTTTAGGCAATGTTAATTATTTCGTATTATTAATAACAAGTACAACACAACACCAACCACCTAAAAATTGTGTTCTATATATACAGTGAGGTCCAAGAAGTGTGCAACATATAGGAAATTTTTATTTTTTATTTCTCAAAGAATTTTATCCTTTATACAAATTAGTGCATCACAAGACACTGTTTAAGAAGAAAACCATTTTTGGATTTTTCGTCACAATTGTAATATTAAAACAAAATACTAAAGAAAAACAGTATCTATTTACCTTAAAAGTTTTATATGCAGTCAGTTCTGGGTCCACTATGAAAGTGCCCGAAGAACGACACTGAAAAATATCTATTTTCAAACCAAAGATAGTTTTCTTCTTAAATCCACCACTACGATTTCGTAATTATTTACTATATAAGATACTGTATTAGCAGTAGTTAGTTTTAGTAAAAGTCGCGAAAAGTATACAGAGTAGGCAAACAAATGTAAAAACTGATCAAGAATAAAGTACCCTCGATTAGAGAAATAGAGAAAATTTAATAATGTTGAAAATAATTACAATATGAAAACAAGCAGCGGCAACACTGCGTTGAGTGCCCTGGACAGCTGCTAAAATTGACCAGAGCGCCAGCATCGCGTGAATGTTTGAGAACACAAGAACGATCTAGATTGCTTTAAACGCGATAAATGCGCACGTCGGGCATATAACGCGTTCAGTTTAAAACTAAAAGACATTAGATGTGTTAGTACACAGAGTGAGCAATAAAAAAATATTGGAAAGCATTAGTAAGAAAGTAAAGACATACAATATTCATTCGGAATGGGAAGAACAGTATTTTTTACAGAAGTTAAAGGTAAAAATGTATGTTTGTTATGTAATGCCTGTGGTTCGGTTGCTAAAAAAGGAAATATTGAGAGGCATCATAAAAGTGTACATTCGAATTTTGAAAAATATTTCCAGTTACATGCTGCCAGCAGAAAAGAAAAATTGAAACAATTAAAGAACCAGTTAATTGGACAATAGTCAATTGATAAAACAGGCGTTTTTAGAAGCTGCAGTTTCTTTATTTTCCAACTTTAAAAATAAAGACGAGATAGATTCAGCAATGAATCTATGCAACTTTCTGCTTATACAGTAATGAGCCAGGATATTTTTTCAAAGTTAAAAACTGACTTAGATAACTGTATTTATTTCTCTCTTCAACTGGATGAATCAACAGATGTGTTTTCAGTGATTTTATGATTAAAGAAGATCTTTTGAAGTTTATTCCACTAAAAGGTTATACCACTGGACAGGAATTGTTTTCTCATTTAAACAATTTTATATCTTTTGAGAAAATTCCAATTACAAAATTGATAGGCTTGACAACTGATGGGGCTCCAGCTATGGTGGGTTGTGATAAGGGTCTGGTAAGCTTTTGTCGTAAAGATGAACGCTTTCCACAATTTATGTGTTACCATTGTATTATTCATCAGCAAGCATTTTGTGGAAATGTTTTGAAACTAAACAACGTCATGAAATTGGTAGTAAAAATTTTAAACAAGATTAGAGAGTTACAAAGAAGATTATTCAAAATCTTAGCCGATGAAATTGATTGTCAGTACGGATATCTACTTCTTCACTCTGAAGTGCGATAGTTAAATAGAGGACGAGTGATAACACGTTTTAATGAAGCCATAGTTTATCTGTCAAAGTTCAATTTTTCAAACAACGAGACGAACCGATTCAGGAACCGAAAGGAATTCAATTTGGCTTAGAGATTTTGGGTTTCTTGTGGACAAGATTAACGAACTTAATTTGCAACTTCAAGGAAGAGATAAAGAACTGGCGGAATTGATTGCCGATATAAATGCATTCATTAAAATACTTGGGTTTTGGGAACAAACCTTAGTCAACCATGATTTCAAGCATTTTTTTATTCTTTCAGAGAAGATATCTCACAATCCAAAAGAACTCTATGACAGTAAATCTCATGTAGAAATAATTTCTAACTTGAAAGATAACTTCAAAAATCGGTTTAAGGATTTCAACAAAATGACATTGGTGGCTCAATTTGGTGTTTCACACTTCATGGAAATTGATATCCAACAGTTTCCAACTTGTGTTATGCAGAACTTTGACGAAGACATCTCTGCAACTGAAATGGAAGTGGTTGCATTTCAAAGTGATTTAGCATCAAAATCGTTAGTTTCAAGTACAAAATATATCAGGCCTATAGTAAATAAAGACAAATATTCAGTTCTAAAAGCGAAAGAGTTATTTACTTCCACCTATTTGTGCAAATCTTGTTTTTCCAATATGAAGTTTATTAAGAATAAATACCGCACTCGCCTTACAGATGAACATCTGGATAATTGTGTTCAAATGGCTGTATCAAATTAAACTGCAAATATCAAAAAAAATATCGATGAGTCCAAATGTTAACCTTCTTATTGAATGCACGCATTTTTTATCACATGTTCTTGTTTAATATTTTAATTATAATGTTTTGTTTACTTTTATTAAGTCATATGTGACATGCCATTATGGTTATATGAAAATTTTGTTTATTTTTTAGGTATGTATTAGTATTAGTTAAGTATTTATTAATTACACAAAAACGTGTACTTATGTCAAATACAACTGTGCATTATTTCGTTTAGGCTGGCTTAAACGTTGGTTACAAGTAGGTAGCTCACGGTTTATTTCTAAATTATCAAAGTAGCTCAACACCTTGAAAAGGTTGGCGACCACTGTTCTATATGTTGCATACTTTTCGATCATACTGTATACAGGGTATTTTAAATATTAGACCGCAAGTGAAAAACTTTTGTTAAGAATGTTTATGAAAGGTTATTATAGGTAGATAAATTCCGAACACTATTGACGTGCTTTGTACCATGCGCACGTTTTTAATTATTGTTTTCTGCTTATTAAAGTTAAAGAAAAACCGGAAAACAGAATATTTAAACCAATATCCTGATGAGATATTAGAATTATTTAGTAGACTTTGTATATATTATTTGGAGAACTAATTTATTTTGTTTTCTGTTTGATGGTGGTAGTGGTACGTAAAGTAATGGTTTCAGTTAAATAGCCCAACAAGGCTTGCAATACCTTAGTCATGATTAGTGGCGCACCGAGGGGGTTTTGGGAGTTAAACCCCCTCAGAGCCAAAACCTAAAGTTAAAATATAAACGGTTTTGAAACCCAAAATTTAATGGATAATATTGGAGAACCCGTCCCAGAAATAATTTCATTTCATTTAGATTTTTCTCCAATCATTTTTAAGTAATTTTGTAGTGGGTTGCTGCCTACATAATAGGAAAATTATAAATTATTATATAATTTTCTCTTTTCCTATGAATATTTACGTGGGGATTTACCTTATATATACCTATTATTATTATCCTTTAGAAAGAATATACTTGTATAAACGTATTTATTGGGTTGCATATTATAAACCCATCGCCTGATAATTTATCAATATAAATAAATTTATTTTAGTTCGTAATTTCAATAATACGTAGTCTGCCCAAAAGATAGAAAAGAAAGAAACACGTGTTTAAAGTTTTTAAGTATCGTAAACTATGACATAAAATAAAACAAACTTATTGGACCATGTTAACTTAAATAAACGGAAAGTTGTTTTTTTTTAGATTTCTATATATCCTAGGTCTAAATTAACATCTTTGTTAAAACTTTACAGTCTGAGTAACCATTCACTCAGATTATTTTAATAAAATATATAACAAATGGTTTATTTTTTGATAAATACCAATAAACAAGTTTGTATGGCCAAACAACCAAATAAGATGCAGCAAACACATTGAAATTAACACCAAGTATATTGTGTCAATTAAACACTCAAATTAATAGAAAAATTAACAAAAACTACAAAGGAGAAATTAAAAACTGATAATTGCAAATCTATTCGTGCATCATCTGTTTTGAGCAAGTTTTATTAAATAATAATTATCATGCTTGAAAATCGTAACTTTAAAATGTGTCCAATAAAACTTAATGTTCACAGGCATTTGTTTTTTATTTACGATACTATAAAAATATTTTATGAATCCACATATCGGCATGGTAAAATGACGAAACATATTTGAAGAGGATAGCTTTTAAACATTTTTTATATATATTATATCGAATCATAAAGTCAGCTAATACTTGCAACCTTTATGGGTTCTAAAACATTCATGACCTTTTTATCACTGAAAGGCAGCAGCCAGCATATGTCTTTCAATGTTGGCAGATGTTGCCAAATGCACACTTTTATTTGTTTTCACACTTTCCTGTAGCATTTCCTCTCAGATATCGATTAAAAATATGTATTTAGAAGCGTCGGTCTACTTCGACTTCGCATAAGTCTATGCATAATTTATTTTAATAATAATAGTATAATGATTTATGGTAAGTCAGTAATCGAAAAGTAAGATAGTAGTATTCTAAAATTCAAAACTTTCTTAGGTTTTATTTTTTCAATTCCTGCCATGGTTCCATATGACACTAGCTTTTATCTGCGCCTTCGTACGCGTAGCTAGTTTGGTTAGCCCTGGTTAGGGCTTTTTTTAAGGTGATGTAAAAAAGTGTATCTATAATAAAACAAGAGGACAGACTTTTTCAGTTTTTGTTAGAAAAACCTTTTCCTCTTATATTCAATATTTGTTACACTTAGTTAGGTAGATCAGTCTCGGGTTAGCACCAGCTTTATCAATAAAGCCATCATTAAAGCGTATACAAATAAATAATAATTTGTAGTAGATGTCTGCTTTTGAAAGTTAGAAGCAAATCCAACAAATGCCTATAATTAAAGAAAATAAGTTATAGCTTAAAAAAATTACGAACATGCTTTTATCATGATCAGATCAGCTCAACGGAATCAAATTATTGTATTGTCATCCAAAGTTCAAATGCTTACAAAGATTCAAATCAATACTATAATTAAAATTTCTTCAGACACACTTCGCCACCACGTTTACCAACTTCTAAGAAGAATTTTTAAAAATAATGAAATACGTGTTATTTTATTTGTTTTGAAAACTATATTTAAAATATATTTTGTTTGTTTTGAAAACTATATTAAACTATAATATAACTATTCAACTGTGTAAAATTTCTCCATAGTGCACCCCTAGGATACTCAAGGAATATTTCTCCAAATTTCAAATCTCTAGGTCCACCGGCTTAGGCTATGTGTTGTCTGCCTCTCAGTCAATCACGGTACTGTTTTGCCACCCCCGTTCACCCCCTTAGAAAAAAAAAATTCAAAAATAATGAATAATAGACACAGCACTGGAAATAGACCAGTCTTTGATAACAAACAGGTTGGGACAGTAATTCACCAAGCCCAAGCAGTGAATACGATGGATGAGTTACAATAACTGACTGAACCAATTGATAATTATTCAGGAGGATAACATTTTCCTAAAAAATAGTGAAGTAAACGTTTTATAATTGCTGCCAATAACGAGTACAATAACGAAATTTAAACTGTTCCAAAGTGTATTACACTTCATGTAACTTGCTTGAACCCAAATACGAAACCAGAATAATTACAAAGTATGTTATCGAATCAGTTTTCCGAGGTAATTTGTGAAGCACATAACTCAGAACACCCATAATTATACTCAGCATTTAAGGCAACAATACAACAGAAGCGTTTTAAACAGGCATGGAGAAGAAAATTTGGACTCGTTTTTCGGTTTTACAGAGGAGAAGGACGCCACTCCAGAGAGGGGAGACAATGGGTCCTGCTACACAAGATTCTCAAATAACAATAATGTAGAAACTACAATAGATTTAGGTGAAACAAGCAATCTAAAGGTGCAAAGTATGAATGTGGCTGGTATTATCGAGAAGTCAGAATCTGTATCAATAGCGTTGTCTGATAATAGGGTTGACATAATTTCAATTGTAGAGCACTGGTGTAAAAATCATGAACTGTCTTTAGTGAACTTGAAGAATTTCAGTTTGTGTACAATGTTCTATAGTAAGTCAAGTAATCGAGGAGGTGTTTTGGTATTTTTGCTCATACTGGTCTGAATATCACTCCGGTGTCATATAATAAATGCAATGAAAATGTGTTTGAAGTTTATGTGGCTATTTTGAGTAATACAATAATAAACTTAATATTGTCTCTCTCTACAGGAAACCTGATAACTGTGCTAGGGAATTTCTGACAGAGTTTGGAATATTTTTATTTAAATTCTATAACAGAGATAGTTATGTAATCTGTAGTGATATTAACATACATCTTTTGGCAAACACAGAGAGTAAGAGTGACCTTTCAAATTTACTCTTAGAGTAATTCATCACACATTCATCCACGTATTTTGGAACCATCACGAGTAAGTAGTACTAGTTGGAATGGAATATATTTTCAAACTTTATCTAACAGTTAACTTTCATAACGATGCATGTGCTACCTATTTTTTATTTTGATCATATGTCTCAAACATGTAATTTTAAATTTACTCATTTGAGTAGTCCTATAAAAGATTACGTATATTGTAGAAATCTTAAAAATATAAGGAAAATTTAAAGCTATATTTTATGAACAGTAGCATGAAATGTATAATCCAAACAATTTCCGGGATAGGTTTTCTGCATTGTTTGACAAACTATTATTTCGTTACGACTGCAATTTTCCAGTTATAAGGAAAAAAATAAAAAAAGGGAGAAGCAATGGTTTTCACCACAAATAAAGGAAATGCACATCTTGCCCTGTCAAATGAAACCAGTAGAGCGACATCTCAATGATCTTAAAAATATAAAGAACTCTTAAAATTATATAAAAAAACTTGTTCAAAATTTCAAGAGACAGAGGTTGTCAAATGCAGATAATTTGTTTCGGGAAAGTTGGAAAATGATTAACGATAGTAGAAATAGAAACCACACTACTATACCTGTATGTGTAAACGATGATAAGGAAGGCGTGTTTACAGATTCATTACAGATTTGTAACACATTTAACAAACATATGTGGTTGTCATACAAAATTGCTTTACATAATAATACGAACTTAACATACATAACACAAAATTTTATAATTTTGGTCCTAATAGTTTTTTTAGGCGACCGGTCATCCCTTGGGAAGTCAGGGATTTGCTACTCGCAAGCCAGCAGCAGGTACGAATGAATCACATGGTAAAGTTCTAAGAGCAGTTCAAGATTTGGTTTGTTAGCCTCTTTCATACCTCATCAATAAATCTTTTAACTGTGGTGAATTCCCAGAACCTAAAAATCTAAATGTATTCCAATATATAAGGATAAAGGATCAAAATATGATGTTTCAAACTATAGGTTTGTTTGTGTACGGCCAAATATAAAAAATATTTAAATTTTGTCTCTATGAGAGATTTTCAACACTGATTTTGTCATAACAAAACAACTAGCACGGTCATTTCTAATTGTATTGAATTTACTTATACGGCTCTTAATCGAGCATTCGACACTATAAATTGCAAACTTCTCTTAATTAAATTATATGTAAATGGTGTACGACGAACAGACTATGACTGGAAGGCTTCCTATCTTTGTAAGCATAAACAAACAGTTTTAATTAACGGAGTGAAGATATATGCAGGTGTAACGAAGTTAGTAATTTTTCTGAGGAATGTATGCATCGTACGACGTTTAAATTAATATCTTCCTTATTAAACATAGTAAAAATACGCTTCTTTCACAAAAATTATCAGAAAAATACGTCCGTCATTTCTACATAGTAAGAAAGGTTGCGCAACCTACTAGAATGATATATAACGCGCCGCGCTCGTAGTAAACTAAATAGCCTCGGAATAAAATTCGTATCTCCATTATGAATCACTATCTAAATATGATTCTTTCAGGAAAATACTCAGGGAAATTCGGTTGTTTACTATACATAGTAAAACACGTTACGCAACTTATCAAAAATACGCTAACCCCGTCAGGTAATAATTACGATACGCCGCGGCGAGTTCGTGTAGCACAGCCGCTAGATCTGACCGGCGCGAGCATATGGGGGGTCTGCGGACCATTTAAAAACAGCTTCGCAGCCCATTTGTGACAATCACCGTCCGCAAGCCGACCAGCCAAGAACAGCTCGAAGGTAGGACCACCACTCCCGTGACCCAGCAGATGGACTAGCCAACGCCGCCTCCTCTCACCGAAGCCGGCCATTTCCAGGAAACACTGCCATGCCGCCAGGATACTAGTAGGTATCGGAAAGGTAACAACAGGTGGTATATTGAGATAGGTATCTCTCTCGTACACACACATACACCATTCACACTACCACTCTCATGCGCACATACACCATCCACACTTTCACTCTTATACACACACAACTTAATACACCTTTCCCATCCTTTGGACTAGCACCGGGGTCCTGTTTACGGGCTAGTCTATCCCTCATGTCTCTCTCTCTTACAAACACACCCGTCCTTCGGGTCAGCACCGGGGTCCTGTTTACGGGCTGGTCTATCCTTCCTGTCTTTCTCACACCCTCGCACACCCCATACACAGTTCATAAAAATAACTTTATACACCATTTCATCTGAGAGTGCCTATGATGATAACCCTCGGTAAAGTGATCTGGCAAAATATCGCAGTGTGAATAAATCTACCCGCGCACGTGCATTAATAAGTGGGAATCGGTGTTGGCTACCGTATAACCGAACCGTACCGCCTAGAGTCAATTTTGTTAACCGATCTTAACTTCATCTCGACCGCTATCATTATACAACAATTTTTAACTATCTCTCTCGTTTCTCTCTAGTTGTTTTATATATACATTCCCGTTCTCTTACTTGGTCATTAGGAGTTGCTATATTTTATTTATGGGGCTAGGCTAATGATTTATTGTGAGATATAAGCACGTAATACATAAGATATATTCTTTGTTTTCTACATGGGTGTTTTATTTCTCTTTCTTTGTAATTACATTAAGTGATACCGTCTCTGTCTTGCGCATTAACCTCTGGTTAACCATCTCCACGGTTTAAAAGCTACCTGTGTGCGTTTGTAAGCCCTTTACCACGTTAATCCAAAGGGTGGCGCCCGAGATTCAGGCCGTTGGATGCTTCAAGTCATGGATCCGAAAAACCGAAGTTCGTCACACAGGTCTGACCTAGTAATGCGGCAAGGCTCTATGTTACTCACGCCACTATTTTTCATAATTTTTATTAGTGATGGGGAAGACTGTTTGGTGACCTGGGTCAAGCTGCCCTATATGCGTATGACACACATATACTACTGGGCAACACAAGCCCAAAGTAACTGGTTGACAATTGCAATCACTTGTTCAAATTTTTTTCTGAATATTGCCGTAACAATGGTCTTGTTCTTAATACCGCAAAAACAGATTTTATGCAGTTTCTTCCAAAAAAAGTTAATATAAATAATAACGTAATTATAACAATTAATGAACAATCAATAAATAGTGAGAGTGATCAAGTTTTAAGGTATTCACATTGATCATAAATTAACTTGGGAAACACATATAGACAATCTTTGTGTAAAGCTTAGCTCACTATGTTTTTTGATTAGGCAGTTGAGGGACTTTGCAGAGATTGGACTTTTGAAATGTATCTAGTGTTTCTTGGTTTGCAAAAAATGCATCTCCATACTCGTCATGTAAAAATAGATTTAAAAAACTTAATATTTTAACATTGTCTTGCTTGTACATATTACAACTAGTAACCAATATCAACAATGATCATACGTCATTATTATAAAATTGTCACATTCACAATCATAAAACAAGGCAGGCCTAGAACTTCAGAAAGCCATTCTCTAGGCTAACAATAGGCCAAAACTCATATATTGGAGTGTATAATATCTTATAAAATAAGGTGCATAGTGAGAAATGAGGATAAATCAAAAAAACTATTTTAAAGAAAAGTTCAAATATCTCTGTCTGAACATGGAATTTTTAGATTGCAAATAAGTTTTGTCGTGTTTGCTTCTTAATTTTATTTCATTTATTTAATCTTAGGATTAGTATTGTCTTGTACTCAGTTTCTTTCCTCCTATCTGATTTGACTAGACCTATAAATTGCTGTTAAAGTATTTTCTGTGTTGAATAAAGAATTTGAATTTGAATAAATTTATTATATATAAAGCTCTCTATACTAAAAAGTATCTCTTGTATGATCAGGGTTGCTAAAGATAATTTTTTGTATGAATATTTTTAGGACTAAATGTTGAAATTGGCAAAAAAATAGAGTCTTTAAAAAAGTAAATAAGTATTAAACCCGTAGCAAGAATTCAATTTTCCATGTCTTTTATAATTAAAAATGCTAAAAATAGTTCACATGGTAGCTTGATCCCTGTCAACTGGTCCATGTATAGTAACGGTCAATTTAAATAGTTCCATCTTTTGATCTGATCTGATCATAAATTACTACTGCTTTTGAGCAATAGGGAAACGTATTAAAAGATTTGAATATCCACCGAAAACTATCAGAATTCTATATATTGTACGTTGTCCTTTTCCTATAAAAAAAATTCTTGAATATCTCCTGTGTTGATAGTTTAATAAAATTAGAAAAAGCTGAATTCTTGCTACAGATTTTGCAACCCAAGCAAGAAGTTTTTATCTTTACAATATTTGTCAAACTTAGGAGAGCAGAACGCAAATTTTAATGAATTTGAATAATTCGTTTCATAGTCAATCCAAGTGAGAAGCTCCAAGAATGTTATGGTTGATTTAAATAAGATAAAATGTAGTGAATTATTTCAGAGTTATTTATTATTTCGGAATGTGTATTACATAGATAGCAAAACCGAATGTTCGAAGAAAAATACAATTATTATACAAACCATAATTTCTTATATTAGCGAACTGAGGAAAATCTTAACAAGGTTTAGAGAAAATGTTAGAAGTAACAGAAATTGCTTGTCAAACCACCCAACAGCATACCGTTCAGTCAACGCTCTGACGGAAACAATAGAAAGAGTGGCTAAAAGAACCCATTACTGGGAAGATTATAAAAAACATTTGAGGATCTTTAAAAAGAAACTGAGGGTAAAGAGAAGAACAGCCTAGAGTAACTTCTGCAACGAGGTCTCCAACACGTCGTCGGCCTAGATACACCCTTACCTCGGAAGACACGGCTAAAATACTACTGGAAACCCACTTTCCTGAATGCAATATCGACATCACCGAAGGCCCTGTGTGGCCTTATGATCATCCAATGGCTATAGGAGCAAACTGGGAGGTTATAAACACAGTGGTGGCGAACGACAAAATAGCTTGGGCAATCAATACCTTCAAACCATTTAAGACCGCAGGAACTTACGACGTTTTCCCGGCTATGCTTCAATGGAGTCTGGAGTTTGTCATCAGACACCTAGAATTTATATTCAAGGCATGTCTAATCCTAAGCTATATACCTATTAAATAGAGAGAGGGTCGTCTTTATCCCTAAGCCTGGAAAAGATTACTATTCCCGCCCAAAATCTTACAGACCCATCAGCCTAACGTCTTTTCTTATGAAGACTGGAAAGGCTCTGTGACAGACAGATTAGGGATGCCTTGCTTGCTGGAAATATGCTCTAACCAACAACAACCAACCTGGAAAATCAACAGAAACCGTTCTGCATTCTGTGATTTAGAGAAAAGAGTCGCTTTTCTATAGGCAGTCGGCTCTGGGAGCTTTTCTAGACATAGAAGGCGCCTTCGACAAAGCGGCCTTTAGAAGTGTAGACCTGGCTCTGACCAGGCACAGCGTAGACCCAACCATTATTGGTGTATGCTGAAGAACAGAACAGTCAAACTAAAAACGGGAGACACCATGATGAGAGCGCTTGTGAGCAGAGGCTGCCCTCAGGGTGAAGTGCTATCTCCGCTTCTCTGGAATATGCCTCATTAAGAATTTGAATGAACACGGATTCTACACAACCGATTATATAGACGACATCACTATTATGCTAACAGAAAAATTTGAAAACGTCCTGTGAGATACCATGCAGGTTGCGTTAATACTAGTAGAAAGATGGTGCACAGATAACGCACTCTCTATGTACCCTACAAAAACCGAGCCGTTACTCTTCAGTAGAAAAAGAAAGCTGGTTAACGTAAGACCACCTTTTCTGTTCGGTACGCAGCTCGGTCTATCAGAGGTCAAGTATCTAGGAGTCATCCTCGATAGCACCCTTAATTGGAATAAACATTTAAGTGAAAAATCAAAGAAGGTCACCAGAGCTTTCTGGCAGTGCAGAGGAGCTATTGGCAAATTCTGGGGTCTGTCGCCAAGATTGTCCTCTGGCTTTATACGGCCGTTATTCGACCTATGACCACTTATGGAGCCATTGTGTGGTGGACCAAAGCCAGGCAAGTTGTAGCATGCAACAACAAAGCTTTGAAATTGACCTCAGCGGCTCAACAGAACCAGGAAAAGAAACAGACATACACATCTACACTGATGGCTCCAGAATCAATCTGGGGCTGGCTTGGGAGTATATGTACCGGAACTCGACCTGGAAATTAGTATGGCCCTTGGCAAAGGGGTGACTTTCTTCTAGGCAGAACTGCTTCGAATTCTGCAAGGTGCCGTACAAATACAGGCAAAAAAGTTATTATTCTCACAGACAGCAAACAAGTCTTGCAAATCCTAAAAAGAATAAAATAACATCCAAACTGATTCTTGAATGTCACCAGATGCTGGAGACTGTTCTGGATTAAGGGACATTTAAGCAGATAAGTTGGCGCGTAACGGAGCAATGGGCAAACCATGCAGTCCTGAACCTTTCGCGCCGCTATCCTCTAAGGCGATCACTCTAAAGATAAACGAACAGTCAACAACGATTCTAAAAGAAAGATGGGAGAGACAGGGTTTTAGACACTCAGGTGCCGCAATTCATGGCCCTGAGGCCGCTCGGACAGAGTACTTCCTCGGGCTCTCTCGGGGAAATCTTAAGTAACTGGTAGAAATGCTAACGGGACACTGTGCGCTTAACAAACAGGGCGTCCTCCCGGATCCAAGTTGTAGTGGGTGCAACGAGGACGACGAGACTGCTGAACATGTTCTTTGTTACTGCCCAGCTCCTGTAAATACCAGAGAATCCATTATGGGTGAAAGATAGCAGAAATGGCGATAGTCGGAGGATGCTCGCCCGCTACGTTGCTGAACTACATCAATGCTGTTGGCTGGCTCGACGAGTAAAACTCCGAAGGAGATTACAATTGACCCATCTGAGAGGCCTAAGTAATAGGTTGGCGCAAGTCACCCCTCCATACTCTCTATCTAATATTTTTAATAGAATATATGACTTGATAAAACATTAAAACTTACTTCAACATGCTTTTTTTGCCAAATAAATCAACACTTAACAATTTGCTTACCTTTTCGCAGTTTATTCATCATTATTTAAATAAAACCAAAGTTGATTCAATTTATACTGAGACAAAATCTACCATATATAATAGTACTTTCGGGGTTGACCAATGATCTAACCTAGAACCTTTTTTATAACCTCTGACCTCTACTCAAAACGATTTGGACGTTGTAATGATACTGGTTTAAAATTTTCAGAATATATCAAGAACAAAATTAATGGATCACACTGAATTATGGGTTTAACTATCACATCTGCTAAAAGTTTTAAAGTTAATGTTTGTTTTAAACAAAATATGCAAGTTTAATTTGGTCTCCACAGAATGATGTGTAGAGTAAAAGTATTGAGAGAGCGCCAAGAAAATTTTTATAATTTCGGTTTTTTAAAAAATAATAAGATAATTTTAATTTGTTAAATATCTTATTTAATTATCCCTAAAAAATAGATGAATAAAAACATGCGTCTTATACATTTTCAGGATACTAACTGATAAAATAGACTGTCCGGATATTATTCCGGTTTTGCAACAAAAGTATTTCATGTGGACTTTCCGAGAATAAATGTCTGTAGTGAATACGTAATAAACGTACTGGGTTTTTCTGTAATTATTTTGAATTCATACAGCTGAGTGACATAGTATATAATATAATATTAACGTCTTTAGAGAATGTTCACCTATTACTCTAAACTTTAAATACTAAAACTTAGAACGTAGTGAATCAGGAGCATTCAGTTTCAAACTCATAATTTCCCATTTTCAAACACTCAATATGACATAATATTGACAATACAAGTTTGGGATATTTATTCTCAGTGTAAATATACGTGCCATTTAATTAGGTTTTCTGTTCCTACTGAATAAATATAACGTATTTTTTTTCAAACCGAAATATAATAAAAATGAAACTGTTTGTTTCGGAATTCTTTTGAGACCACTGAAAGAAATCGTTTTAATCGAACTAATGTATATTATACGTATAATATATTGGAAAAAAATCAGGAAAATTAATTTAATAAGGTTTTACCAAAAAAAAAGTATTCTCGAGGTATTTCATTGAATAAATTGAATTGAATTTTCTTTGGGTTTTGATATTATTTGGAAACTTAGAGAAAATATTTCATGTCTATCTTTAATAAAGCCGTAGAGCTTAAATATGTTTAGTAAGCAGTACGGTAGTATATTTATTAACCGACATCAAAAAAGGATGAGGTTCTCAATTCGACCTGTATGTATTTTTTTTATGTTTGTTCGCGCATATTGTCTAAACGGCTTGGTCGATTGTGATGAGTCAAACGCCAAATTGTAAATGACGTTTCTCTGGTGATCCCATATATTTTGTTTTGAAATCCATTTACCCGCTTTTTTTTTTGTAATAATAATTTTTTAAATACCCTTTTCAAACCAAAGCATTGAGGTATGTTACTATTACAGTAATAGACATACAACCTCATTTCCTAAAAGGGATCTCTTTTGCTATCCTGTTATATGATTCTATTAATTTGAACATTTTGAGTTTAAATTTTCAAATTAATAAATTAGTATTTGTTGACGACGAGCTAAATTAGGTTTAGGTACATATATATTATTAGTATTATCATAATAATTAACGAAAACTAAAATATCTCGAAAGGATTAAATATGTTTAACTCAAAAAACTTTTATAAATAATTTAACTTTATTTATTTCTGTTAAGTATTTATTTTAAAATCTAATTTTTAATAGTGTCGTTTACTTCTCTATTCGTCTGTTTTTGTATTATGTTCTATACAATTGCCACAATTGGATATACATATACTACAAATTATAGTATTCTTATAAACGTAACTTGTAAACAGTCATTAAAAAGTGAGAAATAAAATATAAAAAAAATAGAACCGACTTAAAACAAAAGATCGCTAAACAGTAAAAAATAATATTTTGTTTATTCCTTAAGTATAGACATTTTGAAGTCGGCGCTGGCACCCAAATAATGACTAATCTGTAATAAAATATATGAAAGAAATATACATACACGTATTATCTATACTCACTAGTAACAATAAAATTACTTATCTAATACAAATTTTAATACGTTATTCAGAGAGAGTCACGTCACTATTATGAAGTCAAACTAACGAGTAAATTTGGTCGCTGCTGGGGTTGGAGTTGTTTTATAGTTATACATTACTTTACCTAGGTGTATCTTCTATAATACTGCCGTCAGTAAAATCTTCATACACTAACCTAGCCAACAGTTGCAAGGCCTCCAATATATTTCTGCGCATGTCTCGAAATGCAAATTCGTTATTGGTCTGTTTAGACATTTATAAAAGTCCTATAGGAAGTCATTATTGCCATTTGACTTTCTATAGGACGGCTTAGCGATTGGACGGAAAAGGCACTGAGAGCAAGTGATTCGGGCATCAGTTTTAAAAGATATAAGGATAGCTATATATTTGTTTTATATGTAATGTAATGTAATATAAAATGGATAAATTTTTTTTTGTAATGACTGGGTGAGGCTGCTTTGAGGGTCGACTTCAAAATATCTATATTTAAGGAATAAATAAAATATTATTTTTTACTTTTTATCGATTTTTTTTTCAATATTTTATTTATTTAATATCACATACATACGTAGCGACTTAATTTAAAGTAATATTAAGGTACTATCTTTTGATGTGTACATAAGTGTTTTCAAATTTTTACTTCCCTCGTAACTAATTATGAAAAATTCAACCTCTGAGATTTTTGTAGGTTTTTCCGTTTTATAGTTTCTGGACCCCGAAAAAATATTTTCATCAGTCTGTCTGTCTTTTTTTACGCGGCACAACTCAAAATTTACTTAACCAATTGACTTCAGATTTTGGTAAAACATCACGAATCATATGGGGATGAAATGGTTACATTTTTAGAAACTGCTTATCGAATGAACTTTGAAATTTGCACAAAAATAAAGTGCGGTATAGGGCTAAACTGGTAACATTTTTGTATAAAGCCATTACGGCGGCACAAAATGGCAGCCTAATGAAATATTAAAAAATTTAGTCCAAAAAACTAATTTTATAATTAACTTGATATTTTGCACAAAAGTCAAATGTGAAACAGGAGTAGACTGGTATAGTTTTAGTCCAAATCATATGTGGCACAGCAAAATGACGGCCTAACAAAACGTTTAAATATTCGGTAAAATTCCGTTTCCTGGAATAAAACCTTCTTCTTATGGAGGAACATAATAAAGGACTTAATATATTTTTATAAACTATATAAATAAAGTTATGAAAAATAAATAATAATAATGATATTAATAACAATAATGAATACATTAAACCCTAAAAAAATACAGTTTGTAGATTGGTATAATGTTATTACCAAATAATTACATACATATCGACTGTGTTATATGTAATTAGTGAAATTATGTACGAGGGAAGTTGCGGGTAAAGCCGAATTTACCGATTTTTTTACGATTAAGGTTATGAATGTTGATTCTAGATGACAAAATAACTAAAGAATATATCGTCGAAAATAGAAGTCCAGTAAGTAAACGCGATAAACGCATTGTCATATTTCCAAATAATAATTTAATATAATACATCATGATATTAAATACCTATTCAAATATTGTAATATATATTAGTAATATCTTCTTTGAACTCTTGCTAACGTTGTAGGAAGTTTCTGTTACAAGGGGGCGCGTAATATTTTTTATAATACAGATTTCTTTGTTTAAAATATACATTTGTGGGAGTTGAAAATTTGTAAATAAATCATTTTATCATAATCAATATATCACTGCCTGGCATTATGATAATAAACCCACTGGTATTAATTTTATGCGGTAAGTATTAAACACGTTCATACAAGATAAAAGCATTATTAAGGCATTTTACAATAGAACGAGTACTTTGAGGGTCAGTAAAGAATATTTCATATGCATATCTCAACAGCAAATTTTGTTAATATCGAACATCTTGAATAGAGGTTCTTGGCAATCGTCTTTTTTTGTGTCAGTTAATTATTGGGTGTACTACTACACTCAGAAATTAGTTTATTGTTTTAATTAGGCTAATCTGGTTGAACTTCCTATTATTCGAAGTGCATATCTCTATAAAATTATGAATTTTAATATGGGCAATTAACTAACATTTTTATACATAATAATATTTGATATACTGCTATAATATTAAATTAATATTTATCAAAAACGTAGTAAAACCACTAAGATCTGAGAAGATAAATAGCTAAGTTGTTGCATCTAATAGACCTCTTGTTAGTTTATTTGTCAAAAAAATGTTTTCATTATGTTTAAGATTTAATATCTGCATATCGACGTCGCTTGTGTACAATATACCAGTATATTTCTTTACTACGTCTTTAAAACGTAATAAACTAAAATTTCCCATTTCTGCGAGCATGCTAGCAGTTTGCAAAAAATATTAAACGTTTGGTTATCTCGCTTAATATAAGATGTGATTTAGGCATTTTATGTTTTATGTATATTAAAAAGAAAAAAATATTTTCTAATCTTCTTTTAAGGATCATTATTTGAATCCTCGCTAGTAATAATTTAGTTTTGTTTAAGTTGAAATTGGCTCAAAAGTGCCAAATTTGTAGATATATTTAATCATTCAGATTGCTTCCTTTTCACTTATATATTGCAGTATAATTGTTTCTTTTAGCTTGAAATAAAACATTGACAAAATTTCATATTCTTTGAAATTTTAAACTCAGGAAATCTTAAGTTTAAGTTGAACAATAGAGCACCCTCAAAGTTTAATAAAAGTCTCATCAAGAAATCTTAAAGGAAGCTTTTGTTGCGGGGAGGACGACTAATAATTTTTTAATACTAACTTCTTTGCTGGTAGAATATAAATTTGCAGAATTTTAAATTTTTACTTGTTAGCTTTGTATTTTATTTTAGTGATGTGATGAAATTTCTTGGGGTAGAGATCTCTGACTGAACACTGGTTTCTTACACAAGACAAGCTTTCGGAAATGTGTTTCCTTTTTTTTTAGTATTCTAAAATACTCTGACCAAAATAAGTTAACCATTTAATTGATTGGAACCAAAAAACTGCCAAACTGTCGTCCGTCAAATTAATAGGACCCTAAAATTACAATGTTATTACTATGATTTTGCTGATTTCAGGTCTAATGTTTAGTTTATTTAAATTACATTTTCTTCTGTTTGTTACGTCTTACGCCGGTCGTATTTTTTGTTCCTTCGGAAATAGCAAAAGGATTTGGAATTGAGCGCACGTTCGTAAAGACGTGTGAGATTTGCCTTTTATAGGTTTTTAGTTATTTTTTTAACTTAGCAGCCAAGATGCTGGATTAAACTCATTGAAACTCGTAGCAGCAGTGGATTAAAGTGTTTTCTCGAACTATTATGCCTGGTAAACTCGTTAGTTTTTCAAAGATTTTAAGGACGTGTTTTATGAAAATATGGACTGATAGTTTCCATTTTAATGTTATGGTCTCCATTTAAGTTTTAATCTTCAATTGATATAAGTTTTTGATTATTTCCAGGGCGCATAGAAACATTTGATTGATTATATTGACAAATTTTCTCCACTTTTGGAGGAAGAAATTCTTAATTTAGTATCGTGTGGTTGTTTAGCTGGATGATAGCTTTGTGGCCGGTTAGTTTTCGGCTAGAGGTAGTCGATAAAGAGTGACGCCTTACGAGATCATTTTCAAAAATTTTGGTTGAGAAAAGATAAGTTATTTTTATAATATACAGTCAGAATTTGGCCTCAATATATACATATATATATATATATATATATATATATATATATATATATATATATATATATATATATATATATATATATATATATATATATATATATATATATATATATATATATATATATATATATATATATATATATATATATATATATATATATATATATATATATATATATATATATATATAGGTACTTCTTTTCTTGGGATGCGTGTTCATAAAATTAACGATTTTTAAATTATTTGTCATATTTAATTCAATTTGACGTTTCGACAGGTAGTTCCATGTCTTTTTCAAAAATGTTTTTATTTTATTTTTCTTAAAACAGATTGCAAAAAATAACCAATCTAAGATTTTAAAAAATCAAAAATTATTTTACCAAGAGACGTAAATCGAAAGGTCAATAACACCAACTAACATTTAAGCAAAATAAAATACACAGCACATTATCATTTTGTCACAGAACATCTATTGCAGACTAACTGAAATATATAGTGTAGGAATTCATTCTTATCATAATACTTTTTTAGTGGTTACCGGAGAGTTTTTATTATTTAAATATTTATTTATTTTAAATAGATTTGGGGAACTTAGATGATATTGAAAAAAATTTTGTTTACTAAATTGACATCTTTTTTGTCATTAATAGCATTTTTATTTTTCCTGATTTCAATAGATTCATATATCTTTCTTTTCCGTTTATGTGATTCCGTTTTTAAAATTCTTACCATGGAAAAATTGAATTTATGGTTGGTTTGATTTTCGTGTTTAGTGAGCGCTGTGGGGTTTCCCTTGTCGTATTTATGTGAATTTAGCCTTGATTTTAAATACTGAGTAGTTTGGCCAATGTAAACTCCACAGCAGTCACTACATGAGCACAGCTAATATAACATACAGCTCCACATCTCTCTTAGCGGGAATGGTTTGCGCCGATCCCTTCGCGCACGGCGGTTGGCAGCCATTTGGTGAGAAAAGACGACTGTGGCGTGCATGATTCGCTTCGCATTAATATTTTGCGTTCAGCAGCCATAGTCGTGCGTTGCGAGAGTTTAATTATATAGATATTTTTAAATTGTTTTTGCAGTATAATGAGTGAAAAAAAGATTGGACATCATCATGTTTGTGCAGTGCGATCCTGTTTTAATAAAGGCTATAACTCCAAGAAGAAATTTTTTCGATTTCCCAAAGAGGCTGACCGGTAAGTACTTATTAAAAGTTTTCCGGGCTTTTGTTGGCTTTTAGTGTTACTGAATTAGACAAATTTGAAATATGTTTTTGAAGCATTATCTTTTTTTAATGACTGTAACACACAAAAATGTATGGATGAAAAAACACTTTTTCACATTGCAGCCACGAAAGCTAAGTTTTTGGAAAAATGAAAAGTTGTATGAAAGATATTGTTAAAAACATATTTTTCATAAAATATCTCTTATGGAATTTGCAAAGAACTGATGCTTTATAACACTAATATCGATTATCTTTAACTAAAAAAGTATTGTTTTTTGTTTTTGAAAGTTCCTGCCTTCTAATCCAGTTCAATAACTCAAAATGGTGTTAATTCTTGTTATTGCTTCTAAACATATGCGCAAATTAATATCGATATTGGATTTGGAATTACGTCACATAAATACACATAACATTAAAGATATTAATAAATTAAGATAAAGAAAGAAGATTTTTGCAAATAACTCGGGATCTATTAACATTTTATTGATTTCTCATAAAAGGAGTCTATTTTTAATTAACAATTTTTTTATACTTTTCGGTAATATTTGTAGTCGGATAATTATTGTAAACAAAATTAAAATGATTTCGCTATACTATATTATTAGATTGAATTTTTGGAGTTCGCGCTTTTTTATTGGAAATTTCTTTCTCTTTAAGAATATTTCTAAATGTTAGTAGTTTCCGAATAATTTGCAATACACTAAACTACCTTTTTAAATAATAATTTGTTATTAGGCTCTGAAATTGTTTACGTGATAGTTTGAAACTTTTTCATATTTTTCTAGACGTCAGGCGTCATCCGCGCCATTTTTTTATATCTACTTTTGGTTTATATTTGATGGTTACTTGTTATTAAATTAAAATTACTATTAACAGATTTCTGGAGTCCATGCTTTTTATTAGAAATTTTTATCTCATTAAGAATATTTCTAAAAGTTAGTAGTTTCCGGGTAATTTGCAATACATTATTTTTTAAAATCTTAATTTGTCAATAGACTCTGAAATTATTTACGTGATGGTTTGTTGAAGATAATTAAAGTCGTAAATAGTGTTTTTTATAGTTCTTTACGTTTTAGTTACCGCATGGGTTGACAAAAGTTTTAGTTTATTCGCTAATTTTTCGTTAAAATAATTTGAGGTTTCTTTTATTTTTCAATTACTTATAGATTTATAAAATGTTTCGATTAAGACAAATAAACCCGTTGGTAATACATCTAATCAGTTTTTCAGCCTAAAATGAAATTTTATTTATTAAAAAATCGGATAGGCGCCTCTTTGAAAGTATAGAATATGAATTTATTGGTTATTAAAATTTTAATTTAGGTACTTAAATAAATCTTGCAGGTAAAGGAAGATATATTAGATCAATAAAAAGGCTTTTATTTGGTGGGGCAGGTAGAGTAGATTTTTTTCGAATAATATAGGCCATACTTTGAAGTAATTAATGGTCTGGTATAGTAAAATGCAAATGACAACCCCGGCCGGCGCCTTTCGATCAGATAAAAATATTTTCTTGGTAGGTATTTCCAATGGTCAAAATCGAATAAAATTTGCATGAATATAATATGTCCTTTAGAAAAATAAAAAAAGCAATATTTCTAATACAGATTTATTATCCCGAAACTCCAAAGGGCCGGCGACTGTCTTGGTTTATGATATTTTATTGCTTTTAAACGTGTGGTTATATAATTAGTACGAATGGAAATAAATATTTAGGTGCAAAAAATGCACTATGTCCATTAATTATCGAATGCACTGTTGTACAGAGTAAACGGGACAGGTGAATTTTTAGGTAAAATTTGAATATTTTTAAAACAAGAGATATTGAGATGCGGTTTTCAGCTATTTCTTATCTTGCAAATTTTATTGAATAATACCGATTTAGGAGTAAAACTCGCTTGAGCCAAAAATTTATTTATACAGGATGTTAAACAAAATGACAAATTTTTCAATTATTTGTTCTGAAAATTTAGAAAAAAGATTTTTTATTCTGATTGCGAGATTAGCTTAGTTTTTTTAAAACACAATTTTAAGAGTTTTAGAATTTAAAAAGCAGATATTACTTCCACATCTCCAAAAGACGGGGAAGTATAGTATCGGCTTTGGTGTCGGCAAAAAAATGTCCGAAAAATTATTTTCGCTAAATCGATTTAAAATTACTCAAAATGTGTAAAAAACCTAATTTCGGCGAAAAAAATGTTTCTGTCTGTCGGTCTGTTTGTTTACCCGATAACTTTCGAAGGAATTGTGCTATCGAGCTGAAATTTGGTACACAGGGAGGGGTCCATAGGAGAATGGTTCGGATTGTTTTTGGGAAAAATCGGCTTAGGGGGAAGAGGATGTAAATCGGTAAAAAATAGTTATTGATTGTAAATTGCCGAGTTTAAATGACTCAAAACCTGTAAAAAAACTAATTTCGGCGAGAAAAAAATCTGTTTGTCTGTCTGTCTGTATGTCAGATTACGCGATAACTTGGGCTATTGCGCTGAAATTTGGCACACGAAGAGCAGTCCATAGGAGAATGATTCTGATCGCTTTTATGCAAAAACGGCTTAGGGAAAGGTGGGGTTAATCGGTAAAAAATAGTTATTTTTTGTAAATGATCATGTTATATGTCCTGCTTGAGATTTCTGTGAAAATAAGGGGTTTAGGCTATGTTAGGTTAGGTTAGGGGATGAAAATTATGCAGTTTAAAAAATCGAGTGTTACGTAGTTCTATGGGTTTTTGAGGGTATTGATTTCAATTTCAAAACTCGTTCATCATTTTAATAAAATTTTAGGGGAGGAGAGTAGGTTGAAATTCTAAATTTTATTTTTTTTTCGTCTGAAAACAAGGGTCGGGTAAGAAAATATATAGGTACTAGTTTGACACGATGTGGAAGTAGTGATTCCATTGGCAGCGGTTTTTTTTGAGGTATGTGTGTTTTTTTGAAAAAAAAATTTTTTTTTTCATAGTACATAGTCATAGTTGTTTTTTACTAGAAAGCCCCTAACTTTGATTTTTTTACAATCTATAGAGTCTGCACTACACAAAAAATATATAGAACGTGCACAATAAATGACAAGATAGTTAAAAACCTAGCGATTCTAACGATCGTGTGCGTATATTTCGAAGAAATTCAAATTTAAAAGATGTTTAAGTTCTAAGAAGTACTGAATATTTTCTGCAAGCTGGGGTCTTTATTTTCCCTTTAACTTTATCATTTTTGAAAATATAGGTGTTGCTTTTAGAACCAAGTTTGCTGTGACCGGGTGATACATGAGACAAGTAACAAGCTGATATTTTTGTGGTCTTAAAAATATCTATTTGAAATTTGAAACATTTGTCTAATTCCATAAGAGACAAATTTCCGATGCAAAAACAACTAAAAGTTACTTCGAATTTTGCCGGAGTGCTTTTTATTTAAAGAAAAAAAACCTGTATATTTTTTGCACTATTTTATTCAGCCTATAATAGTCTTCTACTATATTCCACAAGTTAACTTTTTGCAAAATGGAGGCTGGACACCTATTTCAAAATTCAACATTGCCGCATTTTACAAAAAATACAGGCGCTATTTATAAATATATGTTTTAAATAGTCCAAAATAAACTTATTTTTTGAATTTTTTACTTTTCTTTAATCGAAAGAGCATTTACTTTAATGGTACCTTGTATATTTTATAAGTCATTTTCGCCATAAAATTACGTTTTTAAAGATGTGTCGCATGCTTAACTTTATTTTCAAGATAACGATATGCTAGACATCCTTGACAAATCAGGTAGCCTTTCTCTAAAATAAATGGCTATTTTATAGTCATTGTGAAGTGTTCTAAAAAAAAACAAAACAGTTTTAAATTTTGTACTGTATAAATGCATTTTTTTTTTATAAAGCG
The DNA here is from genome assembly GCA_030620095.1 of Kuschelorhynchus macadamiae. Lineage (NCBI taxonomy): Eukaryota > Metazoa > Arthropoda > Insecta > Coleoptera > Curculionidae > Kuschelorhynchus > Kuschelorhynchus macadamiae. The sequence continues at coordinate 333,571 of JAUTXW010000537.1, read as the reverse complement.
GCAATGTTGAATTTTCAAAAAAATTGCTGTCTAGTCGCCATTTTGAAAACAAAAATTAAAATATCGTTGAAAAGCTAAGTTTAGGTTGAATGCGATAGCACAAAAAAATATATACAGAGTCCTACTTAGTGTTTTAACACCTCGGAAAAAACCGGGTTTTTCCCGAAAAAATCCGTTTTTTTCCAAAAGATTAAAAAAAAACAAAATATGGAAAAATACAATTTATAATTATCCTAGTTTTTATTTTTGTTAACATGAAAAATAAGTTAAGAAACAAAAAATGTTCTTCCTTAAAATTAGTAAAGAAAATTTAAAAAGTTAAAAATAAAGAACCAAAATGTATTAATTAAAAACTTTAAAATTAAATTAATATACTTCCAATTGGAAAAAAGCCGGTTTTTTTAAAACACTAGTTCTACTTAATTAAAAAAAAAATAAATTAGGGGGTCAATTCCGGTAAAATTGAGAGCCAAAAGGAATTACTAAATAACATTTTTATTTTTTTATACTATCTTCGTTTTTTTTTAAATTTTACAGAGCTAAGGTATGGGCAATGAAAGCCAATCGAGAGGATCTGTTAGACAAATTGGAAAAAGCTCATAATAGCTACACTCTTTGTGAAGACCATTTTGAAGAAAAAATGTATACTAGTCATCTTCATACACGATTGAAAGCCACTGCAGTTCCTACATTATTTCCATCTCTTGAAGGAAGTTCTAAGAGCATTAAGGGTGACCACGCATATAGTAGACCCTTGCTACTTCCTGCGAAAATCAGAGTTCTGGATGACAGAATTTTAGTTCCAGCTATCACAAATACTGACCCAGGTATTTACGATATTCTATAATTTTGTATTGTTAAGTTGTAACAGCTAAATAAAAGTGTAAGGATCTTTTTTGCGAATTTTGCACCATGGTTGGTGTGAAGGAAATACGTTTTTTCTACGATCTTTGAATTATTTATAAACTGATGTTATTTTCTTCTTCTAGTAGGTCAAACAAACATAGTCAAAATCAAGCCTACAACCACGGCCAAAGACAAGGTGGAAACCGAGGTCCAAGTCGAAGGTGAAACTCAGGACGACCGCGACGTAGACGTGAAAACCGAGGACGAAATCGAGGTGGAAACCGAAGTTGAAGTTCCAGGGAAAACCGAGAATCAAACTGAAGCCAGACCCTTCGATGCTAGTAGTCCCCCTCTGATGTCTCCAAGTTCTACCCAAACATCAGCCAACTTATCTTTTGATACTCCGAGGAAGAAAAAATATAGACGCAACATTAAATCTCTTACTACAGAAAATCAATATTTGCGAAAAAAAGTTCAGACACTCGAAAGACAATTAGATAGTCAGTTAGATAATATAACTTTAAATCAATATATGTCTCTGACATTCAAATTTTGCAATTCGGTCGACACTGCTAAAATTATTAATATGCAGATATCACAAGGGCGAAAACATCCAAAGGGTAGACGTTATAGTAAAGAGTTCAAAACTGAATGTTTGTCCATATATTTTGCCGGTCCCCGAGTTTATAAAAAATATTTAATGCATAAATATAGCCTTCCAGCTCCCAATACATTGTTAAAAGAAATTCGAGCTATTAAAATAAGACCAGGATTAGAAAACGCTGAATTTTATAATTTGTTAAAAAAAAAGATTGACGGTTTTCAAGAGCAAAATAGGTATTGCCTACTATGTTTTGATGAGATGTCTATTAAAGCAAATTTGTTTTATGAACGGTCTCAAGACTGTATAATTGGACTGGCCATAGATGACAAAGAAGAGAAGATCTTTAAACCAGCTTTGACTGCATGCGTGTTCATGTTAAGAGGACTTTATTGCAAATGGAAACAGCCTCTCGCCTATTTTCTTTGTCATACTTCTTGTCCGGCGCAATTATTGCACGAAAATTTAAGTAAAGCTTTGCAAAAATTGAAAAATATTGGCTTAAATGTTTGTGCAGTTACTTCTGACATGGGTTCTAATAATATCAAATTAAGTAATATTTTAAATATCTCTATTCAAAATAGCCGTTTTTGCCTTCAAAATCGTTACCTTTATTATATTTTTGATGTGCCCCATATTATAAAAGCCATTAGAAATATGCTAATGAAGTATGACTTTTACGTTGATGGTAAAAAAATTTCTTGGCAGTACATAATTGACTTTTATGAAATAGATAAAAAATTTCCGGTTAAAGCAGCTCATAAATTAACTGACTCACATATATATCCCACAAATTTTCAAAAAATGAAAGTTAAACTTGCCACACAAGTATTTAGCAATTCTGTTTTTGTAGGCATGAGTTTTTACATCAGATTTGGTTCTCTACCTGCAGAAGCCACTGAGACTGCAGAGTTTGTTAAGAGAATAGACCAGCTCTTTGATATTTTAAATTCGTCACAAACTTCACCCGGTAAAAGGTATAATGCAGCCTTCAAAGGGGAACCCTTTCAAATGGAGTTTTTGACTGAATGCCTATCTTTTTTAGAGAAACTTGAAGTTAGAGATAGAAATAATGTAAACTTAACGAAAAAAGTTAAATTCATTAAATGTCTTCAAATTTCTATCAATAGTATTCTAAATTTATTTAATTATCTTCGTGAGAATGCTAGTTTTGATTATTTATTTACCCGAAAATTAAACCAAGATTGTCTTGAAAATCACTTTGGTAAAATTAGAAGTGAAAACGGCAAATGCATCAACCCAACAGCCATACAGTTTCACAGAACTTTTAGAAAGTTGCAGTGCGTTAACTTACTTAACTCAGGTGCAGAAAATTGTGAGGCAGATGCAGATCAAATGCTCTTAAGGCTTCCCGACTGTAAAGACGATTCTATACCTGAGGAAGAGACCAGTTCACTAAAAGAAGTAAGCCTCGAAATTAATAAAATAAATTATTCCCGAGATGAAATGTTAGAAAAAAATTTTATAAGGTATGTGTGTGGATATCTTTTAAATAAATCCCTTCGAGTTCACTCTTGTGATAATTGCATTAAATATAGCAAAGACCACAAAGATTTAGATGATTCATCCGTTTATTGTTTTTTAAAAGCATATGAAAATGCCGACAAAGATACGTTTGGAAACCTACAAATGCCAAATGATAAATTTGTAGAGTTTATTTGTAAAGTCGAACTAATATTTCAAGAACACTTTGAAACACTTGCAATAAAACCTAACCTTTGTAGCAATCTTTTTGGTTTAACTAAATCATTGCATTTTATTCATCCATGTGAATACTTTCCCAAAGAATTTGTCATTAATCTATATATAAGAGTAAGAATCTATTATACGCTAAAAACAATAAATGGAAACTTCAAAAATATAAGCAGGAATAAATTAATAATATGGAAAAATTTATAAAAATATTTCTGTTTAGTTTACTCCATAAGCATTTTTTACTATTAAACATTTGTGTAATTTTTTCTTTTTCATTTACTTAATAATAACCATTGAAATCATAAAATACCATGGAATTTTATTTAACATCATTTTCCTTTATCTATTAGTATACATACCAGGTGTCAACGAACATATTGGACAGGCCATAACTTGTAAAGTATTAGATGTATCAAAACGAAATTTCATATAGTTAAATGGTACATAAAGAGGAGAGTTCTCGTATATTTTTCACTTTTCAGTCATTTCCGGTTTCACCGGAAATGACTTCAGTTTCAGTTTTTTTAATGGAACACTCTATATATTTTTACATTTTTGGATTCCTGAGGCAATTTTGAATCAGATTATGACATTTTAAAAAGTTTTGACGCCTACTTGATTTTTACATCCATTTTTAAAATTGCAACTAGGTGGCCATGGCCGGACGCTAATAATTAATCTAAGGACCTGAAATGATGACAGAATAATACAATCGCTAAGTTTTAGTTATTAGTCTGATAACTAGGAGCAAAAGAAGTTGATAATAATCAAATTTTTGTGTCTAACTATTTTTTTTCCAAATGGCGACCCTTTTTAGACAAGCACTTTTTGAAAAGAGGATTTTTTTGCGAATCTAACGGTACTAACTTTTTTGCGATTGGATTAAACATAAGCTCAAAAATTAAATATTACTTAGAAAAATACTTGATAATCAATTATTAAATTTTATCAAGTGTGCCATGGATAGCCATGCTGGATATTAAGTAGGATTTTTTGTTTGGACAGTGACACTCACCTATTCTTTCTGAGCAGACATACGATTGTGTCACTGTCAAGACAAAAAATTTTACTTAATATCCAGCATGGCTATCCATGGCATACTTTTTCCTAAGTTATATTTCATTTTTGAGCTTATTTCTAATCCAATCGTAAAAAAGTTTGTTCCGTTAGATTCGCAAAATAATCCTCTTTTTTTAGAAAGTGCTTGTCTAAAAAGGGTCGCCATTTGGAAAAAAAAGTTACGACACAAAAATTTGATTTTATCAACTTGTCTTGTTCCTAGTTATCAGACTAATCACTAAAACTTAGCGATTGTATTATTCTCTCATTATTTTAGGACCTTAGATTAATTTGCGTCCGGTTATGGCCACCTAGATGCAATTTTAAAAATGGCTGTAAAAAATCAAGTAGGCGTAAAAAGATTTCATATTCTGATTCAGAATTGTCTCAGGAATCCAAAAATGTAAAAATATTCAAAGTGCTTCATTTAAAACATTGAAACTGAAGTCATTTCCGGTAAAACCGGAAGTGACCGGAAAGTAAAAAATATGCGAAAACTCTCTCCTTTATGTATCATTTACCTATACCAAATTTCTTTTTGATACGTCAAATACTTTACATGTTATGGCCTGTCTAATAGAATCGTTGACACCCGGTATATACAACTCTACGCTACTCTTTATTAAGACTATGTCGGTTATTGGTTTTTAATATCATTAATAATATTCTAATTATTCAATTAAATCGCTTTACAATAACCATATCAATGTAAATTTAAACATTGCCTACTCCGGTACTGTCCGTCACAAACTAGTTATTTATTACAATATTCAAAATCAGTTTAGTCTGGCTCTGACTTTTCCCACCAGCGAGAAAAGGAAACGACAATTTCATCTCACTTGGTTTTCGACCGCCAGAATAAAGGTGCCGACCCTAAGAAGGGGAGCTGTATGTTATATTAGCTGTGACATGAGATCTCATACAAAACGTTGCTTCTTTTTAAATTGGGTGTTTTGCTTTTCAGAACCCTAAAATTATTAAGTAAATTAAAACCTTTATAAGCCACATTTATATTTGGCAAATAAATGCTTCATCTGTTCGGACAAACCTTGTATATATGGTAATGTTAAAAAATTGCTTTTAATATTTTTTTTGGTAAATTGGAAAAATATTTGTGAAACTATGGATTACTGCTTGCTGATGGCTTCAGACTCTTTATAGAGATGAATATTTGGTGGATATCTTTAATAAAACAGTTAGTGTAGTGTTAAATTTAAATATATTTATTAATATATTTATTTAATATCGCATTCATACGTAGCGACTTAATTTAAAGTAATATTAAATAATTATTTTTTAATGTGTACAGAGCTGATTTCACATTTTTACTTCTCTTGTAAAAGGGAAATATTGTAATCGTGAAATCAACCTTCGAGATTTTTGCAGGTTTTTCCCTGGACCTCAAAAAACATGTTCTCCCATTTCCGTCAGTCTGTCGGTTTGTTTGCCAGTCTGTCTGTCTGTCTGACTTTAAGCGGCACAGTTCAAAAATTATTCAACAGATTGACTTCAGATTTTGGAAAAAATCAAGGATCACAAGGAGATGGAATGGTTACATTTTGTTAAAAATCCAATATGTCGGAACAAAATGAAGGCCTCACAAAATGTAAAATAAATCATTAAGAAACTAATTATCCGATGGACTTCGAAATTTGCACAAAAGTAAAGTGTGGTATAAGACAAAAACTGGTAAAATTTTTGTATAAAGCTAGAATGGCGGAACAAAATGGCAGGCTAATGAAATATTTTAAAATTCAGATCCAAAAAACTATTTATATAATTAACTCGAAATTTTGCGGAAAAATCAAGTGTGAAGTTGTAGGAAAAGGCGAATTTACCAATTTTTTTTACGATTACGATTAAAAAATGAAGCCCTCGCAGAATGTAATAAAATCATTGTTAAGAAAATAATTATCAGATGGACTTCGAAATTTGCACACAACTAAAGTGCGGTATAGGAAAAAACTGGTGAAAATTTTGTATAAAGCTATTTTGGCGGAACAAAATGGTAGCCTAATGAAATATTAAACAACTTAGTTCCAAAAACTACTCATATAACTAACTTAAAATTTTGCAGAAAAATCAAGTGTGATGTTGTAGGTAAAGGCGAATTTACCAATTTTTCTACGATTAGGATTACGAATGTTGATTTAACGCGACAAAACAATTAAATAATAGATCACCGAAAATAGAAGTTCAGTAAGTAAACGCGATAAAAGCATTGTTATATTTGCAAATAATAATTTATTATAATACATCATAATGTTAAATACCTAATCAAATATTTCAGCTCTTAGTTATTTTTTCTTTGAAATCTTGGTAATCTTATAAGAAGTGTTTGTTACAAGGGGGCGAGTGATATTTTTATAATACAGATTTCTTTATTTGAAATATAAATTTTTAGAAGTAAATAGTTAATAGTATAAGCTTTTGTTTTTGATGCTCTGTAATACCTACATAAAAAAGATGCAGAACCTTGATTATTATGATAATAAACCCACTGATATTAATTTTATACCAAAGTATTTAGCAAATTCATACATGGCAAAAGCATTATTATGTTTTATTGTTGTCCGACACTTTAAAATAGATCGAATACTTTCAGGATCAGTAAAAAGTATTTCATATGCATACAATAAAATTAATTTTTATTAAACATCTTGGATGCAGATTTTTGGAAATTGTATTTTTTCTGTTTCAATCATATGTTGGAAATTAGTATACTGTATAAACAAATCAGTTTATTGTTTTAATTAGGTTAACCTGGTTGAACTATTTATTGCTCAAAGTGATTACTTCTATAAAATTACGAATTTTAATGTGGGCAATTACCTAACATTTTTGCACATAAAAATATTTGAAGCAAAATTTATCAAAAACGGAGTAGTATATAGTTTATATTTCAAAAAAATGTTTTCATTATGTTCGAGATATAATGTCTGCTTCTCAATGTCGCAATATGCTTGTATATAATACACTAGTATATTTCTTTACTACGTCTCTAAAACGCAATAAACTAAATATTCCCATTTCTGCGAGCATTTGCAAAAATTATTAAGCGTTTCGAAAACCCGCTTAATATAAGATGTGATTTAGGCATCGTTTTATGTAATTTGAAAAGAAAATATTATTTTCTAATCTTTTAGGGACGATTATTTGAATCCTCGTTAGTAATAATTTAGTTTATGTTTAAATTAAAATTCGCTCAGGAGTGCAAACTTAATGCCATCATACTGATATACATTGGTTTTAAGCTACCAACCGATCATAAAATATTAAGTTGCATTGTTTCTTTGTTCCGTAAGCATTACATTTATCCATCAAATTACACCAAACTGATTAAACTCTAATAGTTTAATCAATTACTTTCTGCATTATTCTAGTTTTCAATTTCACCTATATTAAATCATTGAATATATTTTATAAATATTTTTTTAATAAACAATCTAATTTATTACTGTTTGCTGATGACTTCAAACTCTTATATATCTTTAATAAAGTAGTTAGTGTAGTGTTAGATTTAAATATATTTAGTTAGTAATACGGTAGTACATTAGTTTATTTAATATCGCATACATACGTAGCGACTTAAAGTAATATGAAATTATTATTTTTTAATGTGTACAGAGTTGTTTTCACATTTTTACTTCTCTAGTAAGAGGGAAGTATTTGTAATCGTGACAAAATCAATCTCCGAGATTTTTGCTGGTTTTTCGAACTCCGAAAAAACATGTTTTGCCGTCAGTCTGTCCGTCTATCTGTCTGTCTGCCTTTACGCGGCACAGCTCAAAAACTACTTACCCGATTGACTTCAGATTTTGGAAGAAAATTAAGGATTATAGGGGGATGAAGTGGTTAGATTTTGATAAAAATCGAATATAGCGGAACAAAATGGAGGCCTCACAAAATATAAAGAAAATTATTATTAAGACACAAATTATCGGACAGATTTCGGTAAACTGGTGAAATGTTTATATAAAGCTATTATGGCGCAACAAAATAGCAGCTTAATGAATTATTAAAAAATTCAGTTCCAAAAAACTACTTCTATAATTTACTTGAAATTCTGAACAAAAATCAAGTGTTAATTTGTAGGTAAAGGCGAATTTACCATTTTTTTGAGATTCCGAATGTTGATTTAAGGCGACAAAACAACTAAAGAACAGATCGTTGAAAATAGAAATTTAGTAGGAAACGCGATAAAAGCATTGTTATATTTGCAAATAATAATTTATTATAATCCATCATAATGTTAAACCAATCAAATATTTCGTAAATATAATATACTAACTGGCTTAGTGATTTTATCTTTGAAATTTTGGAATCTAGTAAGTTCTTTTTACAAGGGGGCGAGTGATATTTTTGTAATATAGATTTCTTTATTTAAAATATACATCTGTAGAAGTTGAAAGTTTTAAATAAATCATTTTTGTCATAATTTATAATAAACATAATCATATCAGTATAATAAGATACTGGCTGCCTAAGCATTTATCTTTGTTATTTCGAAGTACCTACATGAAAAAGTCGCAAAAACTTGATTATTATCATAATAAACCCACTGATATTAATTTTATATAAAAGTATTTAGCAATTTCTAACAAGGCAAAAGTATTTTTATGTTTTAATATTGTCCTGCACTATAAAACAGAACGAATACTTTCAGGATCAGTAGAAATTATTCTATATGCATAATTCAACAGCAAAATTTATTTCTATTAAACATCTTGAATGGAGATTTTTGGCAATTGCGGTTTTTCTGTTTCAGTTAGTTGTTGGGTATTAGTATAATGTGTAGCTACTATAGTCACAAATAAGTTTATTGTTTTAATTAGGATAACCTAGTTGAACTTTTTACCGCTCGAGGAGCATACCTCTATAAAATCACGAATTTTCATGTGAGCAATTACCCAACATTGTTGCACATAAAAATATTTAATGTACTGCTTTAAATATTAAAGGAATATTTATCAAAAACAGAGTAAAACCACAAAAATCTTAAGATTAATATCTGCATATCGAAGTCGCGAAACGCTTATGTACAATATCCAGTATATTTCTTTACTACACCTCTAAAATACAATAAAGTGAAATTTCTCATTTTCTACGAGCATGTTAGCTGTTTGCAAAAACTATTAAATGTTAATATAAGATGTGATTTAGGCATTGTTTTTGTAATTTGAAAAGAAAAATATATTTCCTAATCTTTTTTAAAAGAAGATTATTTGAACGCTCATTAGTAATAATTTAGTTTAGTTTTCGTAAGTTTAAAATTCGCTCAAGAGGGCAAAGTTAATTTTTAGATATATTTAATTATTCATATTGCTTCCTTTTTACGTATATATTGCAGTACAATTGTTTTTTTTTTCTTTTAAATTAAAATAGTCATTGGCAAAATTTCATATCCTTTCTAATTGGAAACCCCGAAAATCTTATGTTTAAGCTAAACAATAGAGCACCCTCAAAGTTTAATAAAAGTATCATCAAGAAATCTTAAAGGAAGCTTTTATTGCGAGGAGGACGACTGATAATTTTATAATACAAATTTCTTTGTTGGTTTTTAAAGAAATTATATTCCTTAGTCAAAACTTAATTACCAGCAGCTAATTTTACTTGTAGGTAAGAGATCTTTGACTATAGTAAAACTCGTTTCTTACATATGACAAGCTTTCGGAAATTTGTTACCTTTTTTTAATATTTTAAAATACTTTGACCAAAACGAGTTAACCATTAAATTGATTGCAACCAAAAAACTGCAAATCTGACGCACTTCAAATTAACAGGGCCCTAAAATTACATTGTTATTTAAAGTCTAATTAATTGTTTGGGTTATTTAGATTACATTTTCTTCGGCTTGGTACTGTTTTACAATTCTAATTTGATTAAATTCCTCTTAAATATATTGATATATTGGGAAAGGTCGCATACCGGTGGTATTTTTTAAAGAATATCCTCTTTTGCAAAACTACTTTGTTCCTAGCGACATATGAGATTTGTCTCTCATGAGTTTTTAGTTATTAAACGTATTAAAACTTATAGCAGTAATGGATTAAAGTGTTTTCTTGAGCCATTATGCCTGGTGAACTTTCTAGGTTTCCAAAAATTTTAAGGACGTGTTTTAAGAAAACGTGGTCCGAGAGTTTCCATTTTATTTGTGGCTGTATCATTATTACTACGACGTCTAATATTTTTAATTTTATCGTCTCCATTTAAGTTTGAATCCACAGTTAAGTAAGTTTTTGATTATTTCCTGGGCGCGTAGAAACTTTAGGTTTGATTGATTTTACTAATGAATTTTCTCAATTTCTGGAGGAAGAGATCCTTAATTTAGTACCGTATGGACGTTTAGCTGGGTGATGATGTGTGGCCGGTTCCAGTTGATGTAGTACGTGCTTTGGGCTAGACGTAATGCGCAGGAAGTGATGCCTTACGAGGACATGATATTTTCCAAAATTTTCATTGAGAAAAATAAGTAATTTTTATTACTTTGTTGCTTTTGCTCATTTGATTGAATTGGTGTACTGGCTAGACACTAATTCCGGATTTTTCTTAACACGATACTGTTGTTACAAGATCCTCTCTTCATATAGATATATAAAATATTAATTTATTTTCCAAATTTATGTATACATTCTGACTTTAGATCCATGATATGAACAAAAAACTTAACATTTTATTATATATATATATATATATATATATATATATATATATATATATATATATATATATATATATTATATATATATATATATATATATATATATATATATATATATATATATATATATATATATATATATATATATATATATATATATATATATATATATATATATATATATAAATTTCAACGAGAGGATGCACTGGGCTTAAAAATTTGCCTAAATGTTTTTACGGATTTTGAAAATAATATAAAATAAAAAAATTACAGTATTTCTTCGAAAATGCTAACTTTTAATTTTTTTCGAAATAAACGAAAAAGATAGAGACGTTATGAAATCGACGTGGAAATTAAAATTGAATGGCCTACAACTTTCCCCATTTGATCATCTTTCAATCCATTATAGTTTTTCAGATCCCAATACATTCCCTATCAATTTCAGACACAGTGTAGAACTGAAGCTCATATTAACATCAGGTAGCCGAGTCGACCTTAGAAAATTATAATAAGTTTTTGGTGAATATCAAATAAGTAAAATAGACCAAACAACCATTAAGTCAGAAGATATTCTATTTGAAACCCTTTCCGGCTAACAAAAAATTAAAAAATTAAGTAAAAGCTACTCATTAAAAAGTTTTGACATCTGCAATTATTGAGCCAATCAACAAGAATTATTAGCTGAGAAATCATAGAAAATAACCACTACATTTTAACGTAATTTTCATTATTATTATACATGTCGCGATGTTGAGGTTATGCGTTTGGTAAGATAAGCCAGTAATACCGTAGTATAATGGCGTAGTTATTTAAAATAATAGTATTTCATTTCCATGGGTACACTAAACTCTCAGTAGGTAGCGCGTAACAAACTTATGTAAATTTTGTAGAAATCTTTCTTAGGTTTTGTATGGATATGTAAATACTATTGTGTGTTGACATTAGCCCTGAGGAAGATTGAATATATAGTTGAAACATCGGCTCTTTTAAGAAAAAGAGATTTTCATTACTGTTCTAAATCAGCTATCCCACTCTTCGTAAATTTATGAGGACGTTAAATTTCATATTGTTTAAAATTACCTTTGCTTTAAAAAAATACGATCAATCAAATTAATTATGAAATTATTGAAATAGAACATTCTAATTTATTTCTCACAAAATTGTTTGAGGACATATTTAATGTTTCAGTAATTTAAGGCTGTTTTCTTGAATTAATAAAAACTGATTATCGAAAAGTCAATTTACTAAGTGGATTTATGATTGATGGAAACAATTAAAGATTTAATTTATCTACACTAATCTATAACTGTCAGTCATTGATATCAACTAATAAAAAATGTGAATTGCCAAAAAAAGGAGAATCGATATTTTAATAAGGCTTAATCTTTGATCTCCCAGCTGGAAAAAGAAAAAATTTGTAAGTCTTACTTTGATCACGGTGGGCAAGATTTTATTATTTTATATAATTTTTACTAGGAGAAATTATATTTAATTCGCTATCCGACTGTATTAGGATTAGTTATAGCTGAGTTCACTAGTTTTTTAGTAATGTGCGTTTTTCTTAATGTGTGTAGTATTGTGTATTAAATAAATTGTATTATCATTATTATTAAGCACACACTGCATGTAATGACTTCACAATGCATCATTTAATTGTCTAACAATGTCTATTACGTTTGCCTATATTTAACTTTCATAGTTATTCGGCAAATAGATTTTTTCTACAGGCACACAGGTACAAATTTCAAATAATTACCGGAAGGGGCATCAGAGCTACCTAGAATTTTTGATCCAGAATAATCAAAAGTCCTGCTTACTGCATATCTACAAAATTTATAGATGGGGAAATCACAAAAGACAGTTTAGGAGATAATTAAATTTTTTGTTATACAAAGTCTTTAGATACAGTTTTTGATACTGAATTAAATAGTATTTCTCTAAATGTGAAAATATACGACAGTCTCATATATAATAACGTAGTCATTAATAATTTAATTTGGGCAAAGTATACCACTGATTTTTGTACACCCCATATTATATTCATATTCATTCATATCACAGGAGACCCTAATACTGATAGATCAAAGCTTCCTAAACTAACTCTTGATTGTTTAGTTGATTATTCCCTATTTGAAAAGAAAACAGATATTTTCTAAAAAAATAAAGACAATCCTTAATAAATTTTGACTAACTTTTTATCTATAATTTAAATATATAATAAAATGCAGAGTATTCCATTTGAAAGATATGTAAGTTTTATATACTTACCATGTTTTTTTTACGTACGCTGATATACATACAAATAATTTTAAATTTTAGGTCAGATGCACATATATATGTATGCTTTTAAGATTGCGTTAACAAAATTACAATGAAGTGAAATTCCACATTTAATAGAGAAATATTTCATGCCTTCAAAGTCATACCTACGAATTTATTTTCAATCCATCTACAACTCTATAAATCACTTTACTTCTAATTTTGTAATGATTCGGTGGATTTTTATCTCAGAACTAAAATATTATAGCATTTTGTTATCAATCTGAAATCTTGTTATACTTCTAATTACATATAATTATAAAAAAATCCATATAATATCGTTACTTTTTCTTCATTTGATATTTAATCCTAGCGTTGAATTTTTCTCTATGGACTACATCAAATCAATTTTTAATATGAAATCAAGTTTTAATATGAATCGAGATTTTTATTCTTAGGAGCACCGAGTTTCCCGGAACTAATTTTATATCACACGTGGCACTAAGATTAATTATATTTTAAATTAGGGTTTCTTTATTAAATCTAAGGGTTTTTCAATTAACTATCTGCAACAATACGTGGATTGGGTTATTTTACATCACAATTTGCGCGATACAATACAATCTCTTCAGTCATGTTAGTAATGTCATGTCATGTTCTTTTATGTTACAACCCTATAGACACGTGTTTCTGACTTGAGGTCTTCATCAGAACAGTCAACTAGTTGAGAGACGAGTACAACTAGCGCCAAAATGAATACACAAAATCACACCAGAGTCACCAACAGGAGCAAAGCCGACATTTGTGGTTACCAAGAGAACATCCGAAATCTTTGCCGGACTTAATACTCTATTACCACGGAGCAGAATATTGCCACCTGTGGCGAAACTCAGAACCCAAGAGTAATTAAATCTAAAGTAGGAAAAAATTAATGCGGTTAGAACTATTATATAGCAGAAGAAGGATTTTTTAGGAAGATCGCTAAAACAATGAAATGTGGCCAACTATAGGGAAGTGTTTCTGACTTAACGTCTTCCTCAGTACAGTCAACTAATTGAGAGACGAGTGCCACAAGCGCCCAAATTAATACACAAAACCACACCAGAATCTCTTGGTAACCACAAATGTTAGTTTTGCTCCTGTTGGTGACTCAGGTGTGGTATTGTGTATTAATTTTGGCGCTAGTTGTACTCGTGTCTCAACTAGTTGATTGTACTGATGAAGACCTTAAGTCAGAAACACGTGTCTACAGTGGGCCAAATTTTATTGATTTAGCGGTCTTCCCAAAAAATACCTTTTCTACCTTAAAATAGTTCTAACAGCGTTAATTTTTTCCTACTTTCGATTTAATTACTCTAGGGTTCTGAGTTTCGCCACGGTGGCTATAAGCTGCTCCGTGGAAATAGAGTATCAAATCCGGCGAAGATTTCGGATATTCTTTTGGTGACCACAAATGTCGGCTTTGCTCCTGTTGGTGACTCTGGTGTGGTTTTGTGTATTAATTTTGGCGCTAGTTGTACTTGTCTCTCAACTAGTTGACTGAGCTGATGAAGACCTTAAGTCAGAAACACGTGCCTATAGTTGGCCAAATGTCATTGTCTTAGCCATGTTCCCAAAAAATTCTTTTTCTACTATATAATATACTATATAATAACTATATATATATATATATATATATATATATATATATATATATATATATATATATATATATATATATATATATATATATATATATATATATATATATATAGAAAAGATTATGGGTGTATCTTAACAAATTTTCTAAAAGTAGATAATACGTTATACATTATATGGAGCAAAATATTGGCGGTAATTTGAAAAAGAAATATTTATTACGTTTAGGCAATTATTGGTCGACTATATTTAAAATATAAGAATAGATGGAACTTAAGTTTTCCGTATCGGCATTTTTGTTCATTGTGAACTTTTCTTTATGTACTTCAGTCAGTCTAAAAAATTATTTTGTTCTACTGTTATGTTCAGCGTGTAAAATTTTTGTTTCGTTAAAATTACATAATATGTTCTGAAAGAGCACAATATCGTTTATTAAGTCTTGCATCACTTTTGTGTAATGCTATTACTTTCCGGCCCGGTTGTAAATCCGATAAAAAAATGTCTGGCTTTATGGTTAAAACAAATATGATGCAAATTTTCGACCGGAAAATGAAATTGAACTGTGAGACAAAAAATAGATAAAGGAACACGTACTGTTTTTTTGTATCAGTCGTATATAAACCTTGCAAAACACCGACTAATTACATTATTGACACCATTGTTTTGAGATCATATATTCTCTTTTAAATTTGAGTGAAAACTAATATGTATTGCGTTTTAATGGATTTAATATAGTATGCCTTTTAAAAATAACTCGTTTTGTATCAGATTCCTCATTTAGGTAAAAAAACATTAATATAACTTTCAAACCACTCAATCCACATGTCAGTCAATTGAGTTAACAGGTAAAGAGAAAAGTATAAGAACCGATATACCAATACCAAAGTATCAGAAAATGGAGTTAGACTCAATTGACACTGTATGGATTTATCTGACGCCAACTATACACCATAGGTCTATCATAAGATGCTGCGTCATTGTCCTCTATGAGTTGTATATCTTTTTTCGTCTGTGCAAGTAAAGATTCCTTGTTAGCATACACCTAGATATTTATTTCTTATCGATGTAGCCGTTACTTGATGGAAATTCATTATACACTAGTATACAAAATAAACACGTTTAGTTTATTAATTTCCACTTATTTAATCCAATTATTAGATAGGTTTGTCTTTCCCCATTCATAATTCGATTTTAAAATATTATTGTGAAATTTTAGCTAGTAAGGCTAAGTAGCCGAGTTTTATATTTTAGGCTGATCAGTGATTTTCTCACTACACAGTTTGATTACAGTTTGTCAGCAATTTAAATCAAAACAAAGATCCGAGAAGAAATAATTATCTATTTTAGTATGCAAATAAATAATATTTGGAGCTGTTTTATTATGCTAAAAAGAACTTGTGCTGTAATAAACTCTGCAAGATGACACGTGTAACCAATAATAAAAATAATAGATATTTACGATACAATTGGATAAAAGCGTTATTAAAATACGCGTGTGGATTTGTAATATTATTCACGAAGACAAAAATAGCTCGAGAGTTTTTGTAACATCAGGAGACATTGGAGGTTCAGATATGGTAAAAATTGCACAAAATTACATCAAGTTACGTCCGAAACACATTGATCAAACACTTTTAGAGGTATACCTAAGACTATTGCTTTGTTTTTAAAATTATCCAATCCAGAACAATATACGGGCCACTGCTTTAAAAGGTCTATATTAGCCAACACTGGAGGGATATTATGACCGTAAAGAGGCACGGGGGATGGCGGTCAAATACAGTTGCAGAAGGATACATTGAGGCTTCGGAAGAAAACAAAAAGAAAACTGTTTTGAGTATGCTCGGAAATAAGTAAAATGGAGCAACTATTATTCAAAAACTGAACATATTTAATGCAAGTTAAGTCAAATTCATCAAGTACATCTGGTATTAAATTAATACCATTAACTGCAAAGGTTTTGTAATTAATATTTACAATAAATAGTTTCTAAAACTGTATTTTAAACAAAAATTAACGTATTATCATTAATTCTCTTTTAATTTTAATATAAGTATATATCGGTTCTTGTATCGTTAACAAACCACGTATTTCTCTTTTTTTTAATTAGGCTATGGTGTATAGAGTAGATTGAAAGTGAAATCTCGTAACATATCTCCCTTTTTTCACTAATAATCGCCAAAAAGAAATGTTTTATTCTCTTTTTTCTGATCC
This sequence comes from Kuschelorhynchus macadamiae, assembly GCA_030620095.1. Classification (NCBI taxonomy): domain Eukaryota; kingdom Metazoa; phylum Arthropoda; class Insecta; order Coleoptera; family Curculionidae; genus Kuschelorhynchus; species Kuschelorhynchus macadamiae. Next base: position 316,577 of record JAUTXW010000537.1, on the reverse strand, counting down.
TATTTAAGTTTTCACTAGCTTTTATTGCCAATAAAACATAAAAACTTAATAAAATATTTGTAATCGTTAAAAAACCACTCGGGTTTTACATATTTATAGATTTTAGCAACCTTTGATGCCAAAAATATGTTTTATCAATTCCGTCGATCAGACTTGGTTTGTCTGTCTGTCTCTCAGTCAGTTCGCGGCATAGCTTAAAAACTACTCAGATTGACTTTGATCCTTAAATTTAGTTAAAAATTAAGGATCATATGAGGATGACCCAGTAATACTTTAATAAAAATCCAATATGCCGGAACAAAATTGCGGCATATTAAAAAGTTTAAAAACATATGTTACAGAGGAATGAACTGGTAACATTTTGGTATGAATATAAGATATCAAAACAAATTGACGGCCTAATAAATTATTTAAAAAGTTGCCCTGAAATAAACAATTTATTAGATTAATTTCAAATTTCCTGCAAGCAAGTGTGTTATAGAGATAAAACAAATTTTCTGCAAGCATTAAGTGTAATATAAACATAAACTGGTAAAGTTGTGGTACGAATTCAATATGACGGAACAAAATGACGGCCAGCTATTTTTTCTTAATTTGCATATAAAAATTTTAATCCAATTGACTTGCAGACAATTTTGCAGAAAAATTAAATGTGATATAGGGATAAACTGGGACGAATTCAATATGACCTAACAAAATGGCAGTGTGTGTCAATGTAAAAACTACTTATATGATGCAACAAAATAGCGCCCAATAAAAATGTTTGATTAAAGCTAGTATAAATGTGTTACTAAATGACTATGTACTGAACTAAATTGGGTCACCCTTCACTGTTTCTAATAAGAGGAAAGATTCATAACGAGGGAGTTCTGGGTAAAAGAAATTTACCGATTTTTTTGGCTTGTTATTGTTATTAAATAAAGTTTAAATAGGTATGTACTGTGTTATGGCAACTACTCAATTAGAATGTTGCTTTTACAAAAAAAAAACGTTGCTTTACATAAATAAACTATGACATGTTCTTAAATTACTTTAATCGATGGGCCATCAAACGCTCGATCGGGTGAAAAAGGTAATGGTTTCTTGTAACTCACGATGGTTTATTGTTATTTTTTAGGCATAAATAACGTTTTCGTGTAGTGGGAGCGTATATTCAGACGACGGTTAATGATGAATAATTAAATTACAATTGCCGCAACTGACTTCAGTTGCAATATGAAAATTAGGACTTACTATGTTTGTGAGCAATTATGTGGACGAATGCATAATACTGCAAACCAGAATGATCCATCGCCTAACGACACATTATGAAACTTTGTGTAGTGGAAGGAAATACACATTACAGCAGAACATTGAAATAATTCAATACTAGTTTGATTAAAAAAATAATCATTCATTTATAGCCCTAAAGATGCAATATAATGCAGTGCAAGAAAATCGGCAAATTTTCTTTACGCGAAACATCCCTCGTTATGAATCTTTCTTTTATTAGGAACAGTGAAGTGTGATCTAATTTGGTTCAATACATACGGCGGATTGCACAAAACATTTAACTAAGCATTAACTAATCAAACTAATCAAAGAGTGTGTGTTATTTTTTAGTTTTGTTCAACCGGCTACACATACCATTTTTATTGCCATTTTGTTACGTCATATTTTAATTGTCTCTACCTTCATACTTGATTTTTGGGCATAACTTAAAACAAATTCAATACGTATTTTTTAGATACACATACCGCCATTTTGTTACGTCATGATGAATTCGTACCAGTTTACCCCTATATCACATTTAACTGAATAATATTGTTTTCGTGTTGATTTTTAAAAAAATCTATTTGGCCGCCATTTTGTTCCGCCATCGTAAATTCGTACCACAACTTTACCAGTTCGTCTCCATAGCACACTTAATGCTTGCGTTCATTTTGAAATTAATATAATGAGTAGTTTTTTCAGGCCGATTTTTTAAATAATTTATTAGAGCGCCATTTTGTTTTGCTATCTTATATTTATACCAACATTTAACAGTTCATTCCTATGTAACACTTGTTTTTGTGCAAAATCTAAGAAAATTGGAAAATTCGTTTTTTAGTAATAATTTTTTAACGATTCTCTAGGCTGCCGACGTATTCGATTTGTACCAAAATATTACCAGCACATCCCCATACGACCCTTAATTTTTTACTAAAATTTGAAATCACTTGATGAATAGTTTTTAAGATATACCGCGAACTAACAGACAGATAGACGGACCGATGGAATTGATAAAAATATTTTTTGGAATCTACGGACGAAAACCTGAAAATATTTTATTTGGCCGCCCTTTTGTTCCGCCACTTTGAATTGGTACCTCAGTTTTACTAGTTTATCTGTATACTACAATTATTTATAGCACACAATTAATTAAATATGTTATTAAGCAGTCATTTTGGATTCTTAGCAAACTTTTACCAGTTGATTCCTACATAATACTTGATTTTTGTGCAAAATTTGAGATAAATTAGATAAGTAGTCTTTTAAGAAATCATGGTTCTTGGGATTAGACCGTGTCAAAATGGAATAATTTTCCGATGTTTCGCCTACGATTGCACGAGGCATCATCAGGGATCTTCACTTTACGAGATCGGAACACTGAATGTAAAGTGAAGATCCCTGAAGATGCCTCGTGCAATCGAAGGCGAAACGTCGGAAAATTATTTCATTTTGACACGGTCTAATCCCAAGAACCATGATTTCTTAATTGACAACAGCCGTGAAAGCTTTCGTTCTATGTAAGTAGTCTTTTAGTAATTGGAATCAAGTAACTAATTTTTAGCTACACCGCAAACAGACTGACGGACAGACAAGCCGACGGAATTCAGAAAACATGTTTTTCGGCATCTAGGGGCCCCGAAACTTAAAGGGAAGCAAAAATTATTTGGCCTCCATTTTGTTGCGCCATCTTGAATTCGTACCACGACTTTACCAGTTTATTTCTATATCACACTTAATGCTTACCCAAATCTTGAAATTAATCTAATACGTAGTTTTTTTCAGATCGATTTTTTCAAATATTTTATTATATTATATTATTTATAAGCCACCATTTTGTTTTGCTATCTTATATTCATACCAAAATGTTTCCAGTTCATTTCTATGTAACACTTGATTTCTGTGTGCATTTTGAGTAAATTGGATAATTAGTTTCGTTCGTAATAATGTTTTTAACGTTTCACTAGGCCGCCATCTTGTTCCAGTATAATGGATTTTATATTACCAAGTTATCTCCATATGATCCTAAAATCTTGACTAAAATTTAAAGTCAATCTGATGAGTACTTTTTAAGCTATGCCGCGAACTGACAGACAGATAGACAGACCGCCAGACGGATCGACGAAACTGATTAAATCTATTTTTTGGCATCTAAGGACGCTAAAACCTAAAAATATGTAAAACCTGAGAGGGAGACTTTTGTCATTATTGCAAATATTTTATTTCGCCGCCATCTTGAATTAGTACCACAGTTTGATGAGTTCATCTCTATACAATAATTGGTTATTGCACCCGGCGGTTGATTTTTCACGATTACAATATTTTCCTTTTACGAGGGAAGTAATAAAAGAACCCAGTAGTTTTTTTGATATCTTAAAAAAAATGTTAAGATTGTTGTGAAAGCCTTTCTTCGAGTCATTGCTTGGTTTTTAGCAATGTTTAAATACGGCGCCGCTGGCAACTATAGAGCTAATAATTTTTCAAGGAGCAAAAAGCAATAAAAAGTTATGCGGAACATTGATATCATATTGAGAAGAATGATTCTATGGATTTCTTATTCAAATCGAATGCATAATACATGAATCTGTAAAAAGATATATCAAAAACAAGTTTGTGCCAGCTTGTATCGTCCGAAATGTAATTTTAATTTCTCGCTCTATGAATTCGTTTCGAAGATATGTAAGTTAAATGGAAATACGTTATGAATCTATATTAAGGTATACGTATAATTTGAGGGGAGAGTATATTATAAACATTAGGAGGTTTTTAAGGTTACTGCTTCAAAACCAATGCAAATACTTATTAGAGACAGTATTAAACAGCACAAGTAGAATACTACTTAATCATAAATAAAAAAGGTTTTATAGTTCATAGAAAACTTATCTTCATTTTCTCGTTGGCAATGTTCTTAAAACATTTCGTCTCATTAATTAAATATAAATTGTATGTTCTAAAACTTATCAAGGGAGGAATTACTTCGTTCGTATTTGTTTTAACAATTTTTCACTTAATATCCCCTTATTTTGAAATATGATATTCACATTTTCATTGCAGAAGTCTTTTTTCTAATATAAAAGTTAATTAAACCTGTTAGGAAAACAACTTCAGAATCAGTTTTTACTTTTTTGTCTTTATTTACCTTCGTGCCTCGGTAAAACATTGGCTTCATCGCAGGACTGGTGAAGTGCAAAAGGGGTTTAGCAAAAAGGGATCGTCGAGATTTAATTGGTCATTTAAAAGCGTATCTGTATACTTAGGCTTTTTGATTACCAACGACCCCAATACATTTAAAGTCGTTTCTTTATATTCAATTAAGGAATATTGTAACACTTCTTAGAGGTTACCGTATTTTACTGAGCCATTTTTGGAGAATATTGTATTCTAATTACATACATGTAATATTTTATTGGGCCTAGTCACATTTCCTTAATCGCGGTTTTTATGATTCCAATTTTCGAAATTAATTTTTAACTGAGTAAATTTTACTTTTGTGAAAATTATTCATAAATAAAAATAATATCAAATTTAATGTTCCTTATTTTTAATTACTCAGAAGCCCGGCATATAATTTAAACTTCTCCGTGCGTACTGCTGTATATTAAAAAAAAAATCGGTAGATTTCCTTTACCCGAAAATCCCCCCCGATATATTTTTTTTTCATTTGTTAGAAATTGTGAAATGTGACCAAATTTAGTTCAGTACATAGTCACTGGGTATATGTGTTACATACTGTCTCTTCAAACATTTTTATTGGGCGTCATTTTGTTTCATTGGATTCCTACCAATATTTTACCAGTTTCTTTATACATATACCACACATGAGTTTTGGGCATAATTTAAAATAAATTCAATAAGTAGTTTTTACATTGACACATACCGCCATTTTGTTACGTCATGTTGAATTCGTACCAGCTTATCCCATTTTCACGTTTAATTTTTCTGCAAAATTTAAAGTCAATTGGACAAGATTTTCTCACGTTGATTTTATAAAAATGTTATTTGGCCGCCATTTTGTTTCGCCATCTTAAATTCCTGCCACAACCAGTTTATCTCTATATAGCAGTTAAATATTGCACAAAAATTAAAATTAATTTAATAAGTAGTATTTACAGGCTGATTTTTACTTCCCTCGTAAAAGAAAAATATTGTAATCGTGAAAAAATTACTCTCCGAGACTTTTTCAGTTCTTCACGTTTCAGGGTCCCTAGATGAGGAAAAACATGTTTTCTCAATTCCGTCGGTCTGTCTATCTGTCTGTTCGCGGCGTAGCTAAACAACTACTTACCCGATTGTCTTGAAAGTTTGGTCAAAAATTAAGGGTCATATGGGGATGATCTGGTAACAGTTTGGTAAAAATCGAATATGGCGAAACAAAATGGCGGCTTAGTGAAATGTTAAAAAAATTATTATTCAAAAACTCCTCATCCAATTTATCTCAAATTTTACAAAAACATCAAGTATTATATTGGAAGCAACTGATATCATTTTGGTACGAATCCACGATGGCGGCTTAATAAAATATTTAAAAATTCAGTCTGAAAAAACTGCTTAATGGTTTGATTTCGAATTGTGTAACATAACTAATTGTGGTATAAGGATCAACTAGTAAAATAGTGGTACTAATACAAGATGGCCGAACAAATTGGCGGCCAAATAAAATGTTTTTAAGCGTGAAAAAAGTCACCCTCACTTTTACACATTTTACGTTTTAACGTCGCTAAATGCCAAAAAATATTGTTTTATCAACTCCCTCGGTCCGTCCGTCGGTCTTTCTGTCTGCCTGTCAGTTCGCGGCATAGCTTAAAGGCTACTTACCCGATGGACTTCAAATTTAGGTCAAAAATTAAGGGTCATATGGGGATGGCCTGGTAAGATTTTGATAAAATTCGAGTATGTCAAAAATAAAATGGCGGCTTAGTGAAATGTTAAGAAAAAGTATTATGAAAAAGCTACTTGTCGAATTTATTTCAAATTTTGCATAGACATCAATTATTATGTTGGAATCAACTACTAAAATTTTTGTACGAATCCAAGATGGCGGCACAAAATAAAAAACCAGAAACTACTTAATGGTTGCAAATTTTGTGTCATAACTCATTGTGGTATAGTGCTTCACTAGCAAAACTAGTTACTAATTCAAGATGGTGGAACAAAACTGCAGCCGAATAAAAACTTTGTAATAGTGAAAAATTTACCCTATATTCACGTTTAAAAGTCCCTAGATGCCCAAAAACATGTTTTATCAAATCCGTCGGTCCGTCAGTTCGCGACATAGCTTAAATACTACTTACCCGGTTGACTTCAAATTTTGACCAAAAATTAAGGGTCATATGAGGATGACCTGGTAATATTTTGGTAAAAATCCAATATGGTTGAACAATGTTAAAAAATTTTTGTTAGAGTGGTGTATTATTTGGGGTTAAGATCCAGAAAAAAAGTCTTTATTTTTTAATTATCAGCGTTTCGGAACTTAATTTGTCCATCCTCAGGACACATACATAGATCCTATATCCTGCAGGAAACCCATATTATTAGTGTCTGCCCACTCCGTAAGTCCGCAGTTATTCCCTAGATATTAAGTTTCGAAATGGTTTTCGTTAGCAAACCTCTTGTCGTTATGTTAAGAGTGGTGTATTATTTGGGATTAGGGTCCAGTAAAGAAACAAAAGGCTTTTTTAAATTGTCGAAGTTTCGCAACTTTATTGTTGCATCCTCAGGACACATATAGATTCTATGTTCTGCATGTAACCCATATTATCAGTTTTTACCTACTACGTTGATACGCAGATATTTTCCAGACATTAAGTTTCCAAATGGTTTTTGTAAACGATCTTCTTGTTTTTATGTTAGAGTAGTGTATTATTTGGGGTTAGGATCCAGTAATAAAAACAAAAGTCTTTTTTTAAATTGTTGACGTTTTGCAACTTTATAGTTGCTTCCTCAGGACACAGATTTAATATGCTGCATGAAACCCATATTATCAGTATTTACCTACTCCATTGCAGATATTTCCCACATATTAAGTTTCTAAATGGTTTTCACTAACGATCTTCTTGTTGTTAAAGTGGTGTATTATTTGGGGCTAGGAAATATCTGCAGACCAACGGAGTAGATAAAGACTGATAATATGGGTTTCATGCAGCATATTAAATCTGTGTCCTGAGGAAGCAACTATAAAGTTGCGAAACGTAGACATTTTAAAAAAAGACTTTTGTTTTTTTACTGGATCCTAACCCCAAATAATATACCACTTTAACAAAAGGATCAATAACGAAAACCAGTTAGAAACATAATATCTGGGAAGTGTCTGCGGACCAGCGGAGTCGGGGAAGACTGATAATATGGGTTTCACTTAAGGTGGCGAAACAAAATGGCGGCCAAATAAAATTTTTAAAAAATCTCAATGTAAAAGATCTTTTTCAAATGATTTTAGGAGAAAAATTAGATGTGAAAATGGCATAAACTGGTACGAATTCAATATGACGTAGAAAAATGGCGGTATGTGTCAATGTCAAAAACTACTTATTAAATTAATTTTATCATGCCCAAAAGTCAAGTGTGGCATAGGTAGAATATTGGTAGGAATACAATATGATGGAACAAACAAAAATGAAAAGACAGTATGTGTAACACATATATACTGTGACTATATACTGAACTAAATTGGGTCTTACTTCAGTATTCCTAACAGATGGAAAAAAATCATAACGAGGGAAGTTCCGGGTTACGAAATTTATCGATTTTTTAAATATTTTATTAGGCCGCTATTTTGTTTTGCTATCTTAGATTCACATTAAAATATTACCAGATGATTCCTATGTAATACTTAATTTTGGTGCAAAATTTGATATAAATTGGATAATTAGTCTTTTTAGTAATAATTTTTTTAACATTGTTCCGTCATATTGTATTTTTAGCAAAATATTTTCAGGTCCACCCCATATGACCCTCATTTTTTTACTAAATTTTGAAGTGAATCTGATAAGTAGATTTTAAGCTATGCCGTGAACTGCCAGACAGACAGAAAGACAGACGGACCGACGGAATATATTTTTTGGCATCTTAGGACGCTAAAACGTGAAGATATGTAAAACTTGAGAGGATGTTCTCTTCACATGTTATTAAGTAGGTTTTTAATAATAATATTTCTAAGTTTTCACTAGGCCGCCATTTTATTTCACCATATTGGATTTTTATCAGAATGTTACCATTAATGACCATAATATGATCCTTAATTTTTTGTCAAAATTTGAAGTCAATCGGATAAGTGGTTTTTAAGTTATGCCGCAAAATGACAGACAGACCGGCAGACGGACCGACGGAATTGAGAAAATATATTTTTTGGCATCTAAGGAAGCTAAAGCCTGAAGAAATGTAAAACCTGAGAGGGTGATTTTTTCACGATTACTAACATGTTATTTGGCCACCATTTTGTTCCTTCATCTTAAATTAGTTACACAATTTCACTAGTTAATCCCTACGGAGTAGTTTTTTCTGGCTGAATTTTTAAATATTTTATTATGTCGCCATTTTGGATTCATACCGAACTTTTACCAGTTGATTCCAACATAATACTTAATGTTTGTGCAGAATTTGAGATAAATTGGATAAGTGTTTATTTAATAACAATTTTTTTTTAACATTTCACTAGGCCTTTATTTTCTTTCGCCATATTGGATTTTTACTAAAGTATTATCAAATCATCTCCATATGACTCTTAATTTTTAATCAAAATTTGAATTCAATCGGATAAGTAGTTTTTTTTAATGGAGTGAACCGACAGAGAGAGAGAGATCGACGGAATTGAAATAATATATTTTTCTAGGACCCTAAAACGTAAAGATATATAAAACCTGAGAGGGTGATTTTTTCGCTTGTACATACATTTTATTTGGCCGTCATTTTGCTCCGCCATCTTGGATTCATACCAAAATCTTACTAGTTAATTTCTATATAATACTTGATTTTTGTACAAAGTTTGAAATAAATTGGAGAACTAGTTTTCTAGTAATAATAATTTTTGACCAAAATTTGAAGTCAATCGGGTAAGTAGTTTTTTAGCTAGACCGCGAACAAACAGACCGATGGAATTGAAAAAATATGTTTTTCGGCATCTAGGTACCCTAAACGTAAAGATTTGAAAAAAATTCGGAGGATAATTATTTCAGGATTACAATACTTCCCTTTTACGAGGGAAGTAATAAATGCTTTAAAATATCTTGAAGTATATATCAGTTAACTAAATAACCTTTTTATATCATATCTATTATCCAACGCATATTTTGTTAGCATTTTATTCAAATAATGGTGAATTTTAATAGCTATTAACCCAATATACTAAAATTTCCGAATACATTTTATGTACAAAATTATCAGTTCTAAAATCAAAAAGTATGTTATTTAGTTAGTTATTTAATATGGTTTTCTAAAGGTTTTTTAACATTGTACTAGTTTGGCTTATTGTTTACTGACCCAATAACATTCCAAGCGACTGTGCGGCGGTACGCGGTTGATTATGTAGGTTAGAATTGTATTGTATTGTATTGTAGCATTAAATTGAATACTTATACCCATCTTTGTCTAATTTTAGTCTTCTTTTTCGACTGCCCTTTCTTTAAGATACCTATTCTTTGGCTTTGTAGTTTGCCTAATCATAAAAAAAAGTGTAGCCCAAACATATGTTGTTTAGTTTTTCATTTCACAACTTACTTTTACTTCCCTTGTAAAATATTTTTTCAGATGTTCACGTTTCACGATTTCTAGATACCGAAAAACATGTTTTCTCAATTCTGTCAGTCTGTCTGTCTGTCTGTCTGTCTGTCAGTCTGTCTGTTCGCGGCGTAGCAAAAATCTACTTACCCGACTGACTTCAAATTTTGGTCAAAAATTAATCATTCAAGTCAATTGATCATGCGGGGACGACCTGGTAGCATTTTGGTGAAAATCGAATATGGCTAAACAAAATGGCGGCCTAGTGAAATGTTAAAAAAAATTATTATTAAAAAACTGCTTATTCAGTTTATTTCAAATTTTGCACAGATTTCAAGTATTATGTTGAAATCAACTGGTAACATTTTGGTATGAATCCAAGTTGGCGACTTAATAAAATAATTAAAAATTCAGCTTGAAAAAACTGTTTAATAGATTGATTTTAAATTCTGTGCCATAACTAATTGTATAGGGATCAACTAGTAAAATTGTTATAGTAATTCAAGATGACCGAACAAAATGACGGTCAAATAAAATGTTTGTAATCGTAAACAATCACCCTGCTCACGTTTTAGGGTCCCTAGATGCCAAAAAATATGCCGGCCGTCTGTCGGTCTGTCTGTCTATCTGTCAGTACGCGACATATCTTAACGACTACTTACCCGATTGAATTTTCATAAAAAATTAAGGGTCATATGGAGATGATCTAGTAATATTTTGGTGAAAATCTAACAAAATGGCGGCACAGTGAAATGTTTAAAAAATTATTATTAAATAACTAGTTATCCAATTTATCTCAAATTTTGCACCAATATCAAAATATTATCTTGGAAACAACTGGCAAAATTTTTGTACGAATTCAAGATGGTGGAACAAAACAAACGGCTTAGTAAAATATTTCAAAATTCAGCCTGAAACAACTACTTAATGGATTGATTTCAAATTTTGTGCTATAACTAATTGTAGGATAGGAATGAACTAGTAAAACTGTGTTACTAATTCAAGATGGCGAAACCAAATGGCGGCCAAATAAAATGTTTGTAATCGCGAAAAAATCACCCTCTCAGGTTTTACATATCTTCACATTTTAGCCTTCCTAGATGCCAAAAAAATATGTTTTATTTATATTTATCTGTCGGTCAGTCATTTCGTCTTATAGCATAAAAACTACTTACCAGATTGACTTCAAATTTTAGTCACACAATAAAGGTTATATGGGAATGATCTGGTAGTCTTTTGGTTAAAATCCAATATGGCGGAACAAACTAAAAAAACTGATTATCTAATTTACCTCGAATTTTGCACCAAAATCAAGTGTTACGTAGCAATAAACTGGTAACATTTTGATATGAATCCAATATAGCAAAACAAAATAGCGGCCTAATAAAATATTTAAAAAATCTGCCTGAAAATAGTACTTATTAAATTAATTTCAATTTTTGTGCAAGAATTAAGGGTGATCTAGAGATAAACTGGTAAAGTTGTGGTACGAATTTAAAATGCCGGCCAAATAGAGTTTTTAAGAAATCAATGTCAAAAAATCTTGTTCAACTGACTTTAAAATTTGCGGAAAAATTAAATGTGAAAATGTGATTAAACTGGTAACATGACTTAACAAATTGGTGGTATGTGTCAATGTAGAAACTACTTATTGAATTTATTTTAAATTATGCCCAAAAGTCAAGGGTGGCATAGGTAGAAAGAAATTTGTAAAATATTTGTAGGAATCCAATATGATGGAACAAAATGGCACCCAAAAAAAAATGTTTGAAAAGACAGTATGTGTAACATATACTGTGACTATGTACTGAACTAATTTGGGTCACACTTCACTATTCTCAACAAATCGAAGAAAATCAACGAGGAAAGTTCCGGGTAAAGGAAATTTACCGATTTTTCTTATAAAGCAATCTATATAGATGTTCAATAAATGTGCCTTTCCTAAATATTGTACGTTTGATCTTTTTTTAGCTTTACAACTGAACATAACCGAGAAAATTGACATAAGAAGCAATATTATACAGTACTGACTTTTCCACACGTGGTAGAATGTATTTATGTCTGTTTATTTTTAAAATAAATGTACTAAATGTAGGTTAGTTATAAGTAAGATGCCTATTTGGTAGTCATATAATATACGGGGTGTTTTATCAAAAATTATTAATTAAGTCTGACACGCCTTTTTAACACTCATCGTAACTATATGAAAACTCTACTACTTCTATATAGTTATATATAGAAATCATGACAGATATATCTAACTTTATAACCTTTTAAATTTTGAGAATAACGTCAGAAAACAAAAGCAATGAAAGGGTCTAAGATATTTTCTGGATTCTCATTTAAATAGAATATAAAATTTATGATTTTTCCAACGGAGCAAAATATCAAAAAGACGTTATGCAAACTTTATCGTTAGATATGACATTTAAGATTCATGATGTTTTGCAATGCAATATATTTTTTTCAAATCTTATGGATTTGTAAGATATTCTATAGGATAATGCTAAATATAAGATTGACGGTAACTGTTCCATATTTTGATTTAAAATATCCTTCCTGCCAGCAAACAGAAGAAGCAATTGGTGTACCCACGTCTGATGCTCAAAAAAGTTTTCAAAAATATAAGTATCACCCATAAAAATTCCAGAGAGTTCAACATTTACACCCTGGCGGTGCCGAGCGCCGAACGTTCCTTTGGTAGTGGTATTTACAACAAATCAATACTAATGAATTTGTTGGCCGACTCGTTATCTGGTCCAGTGAATCTTCTTTTTAAATGCAGGAATTTTCAATCGCCATAACGCAAGAAACCGATCCGCAGAAAATCACCATTTAATTTTCAACAATGACGCTTTGGGGTCTCGTATTTCATTGGTGGAAGACGCATAGTCTATAGAATTTTTGATGGAGGCCTCATAGTGCGTCGGTACCTAGAAATCCTTGAGGAAGTTATTCCACAACTGATAGAAAATATTTTATTGGAATTTATATTGCCGCTTAACTTCAACAAGACGGCGCCCTAAGTCACAACTTTGCGTTTTAGGGGCATTTTTAGATGATTACTTTCCTCAAAAATGGATTGGTACCTACGGACCTGTAAGATATCCCCCTCGATACCCGGATCTTTCGATTTTAGATTTTTTCTTATGGGATTTCATCTAAAACAAAATATATAAAACACGATATGAGTCTGTAGCGGAGCTTTGTGCAGCAATAGATTAACCTTTCCGAAATTTGCAAAGAAGGCCTATGATTTTTTTTGCATACAGGAAAATGGCCCTCATTTTGAAAACCCTCTTTGAAAACTCTTTGCTTTTTCAAAATTGTATTTCTCTTTTCTTTTTCTTAACATAAATTTTAAGTAAGATAGGCAATTGCTTTGTTTTGTTCAAAATTCAATAATTTTATCATAATTAAGTTAAAATGCGGTAATAAATAATTAAGAGTTGAGAATTAAAAAAGATCTCTTGAATTAAGTTTGAAAGTATTACATCTTTAGTATAATAATTACTTACACGAATTTTGTTTTTAATACATTTTAGCCATAGCTTACCTACTACTTGGACACAAGAGAAAATTTTAGAAAATCTCAAACTTTGAGCTTGTTTTTTAAAATAACTAAATTCTTGTATATATTTTTGGAAAGCAGACATTATTTCTAATAAATATAAATAATAATACACAGAGTGTCCCATTTAGGAAATAACTTTTTGACCTGACTTCGTATACTTATTATGAAAGTGGTACTGAATTCTACGAAAAAATCATATAACTAGCAGTTTTCGCTTTTTTGATAAGTTATCAGATAGTTAGGATACGAAGGGTACCCTAAAATGCAACATTTCCAAAAACGCCGTGTATCTCAAAAACCAACACAAAAAATAATATCACTTTTATGGAATATAATAATACATTGTTTTTTTGACTCGATTTTCTAGTATCACCCTGTATATCTGTGAGGTCGATGCACTGAAAAAAATACGACTTCTAATAATATTAGATGTTAATCTCTTTATTCCCTTAAGTAATTAAGGCCTTTTACTTTTCTATCTTTCTGGATTTGGCAAATGTGCTTTATCAATTTTAAACTAGTTTTTTTCAGTATTTTGTAAATATAATTAGTTAGTAAACCCTAAAATAAAAGTCTCTAAGCAGTAGGATTATCAATTCACGGCTACCTTTGTTGTTGTTATTGTTGCTCTTTACGTATAATAATTTAAAATCATATATCTCACCAAACAGGTACATATTTACAATCAATCAAAACTCATATTTTGCTTTTTCAGTAGTAATGCTCTTTAGTTCTGATAGATTGCCGTTAAATACAAGCTTTCATTGTAGTATTCTATTGGGAAAATTATGCGGAAATATTAAACATAAAATTTTATGCTTTAAATCATCTGAATGCAAATCGGACAACTAAGGAATTCGGCAATTCTTTTGCATTTTTAGCAGAAATTCGCTTTTTAATTACACTAGACGTTTCCTTCATTTCTAGAAAAATAAAAAGACTTTGTCTAGTGAACTAATCTTTTTCTGTATTTAACAAACCTCTAGATTAGCATTCTCTATTTTTCTACTTGAACTGAGTCTGGCCCCAAAAACAATAATTTCTTAATGAATTTAAGAGTTACATTTAAGTATTACAATTTTAAATTTTAATAGTTATTCCCTAAAACCTAGGAATACATCATTAGGACAGGAAAATAATACATATAATAGATTTTTTTCATAAACTCCTACAAGGAAAATGACTGTAAGAATTGTATAAGTGCATCTAATTAATGTTGTATTACAAAAATACATAAAATAACTTGGGAAAAATATATAAACAAGCCGAACATTGATTTTTGTTTCTTCTAGATTATGGAGAGATCCAATAAAAAATGCTTTATCTACAAGTTGTAGATATTTCAAAACTCTTTGGGATGTGTCCGGTAAAACCTTAGTTCCCGAGAAAATCCCTTGTTAAGGTTCAAAAATGCCCACAAGCTACAAATATGACAACACTGAATAACATATATATTGTATACATTTTTTTTGAATAAGTAGGTATCTCTGTAGGTATTTACTTTGCTATCGTTAGAAGTTTTTAAGAATGTAGCAGTTCAATTTTGTGATTTGTTAAGTGAAACATAAATCGTCAAATACTAAGATGCCATTTTGTTTCACCCCTAATGAATATGTGGATATGCTTCTGATTTTCGAAGAATTTAAAAGAGATGCGCGTGCTGCTGTGAGGCTCTACAGACAGAGATTCCCAAATCGTCGACAACCGGCACGAAATACCTTTACATCTGTAGAAAAATAATGCAGTAAGTCTTCTGTACAAGGGATTTTGAGACAGTATAAGTTGCGTCATTTTAAAATGATATTACTGCAAGGACTTACACCTAGTAACTAAGACAGGCGCATGATATTTGTTGCTGAAATCCCGGTTTCCTGGATCGAATCTCGTGAAGTGATGAATCGCAATTTCATAATAGTAGCGTTGTAAATCGTCATAATATGCACTATTGGTCGCAGGAAAATTTGATCAAGGAAAATCGCACCATAGAAAAAGCTATTAATGCACAGGGTTCGCGAATAACGAATACAAAAAATTATGAACCGGGAAGGCAAGTAATCGTACCATATGTAAAGAGCACAACAGACAGAATCGGAAGAATTCACAACACAAGAAAACACAACATACAAACCCCAAACAACCATAGGTAAACTACTTGGAAACCCAAAAGACAAAATCAAATTGGAAAAGTACGGAGTATAAAGCATTCCATGCCAAGACTGTGAAAAACTGTACCTGAGGCAAACTCACAAGGGGAATATCAGCAAGAGCAAAAAAGTATAAACTTAGCACCAGAAACAAATAAACAATTTCGGCCCTATTTCTACATCATCAGGAAACTGGCCATAAAAAATCGATGGGTGTAGGGACATTGCTAATATATTCGTAGAGCATTATAAGACCAGAATAATCCGAGAAGCCATAGAAATAGAAGCAAGTCGATTTATATAAAATTTAAAAGAAATAATCATAACATGCACTATTGGTCGCAGGAAAATTCACATTGGATCAAGAAAGGACACTTTCAAACCCAATGTGGAGTAAATGTGTGGTGTGGACTATTTAATGGACCGTTTCTTTACAAAGGCACATTAACAGGTCCACGATATTTGAAATTCTTGCAAAATTAATTTGCTTGAATGGCGAGGCATGTGATGGCAACAAGATGGCGCTCTCGTTCATAACTCCCATATAGTAACAAATCCCTTAAACCACGTATTTGGAAATAATTGGATAACACATAGGGGTCCTCTGAGGTGACCTGTCCAATCGCCAGATATGAATCCTTTGGATTTGTTTCTATGGGGCAATTTGAAAGCAATTGTTTATGAAACCTAAGCTGCAACTGTAGCAGATTTGAGACAGAAAAAAGTGAAAGCTTGCAATACGGTATTGATATTGCAGGTATTAAATTCACGCATGGCCATAAAGCTGTGAATTTAGTCAATAATTGCTTCAGTAAACTTAAAAGTAAAATTCCAAAAAATAAAAAAGGCACGTAGTCTATTAAGTACTCTACAAAAAATGTCCCTTTGTCTACGTAGGTCAAACCAGCCAATACCTACATAACAGACTAAATGGACACAAATATGATCGTAAAAATACCACCGCCCTAAAAAAACATGACCATAACTTCGATTTCGACAACACAAAAATTTTAAAGACGGAACATCAGAACAGAAAACCGTGAGTTTTTTGAAATTATATATATAAAAAAAATCCCAACGCTATAAATAATAAATCTGAAATAGCTCAATTAAGCAAAATATATCATAACATTCTAACGTATCGTCTATATGTCAACAAATAAAAAAAAAATGCCTTCAAATAAACACCTGCAAAAAAGCAAAATCATTAATATATACAAATATTGTCTTACGAAATAATTTTAATCTTTCAGTATCGACCTATACTTTGTCCATATATGTGTGTTGATATTTCGAATTTTGCATATTTGTTTTTGCATGGGTTTTTTCCTTTTGAAAAAACTTTATTTTACAAAAAAATGTCTATATAAAAAATACAAAATTATAAGTTATGAAAATGGATGCTTCTAACTGACTGCTCGGCTCTGCTTCGACGTAATAGTATATAGGCATCAGATCCGCTGGATCAGCAGTTTTTGGGAATGCATCGTGACATAACTCATGTCAAATGTAATCATATTTTTTATAACTCTATATATGTTAGTGTATCTTCGTTATATTTGAATATTTGTTTATGGTAAGTCCTAAGTTTTTTATTATTTCATTATGATTTTTACAATGACTTGTGTAATAATTTTGGTTTATTGCAGTTGAAAAAGGTTGCATGCGAATCGTCCTGCAGACAATATAGAATTATGTAATCTATTCGCAATTTTGTCTTGTTGAACCATATTCCCAAGAAAAAAAACGACAATAAACAAGTACACTGGTTCAAGAATTGTGTGTTTTTTGGAAACAATATATAGCAGGGGTGAAATAATGCTTAACTATCGGAACATCATTGCTGGCTATGGAGAAGTCGTAACTGAAATGAAAATATACTCCAGAATGAACAATAAAATTGGAAATCAAAAAAACCGCAAAAATTTTCTTCTAAGAGGTAAATCAGAGTTTGTCATGCTGTCTTTTTTACTTAAAAACACCAGTAATATAAATTTTGACTCTGTAAACCGAGGACAAAGCATCAAGCGTGTTTTAAAAAATTTTTATTTCGATACACTTAACGTACTAATTAGCGACACTATTTATAAAATTAACATGTCAGAAAACAATTTAAAATTAACTATCCATAAATTCAATAGTATTTTGCCTCATTTGTTCATAAATAAGGAAAAAATAAAATATGAAAAACAGTTTTAAAAAATCAAACGTAATAATATAAAAAAAGTAAATTCACTTATTTCGAAACAGAAAAACTATGATCAGCATAACCTTATCAAATGCAAATTGGATAGAAAACTTGACAAATGTCAAAATTCCTAGTTATGTGTCAGATATACTTAGTCTAGGGCCAAAATTTGCAGTACAAATAAACAACAATAATGAGGTCTCGATACCTGATATAATTGCCAATATCGAGGTAGCTATTAACAACAAAAATGTCGACACGAAAGATCAAATAAGAGCCTCCTGTTGCAATATTTTGACTAATTTCAAACAAAATAGAACAAATGTTTCCCACAAGAACAGAAATAAAAAATGTTATTTAAATTTTAAATTAAGTAAGACAAAACAGAACACAAAACAAAAACTTTATTTCTCCTAACACGGCAAAAAACTTAGTAATTAAAAATTGTCTTCCACCCCGAATTTATGGTCTGCCTAAATTACATAAACCCGGAATTACATTAAGGCCGATTGTATCTTGTATTCAATCGCCTTTTAATAATTTGTCAAAGGTCTTAAAAAATATTCTATCAAATGTTGCAAACAAAGATGAATACTACATAAAAGACTCCTGGAGTTTTAAAGGAAAAATTGATAACATTCATATCCCTCCAAATCGTATGCTAATATCACTAGATGTTGTCATTTTACACAAACATACCAATTAATGTCGCTTTAAATGTAATCACCAAAAGATGGAATGATATCAAAAAATATACCGGCATTCCGATAAAAGATTTCTTAGAAGCTGTTGAACTTACACTTACGTCAACCTATTTTAAATACAAAGATTCGTTCTACGAACAGATTGAAGGTTGTGCAATGGGCGCCTCAATTTCTAGCATAATATCCCAGCTGGTACTAGAAGATCTAGAATGCAGTGTTATACCAACACTTGAATTTAATTTGCCATTTTTCTATAGATACGTGGACGATTGTATAACTTGCATCCCACAAAATCGTGAAAAAAGTACATATTAGAGAAATTTAACAACAACCACGAAAAACTCAATTTCGTTATAGAAATTAAAACTGACAAAAAAAAATAACTTCTTGAACATGACTTTACACAACTGCATTAACACCGTAAAAATCGTATTTCCCAAAAGAAATCAGTCATAATTGATCGTGCTATAAGATTGAGTGGCCCGAAGTACCGAGACACAGGCACAAGGAAGGCCAAACAAGTACTTCATCTGAACTCTTATCCACTTAAACTAATAAACCCGATTTTTAGAAATAGAATGGAAAATTTCAATAAATCTAATCAAAAAAACTTGCATAATATTTCTAACCAAAACGAAGTAAAAGAAAAAGACCAAACTAGCCTATCTGAAAATGTTCAATAACTTTTCAAAAAACATTACATAAAAGTTAGCCATAAAGCCGCGAATTTAGTCAATAATTGCTTCAGTATACTTATAAGTGAAATTCCAAAAAATAAAAAAATGCACGTAGTCTATCAAATATCTTTGCTCTTAGGCTTATAAGTAATCAAGTTAGTTATGTAATTAAATTTGCAGTATAATAAAATTTATATTAATTAAGGCGAGAATGCAAAAAGATACATTTCAAAACGTATTCCTATATTTAAAAATCGATAAAATATTTTTAATATTTAAAAGATGTAAATTAAAAAATATTTCTAAATTTACAAGTTAATATTATATTAACATATTTACAGAACTAAGACCTTGATACCCTGAACCCCACGCGACACCGACTGCAGCAACAGCATTCATTGTTATCATTGCTTGTTTAATAAATAAAAGCGAAACTTAAATTTAAATTTATTGGTATTAAAAACCTTAAATTCTTCAGTGATAGAGTTGTATAGTTTTATGACATTATAAGAAAAGCATCTTTGAAATATTGCCGATCTATGTCGTGGTATTGTAAACATATTTTTATGACGAACGTTTCTATTGTGGACATCGTTTCTTGGAATAAACTTTTTCTTGAGAATACTAGAGGAGTTATGAGTGATAAGCAGTTTATGCATAAAATTACCTAGATGGTGACTACACCTATTCCTCATATTTAGCCATTTGCATTCTTTTATTTTGTGAGTTATATGGTCGAATTTCCTGCCATAAATAAGTCTACAACAAGAATTTTGCATTTTTTTCAGTTTCTATAAGACATGGCATATCACCAAATCGCAATAGGTGTAGTGAGAAAGAACCAGACTGTCACAAAGCATCATTTTTAATTCAAAATCCAAAAAATGGCGACTGTTAAAAATAAAAGTTTAACTAAATGCCTTTTTATTTATGTTTATTACATGTTGTTTGAAACGTAGCTGTTCGTCCACCGTTAAGCCCAAATTTTTCGCGGAATCTACGTATGGCAGAGAAATACACCCCAGTGATATGTTAACATTATTTTTTATAAAGTCTTTAATTAATTTATTAGATATGCACAGTAATTTAGATTTTTCAGAGTTTAAATTAAGATTGTGAGTTTTGGAAAGAGATCGCAAATTTTCTAAATCGGAGTTAATATTTTCTACAGCTTCTTCAAAGTTAGTTGGATCAATGCTACAATAAAGTTGAGTGTCATCTGCGTATATCGAAGGTATATAAAATGAATAGCAAAGGAGATAGTATTGAGCCCTGTGGCACACCTGCAAGATTATTAATCACATCTGAGCACAAATTATTTACTGATATTTTTTGAGAACGATTATTAAGAAACGACGTTATTAAATTAACAGCCCTGTTATCAAAACCGTAATTCAATTTGGCGCACATGATCGAGTGTATCGAATGTCTCTGAGTAATCTAAAAGTATTAGTAAGTTGGCATATCCTTTATCGTAGGCTCTAATTACATCATCCAGCATGAACGCCAGGGCAGTGGCCGTGCTGTAATTTTTTCTAAATCCACATTGGCTATCAGGAATAATATTGTTATTTATGAAAAAATCATACATCTGATCGTACAAAACTTTTTCCAAAAATTTTGAAAGCACTGGTAGTATGCTAATGATTCTTAAGTCCGAAAACGTTTTTGGGTTATTATTTTTTGCTAAAAGTTTGCCAATGGCAACTTTCCAATCATCTGAAAAATATGAAGTTTCTATGCAAAAATTAATTATGTGTAAAATATAAGCATCAATAAATGGACAACAATATTGTATCATGTTTATTGAAATATTATCTGTTCCGCAACAATTTGTCTTTATAGCCATAATACACGTTTTTATTTGGGGTGGCAAGGATAAAATTAAAGTGGCATTTTTTTTTTGAACATATTATTATTATAAACTTCAATTTTGTTTTTACTTTTATCAGAGACATTTTGCAAAAAGGAACCAAAAAAATTATTTATCTCGGTAGGGTTAGACAGATTATCGGGTAAGTTATAATTTTTACTTGTTCTGATATTAAGGTCTCTGAGTGTGCTCCATGTTTTAAAATAATTATTGGAAGTACAGACTATTTGAAGATATTGTTTTTTTGCTCTTCGGACAAGTGCTACTGCTTGATTTCGTACTTCTTCCTACGCGTTTTTATTTTCTTCGTTGGGATATTTTTTATACCGTTGTAGGGCTCTAGACCTTCTTTTTTTTTATTTGTTTAACTTCTTCTGTTAGCCAAGGTGCTTCCGGTTTCGCAATTCTAGCATTTTTAAATAGCGCATGGCTCTCAAATAAATTTAATAATATTTCATTGAATAGCCTTATTTTTTTATCTATATTGGGGGTCATGAAAATATCATGCCAATTTAATCTATACATGTCATTACAAAAATTATTGTAATCAAAATTTTTGAAACATCTATACTTTATTGTTTTAGGTGGGGGCTTGTGTTTTTTAAAATTTAGTTTAACATATACAAGATGATGATCAGATATGTCCTATGTAGGAATCGTACCGCAGCGTTCCACTAATGTAGGATTATTTACAAAAATTGGGTCGATTAGTGTGCTAGTTGTGACGGTTATTTTAGTAGGTTCATTTTAAATTTGGATGAGATTATAAGAATTAAAACATTCCGATAGCGGTGTATTTAAGTTCAGAAAATTTACATTTATCATAATCTCCCATACATATCACGTGGTCACATAATGGGCAAATGTAAGATAATATGTTGTCGAAATCGGATATAAAATCGTTAATATTGGTGTTCGGCAGTCGATAAAAAGCACCAACGACAAGTATTTTTGAATAAAAAACAAATTTTAGAAAAACCTATTCCAATTGGAGATTTATTTGAAAATCAAAAATAATTTTTTAAGTTGATAATGACTCCTTAATGTACGCACAAACTCCGCCATCACGCCCTATCCTATCGAATATATATATGAGATATCCCAGGATGGCAATATGATCCCCAGTGATGTGTTCTGTGAGCCAGGTTTCTGTAACCATTACAACATCGAAATCGTTTAATAGCACTAAATCGGAGAATAAATTAAAACTTCTAAGTAACGATCTGACGTTTATATGTGCAAGCTTCATTTTTAGCCTACACTACCATTACATTATACCTTTAGGAGCGTGAATCTGATAGCTATGATAAATTATCTAAATATGATTTTCCATGCATGGTGCCAGTTTACATTAAAATAAAATTATAACATAGAATTTGTGTAAAATATTATCAACACAATGCAGGTGCAAATTAAGAGGGAAGCCTCTTTGCGTCACGGAGTCGCGTTGGGGTACTTTAGGACAAAGGCGATAGTATCAAGGAATAAGTAAAGAGTCAAATATAGAAAATGTGATTAGGTTTGTCCAATAATAAGTTTTAAATGCTGCGTTCACTTAAATTAAATAAAACAAAATTTCTACTCGCACACCCGGCAACTCCTACATAAAATAAAATATATTGGAATGTTTACGTTTACAACTAAATATATTTTTTTTTCCTGGCAAAAAACACAAAATGAAATGCTCTTTAAAATTCTGCAATTACAGAATTAATTATTTTAAAGGCTATTTATTTCAGAGTTTAATTTTATGATAATAAAATTTAAAAATACATCTTTCTCGCAGAGGTATACATTTTTTTTAAAGGGTTAGTTAGAAAAATGTAGTTATAAGTTTTTCATTTCCAACTTCGCTGTTCTGCCGATTATATTGATTAAATGACATACTAGCGTATTTATAAAATCTATCCTAGTCTATATATTATATCTATATTATTTTTGAGTTTCGATTTCGCTCGATAAGATTTGTAACAACAGAAATTGATTAGATATATCGACCTCTTTAACTATTAAATATTTGACTGCAGGATTGGGAAAAAATTTTCACAGCCATCCCCCCTACAAAAAAAAACAACACTAATATGATCGTAAAAATACCACCGCCCAAAAAACTGGAAACTGACCATAACTTCGTATTTGACAGCAGAAAAATTTTAAAGACGGAACATCACAACAGAAAACGTGAGTTTTTTGAAATGATATATATACATATAAAAAAAATCACAACGCTGTAAATAATAAATCCGAAATAGCTCATTTAAGCAAAATATATCATAACACTCTAACGGAACGTCTACATGTCAACAAATACAAAAAAAATGCCTTCAAATAAACACCAGCAAACAAAGCAAAATCCTTAATATATACAAATATTGTCGTATGAAATTATTCTAATCTTTCAGTATCGACCTACACTTTGTCCATGTATATGTGTTGATGTTTCGAATTTTCGAAGAGCGTACTTGTTTTTCAATGTCAAATGTAATCATTTTTTTTACAACTGTTTTTTTACTCTATATATGTTACGTGTATCTTCGTTATGTTTGAGTATTTGTCTATGGTAAGTCGTCACTTTTTTATTATTTCATTATGATTTTTACAATGACTTGTTTAATAATTTTAGTTTAATACAGTTGAAAAAGTTTGCATGCGCGGCCGAAACGTCCTGCAGACAACATAGAATTGTGTAATCTGTTATATATATATATATATATATATATATATATATATATATATATATATATGACATAATCAAAAGAAATTTCTTCTTGTAGGCAGTGTTCCTGCAAAAATGAAATATTTTTGTTTTTCTACAGTTTTGTCGCCGATTACAAAACACAAAACGGTTTCTTGTGCTATATTAATACACGGGCAATAAAGCAATTACATCCGATAATCAATTCGTGAGTACCAAGTTTCAGTTTAATTTTTTACATTATACTAGATATACAAAAACGTTATAGATGTTTATATTTACAAGTTGTTGACCACTGCAATTATAAAAAAATAATAGGTTTTTGAAAGCATTTTTGATTTTGAATTTTGCAAATTTTCACCTTAAATATATTCATATATTGAAATGTCAGTCACGATGAACAAAATAAATTCTAGTAGAGTTGTCGATCTACAGTCATTTGCCGCGGAATTATTGTTTAAACAATGCCTTCCGAGATACATAAATAGTCATAAACCGGTATCAAATGAAATCAAGGGGGTGATATTTTGTATACACATTTAGTATCACATAGGTTATATTTGTACAAATATATATGTTGCAAATTGCATAAGTTATTGACATTTGCAAAAAATCTCATTTAAGGGTTCTTCACGATTTTCTTGGAAACCAAAGAAACCGCTTTCTCACTGCACATATCTCAAAAGATAGAGTTAAAATAGCTCTAACTCTAAAAGTATTTTTTTATAGGACCTAACCATTTTATTCTACAAAAAAAATTAATTTTTGACAGTTTAAGCAATTGTTTATTACAATACTATGCAGATGAAGTGTAAATTTTTAGAATTTAACCTAAATTTGAATGGCTATAACTTGCAAACAAGATGATTTGTTTACAAACGGTTTTCTACATTTTTTAGGGTTATGTTTTGTTAATTTTTTTGTTGCATCTAAGTTTTAAGTATTGCTTTCGTGTATACGAGAGGTAACACAAAAGTAGTGTTTTTTACAGGAACTTTATCAAGAGTGAGAATTTGCAAATCTGAAATATCTACTTAATAAATGGGGTCTTAAGAAAAAACTAATTACTCAAAATTTTGATATCTGATTAATTTTTTTAAATTCATTGTGGCCTCCCCAAGGACATTTTCAAAAAAAGTTAATACAATTTCGCCTTTCTGAATGTTAATTTAACTTCAGGGGCGTACTAATTAACTTTTTCAGACTGTATTATATCTTTCTTATTTTCTTAAATGAACCTTTGTCTTGAATTATGTAAAGGGTATTTTTACTTTTCTTTATCATTTTTGAAAAGAGTAATTTCCAACCTCGAAACGGTTTTTAAATGTCATAGAATTATTACCTTATTACCCATAGACTGAGTAGACATGTATGGCGTAATGGCAGGTAATAAGTTTAATGTATAGTTATGTAAGTTTCTGCTATTAAAAACGTAACCATATAACCAAAATGATTATGTTTTTAGTGAATTCCATTCCTTCTCCTGGTAAAAAACTGCAGTATCATCTGCAAAGCTAATGACTCACATGACATCGCATTAGTAAATATATCGTTCACAAAGAGCTTAAAGAGAAGGATGTCGAGAACAATACCCTGAGGCACACTAATGCCGATATGTCTTCTGGCACTATATTCACTTCTTCAACAAGTCATACGTAACGCCCCTGAAGTCAATACAAAGTCCAAAGTTACCAGATGAAGAGAATAGTAGACTTACAAGATTAGAGTACTGACAGAGCAATATTAAATATATGTTTCACAAAGAGAAGGGTGCCAAGAACAGTACTCTGAGGCAAACTAATGCCGACATGTATTCACTGCCAGTCCTTTTGTAGTACTTAATACATTTTTACTCTCAACGCACTGCTTCCGGCCCAGGTAATCCTTCAACAACTCATACGCAACGCTCCTGAAGCCAACCTTATCCAAAGTTTCTAGATGAAGAGAATGGTCGATACACAAGATGAGAGTACCAGTTTCCGCAAAATTGTATCATTTAAGTTAAGTAAGCTACTGCATCTTGCTTAGATCGTCTCGCCTGATAGCCAAACTGTTTATCAGAGATGATTTTGTATGTTTCTATAAAATCATTAATTCTCTATTTAAGGAATAGAATATAGAAATATATCTACAGGCGGGGCAATAAGGGAACTTATCATATCTGTTGTGCAGCATTCTGTGACCTCACAAAGGCGTTCGACTGTGTCTCCCATTCCTTACTCTGTGAGAAGCTTCAATATTATCGTGTGAGGGCTTATGACTTGGTTGTGTCTTATTTAGAAAACAGATATCAATTGGTCCAATACGCTGGAAACAAATCGTCCGCACATTGTGTAACTGCAGGGGTACCCCAGGGTTCAATTTTAGGTGCCCTAGTTTTTATACTATACGTTAATGACTTACCATGTTCCTTAGGCGCCCCAGTAGTGATACAGTATGCGGAGGACACCACAATTTTATCCAACAATTCTGAACAACAACAGGGTTTCATGAACAAGGCGGAGACTTGGTTCTCGGCCAATCAATTATGCTTAAACATAGCAAAAACGAAATATTTGCAGTTTTCTTTACAACCTGATCACTCTGGCGCTGACCAGTGCCAAGTTCTTTGGAGTAAATTTGGATGGAAGGCTGAACTGGAAATCTGAAATCCAACGCCTTTGTAGTAAGCTGTCATCTGTAGTTTTTCTGCGTAGATTATCTAAAACAGTCCCTTTGGAAGTCTTAAGAACTGCATACTTTGGTCTTTTCCACAGTCAGATGAGTTATAATATTCTTTTTTGGGGTAACTCGGCTGACTGGTCAAGAGTATTTAAAATCCAAAAACAAGCTTTGAGAATTATGCTTGGACTAAACTACAATGAAACCTGCAGACCTTATTTTAAAAGGCTCAATATATTAACGACTCCAGGTTTATTTATCTACCAATATCTTCTCTATGTTAAAGACCATCAACATATTCTGGTTAGTCTCTTCAATCTCCATGGGTATGACACCGGAGTGGTGTGATTTTGCCGTATCAATTAGTCTTTGTCTATTAGTAATGTATTTTAAGTGTAATATTTTTACTGCTCTTTTATAATGCAAGCTATTTTATTTGGATGTATCGACTTTATATTTTATTTAACGTACAATTTTTGACGATGCTAAGACCTTTGTTATATGCGCAAATAAAAATTATTATTATTATTATTATTAAGACTCTTTTTAAACAGTTTTGATAGACTATATAATAGGGAATTTGTCTGTAATTGCCTGCCTCTATTTTACCTCTCGATTTATATGTGATGGAATCCAAGTTGCAAAAGTAGGCCATATCATTGAACTATAATTAAGGCAATAACTTATTGCAACAATGTCCAACACAGCTTTTCGATTGTTGTAAATATGGAGTAATAGTTTATAGAATCATCAAATTATTATTTATTTTATTAATTAGGTTAGTCTAAGTAGTTTTATACCATTGTAATTAGATTTAGAAAAAGAGCAGAATAAAGTGTTACACAGTAAGTAGTGCACGCTGATTATTTTCTTAAGCATGTAGTTCGAACCAGAACAAGAAGATATTACATGGCGACCCTGCAGCCTATGTGCTTAAGTTAACAGTGCAAAAATATCGTTATGGTGCTTTAGAAGAAAAGAAAAACATGAGAAAAACACAGTCAAAAGAAGAAGTTATAATTGCCCAGGCAGGCAACAGTGGTGGTACGACTGCAGAGGGTAGCAACAGTAACTATTCTCTTTGGCAAGTTTGCGGAGTTGTAGCTATAATGATAGCAGTTACCTTAATTGTTTTATGGTGTTGCCGTCGCAGTAAAAAGGAATTGGAAAGAAAAATACGTCTAGAAATTAGAAGAAGCAAAGACTTATAAAGTCGAGAAAAAAAAGAAGACACTGGCCGAGCCAATCCGGTGGTCAGCAACGAGGGCACGTGCTAGTGTGGCAAAAGGCCGCTAGTGCGCAACGTTGGGATTGATAAAGCCCCTAGTATTGGTGAATATGGACAGTATGGACTTATCTTAGGCGACTATGGACAATGAACATACTTAAGTATTAACATAATTAGTAAGTCATAGTTTTAGCACTATACAATTTTATTGGATATTATTTATTGCCTTAAATTTATTGATAATTATTTTATTTAATGAGTGTAGTAGATTTAAGCGATTTGGATAAATTGAATAACATTATTTCATTATTTATCATAAATATAAAAAAGGAGTCATTAGAGCGTAGAGAATCTTTGGATAGGGTAAATAAATTAAGTAGCAACGTAGAAACATTAGAAAATAAATTTTTTCAGCTTAGAGATCAGTATAGTAAACAGGTGCATGACACCGATAAATTAGAACATTTTCAAAAATATGTATTAGAAATAAGAGAAAACATAGATAAAGCTAGATCTATTTTATCAGGTCGGTTAATTGCCATAAAAGATAAAAAAAAATTACAGCTCGCAGAGACTGATTTGGTTTTGGGCATTCATCCTAGTTCAACAATGAGTGAAAAATTTGATTTGCGAACCGCAGCTTCTTTGTTGCCATCTATGGATGGTACCGAAGAAACTACGAAAATGTTGATTGATGCTATTGAATTATATAACGACTTGCTTGACGACAACGGGAAAGTATTGCTAATCAAATATGTTTTAAAGGCCAAATTAACACAAAACGCGAAATTAAGATTACAAACGACGTATACTAATGTTGGTGCTTTGGTCACAGATATAAAAAACCAACTTCTTACAAAACAATCTGCACCAGCTTTAGCTAATCAGTTGCATAACGTTAGACAAGATACTAAAAGTATAGATGATTATGCGAAAACTATCGAGCAACTTTTATTAAATTTAACCTTAGCGCAAGCGGACGGTGATCAAAATTCGGCAAAAATTTTACAACCGGTGAATGAAAAATTGGCGATAAATGCTTTCGCGAATGGGTTAAAATATTCAGATTTAAGAACAATAATAAAAGCTAGAAATTACAATAATTTAAAGGACGCGATAACTGGCGCTAAAGAAGAAAATTTAAATTTAACCCCAACTTATTCTAATAACTTATTTCATATGCGTGGGCGTCACCAATATCGAGGAAATCGGTCTAGAGGTAATTTTACAAATTTTAGACAAATTCATAATTATAATCAATCTCGTAACCCGAGTAGGCAAAACTTTAATAATTACAATTTTAGCAGACAGCAAAATAATTCGCAGTACCAAGGCCGAGGTCGTTCCAGCTTTAGTAGGTCAAATTTTCGTCGAGGAGGTAGGCGTCAGCAGTTTTCAAATAATAGTGTATATTTTGTTGATAATGTGGAAAGTAGTAACATAAATAAAAACAGCGAGGAATCTCAAGGAAATAAGTTTTTTCGTTTCTAATAATTTAAAAAATAATGATACAGCTAGTTTTAATATGAATGCTTTAAATTATGTGCGTGTCGGGTATGAAAGGGAAGAAATGATATTTTTATGTGACACTGGTGCAAGTATTTCTTGTTTTTTTGAGAATTATTTGAAAGATAGTAGTATTATAAATACAACTAATAAAATTAAAATTAAAGGAATTGCAGGCTCAACATATTCAGCTGGATCTGCAAATATTTTATTCACTATGAACAATGAATATATTTCTCATGATTTTACAATTATTAAAAGTTTCGATTCTAGTATACATGGAGTTCTAGGTTCAGATTTTTTCCTTAAGTATGGTGCAATTATCGATTATGAAAAGGTTTTATTTTCTTTTTGGCTTAATCAAAATAAGCAAATAACAGTACCTTTGGAGTCCAAAAATAATTTATATACTGTTATTCCACCCCGATGTGAAATAATTACACATTGCTGTACCAGTCTCACAGATGAATGTGTCATTTTAAATGATGAATTATGTGAGGGAGTGTTGATCGCAAATAGTATTGCAAGACCGAAAGATGGTAAAGTGGCTGTAAGGCTATTGAATGTGAATGAAAGAGAAATAAGATTGCGAAATTTTGAGCCTAAAGTTGAATATCTATCAAAATATGATGTTTATTCTTTTACAAAAAATAAAATCTCCGTTGACAGAGTTGATACAATTTTAGATCTTATAAATACAGAAGCCCTTAACGTAGAAGAGAGAAATTCTATATAAAAAATATGCGCTAAATATGCGGATGTTTTTCACTTAGAAAATGATTCATTAACAGTTACTAATTTATATAAGCAAAAAATAAGGTTAAAGGAGGACGCAACTCCAGTTTACGTTAAACCTTACAGGTTACCTCATGCTCAAAAAGAGGAAATTAATAACCAGGTGGACGATATGCTAAAAAAGGGTATTATAGAGGAAGCACACTCAGAGTGGTCTTCACCTCTTTTATTAGTTCCCAAAAAACCGGACAAAAATGGCGTTAAACGTCACAGATTGATAATAGATTTTAGGTTATGTAATCAACGCCTACAAAATGATGTATTTCCGCTATCGAATATTACGGAAATTCTAGATTCCCTATCTGGTGCGATTTATTTCTCGCACCTTGATTTAGCACAAGGATATTACCAATTAGAACTTGATCCTGAGAGTAGGCCCTGTACAGCCTTTACAACGGACAGAGGACAATTTCAAATGAAACGATTACCAATGGGTATGAAAATAAGTCCTAGTGCGTTCTCAAGGTTGATGACTGTAGCAATGGCGGGTTTAAATTACGAGGCATGTTTTGTTTATTTAGACGATTTGATAGTTTTTGGACATTCCTTACAGAATCATAATCAAAATTTAACTAAAATTCTACAACGCCTTAGACAAGTAAACCTTAAATTAAATCCTAGTAAATGTGAGTTCTTAAAAAAGGAAATTTTATATTTGGGTCATTTAATTTCATCTGAAGGTATATCACCTGATCCTGAAAAAACAAGGGTTATTTCTCAATATCCAGTTCCTAAAAATTGTGACGAAGCCAAACGCTTCGTTGCATTTGCAAATTATTACAGGAAATTTATTAAAAATTTTGCAGAAATTGCTCACCCTTTAAATAAACTAGCTAGGAAAGGAATAGTTTTTAAATGGTCTGAAGAATGTCAAAACTCATTTGAAACTTTAAAACAGTCTCTTATTAGTCCGCCCTTGTTACAGTATCCAAATTTTTCAAAAGATAATCAATTTATTCTTAGAACCGATGCAAGTGGGTACGCGTTGGGGTCTGTATTGTCGAACTCAGATGACAGGCCTATTGCATTCGCTTCTAGAACTCTAAATAAAGCAGAAATAAACTATTGTACAATAGAGAAGGAATTATTAGCAATCGTTTGGTCATGTAAACATTTTAGACCATATTTATTTGGTAAAAAATTTATAATATTATCGGACCATCGTCCCTTAATATACTTATTTGGCATGACAAATCCTTCTAGTAGGCTCACAAAATTTAGGCTAACGCTCGAGGAATACGATTTTTCAATCCACTATGTGAAAGGTGCTGAAAATGTTACAGCGGATGCTTTGTCACGTGTGTGTATAGAGTCGAACGAATTAAAAGAAATGAATAATAAAGTGAGTGCCAGTTTAAAAGCAATCACGGAGACAAAAAATAACAAAACAAAACCCAATATGACAAGTGATAATACTTCCATGGAAAACAGGATTGATCACCCTGTTGCAGTGGAAATATTAAAATACCCTAAAACTCAAATAATAGAACTACGGCCGGTACGTGAAAATGAATTAACGAAAATAAAGCTTAATAATAAATTAAAAACTGAATATGAAAATTTAATGTATGACGTCAATTCTAAGATAGTGTACATATCCCAGAAATACCGATCAACGTCGAACTTAGGTGAGTCGTTGAGGCATCTGGAGAAATTATGTAAAAAACACGATATTCCGGAATTAATTATTATAAAAAATAATGAGTCTAATCAGTTTTTAAATGACATGCGCATGATTAAATGTAAAAACGAAATTTTCAAGACAAATCTTAAACTCAGTATTATAAAAGATAAACAAAGGATAGAAAATAAGGAATTACGTCAGTTAATTCTTAATGACTTTCATACATTACCAACGGGAGGACATTCAGGGATAAACCGAATGTATAACAATATAAAAAGATATTACTTTTGGGTAACCATGAAGAATGACGTTGAGGATTTTGTCAAAAGGTGTGACGAATGTCAAAGGTACAAGCATTCAAAACCAAATAAACAACCTATGACAATATCATCAACGGCTACTTCAGCATTTCAAAAAGTATACCTAGACTTAGTCGGTCCATTACCAGTTGATATTGAAAATAATCAATATATTTACGTATAGTTGATATTGAAAATAATTTATATATTTACGTATAGGTGTAACCAGGTTAAAGATTTCTTTACGAAAGCTGAAATATTTTTTAAGTAATCTAATTCTTGGGCTTTATAAGCCTATTTCCTGTTCAGACGTCTCATACAGATAGCACGAATTTGGCTGGATTGTTTTCTGGAACTCACGCATATCATACTTGCTCCCAGAAATCAGCCTTGCCTCAATCTCACCGAAAAAAAAATGTTAAAATTTTCGGTAAAATCTCTATTCAATACCTAAAGTAGTGTCATATTGATCCTCTTATCGATACTATTTTTTTTTTCTGTGGAAAGCTAGTAGTAATGAGTAATGACAATCTCGAATATGAAATCGTCTCAAAATTGCAAAACAAAAATATCGCGCATGTAATTGTCACTTTCGTCAGGCATTCTCACCAACCTGAAAATTTTCAACACTAAATAATCTTTTAAAACACAAAGCTTTTTAAAAATATAATACACAAAATATAATTAATTGTATAAAATACTCGTTTTATAAGACATTTAATCTCACTCGCCCTTTAGAAAAACTATGGCTCGTGCTATAAAATCGCTTAAAAAACTCATGTTTATAAATACTATTTGGTTTTAATTTTGATCAACAATGAATATCTCAATTTTAAATTCACTTAAATATGTTTAGTTGACTTGTAACACTAACATATATCAATTAATACTATGAATTCGTTAATGTTCTCAGTCATTTAGCAAGATGCCAACTGTAATCGCAGGAACATCTTCACGTCGCATAACTGAATATCCGATTAAAATATTCCGCGCACATCTTGAAATTATTCAGTGAAATCATTGTTAGAAGTCAAGATACCTACGTGCAATCTCAAATGGCATGGGAACGCTAACGTCTGAACTTGATATGTCTTTGGATTAGATAGATTGGATTAGTTTGTGATACAAAAGTTGTTAGGTGTTATGTTGCAGTAATAATTTGAATTAATGATTCTATTTTCGTTGAATAATTTAACCGAAGATTAATTGTTTTGTTGAAATAATGACGACGTATTTTTCATAAGGGTGTGTGCAATGGAGGGAATTGCTTTTGTAAATTAGTCGGCAGTGGTGGGTTCATAAAGCTAAAGAGACGTGCAGCTGGCGCTTATTTTTGTACCTCAACCCAAAACTTTCTCGGAAGGATCGGTACAGTCCTTCCCGCTTCTAAATGCCGAATAAATAACGATTAGAAATATATCGATAATAAAGAAAATAAAAACATGTAATATTCTGTAGCAACAAGATATTTATAGTTCATTAAGAATCATGTTTTAAAATTAAAATATCAAGTTCAATCATTTACCAAAGGACATTAAGGACTTTACGTAGGGAATTGTATATACATATATAGTGTGACCTAAAAAAATTATATAGTGTGAGCAAAAATTTTTTTCGAAATTTGTAACATTTTAATTTCGTCACTTGTTTAATGCGTAAAAATCCGTAAATCCGGTACTGTAAGTCTCCTATTGATGTAGTAAGGTGCTCACGGTCTCTGCTTAGCGAAATCTTCCGCTTCATATTGAGGCAATTCACTAGTCTTCGTGTAGATGGCGCCTTAGTTTTGTTCAATTAGTAATTTTACTTTCTTCTCCTTTAAATATTTTTTCTTTCCTGTGATCCAGCTCAGGGATTGGCTGATCTATTGTCCAGATTTGGTCAGTTTGAGTTAAGTAAAGTGGCACCACTGACGGATTGTCATCCCCCTACTGCTATCTCGACCTGGTGGTGAGGTAGGTTAAGCTTCTTGTCTCTCTGGAAGATTAAGTGTGAAAGTTGGTCGGCGAATTGATCCCGTTTTAATCCAGGCCATCTTTTGGGGTTTACGTCGGCAACTTAGTTAAAAAGGCTCCTATGTGTGTTTAATTACGTTGTACCTTAATATTTTTGGTTGAGGAACCTTTTATCACTCTCTTTTGAGGATTTAACTGCACTTGACCACCTACCATATCTTTTTGATGGGACAAACTTTACGGAAGTGGCTAATATGAAACCCTTTACCATCAAATAAGGGTTTTTTTTCTTCCTCTCCGTCCTCTTCTACTTCTTGTTCCTGTTCTCCTAACCAGGGTTTGAACCTGGATGTGTCATTGTAAGTGGAGCAGAAGTCTGTTACCTAGTACTTAAGTGCGTACGTACCCAGTTTTCCTGCTGGAAATGTCTTCGATGAAACTTACATCATAGACTGCTGATCTAAGTCACCGATGCTGATAGACACTTAGATAAGTATCTTAATTTTAACATCCCTTGTGCTGAATTGACTTTATTGTTTATTGCTGATTAACTTTATGACTTTTTCTATTTCTTTTGAGTGTAGAGTATACTTTTTGATATAAAGTTCTAACTACTGCTGGTGTGCATAACCCACGATTATTGGTGTTGTCAATAAGATTATTCTTACTTTATAGATACTCAAATATCACATTATAAGTTTAGGACACAATAATCTATAGGTTTTTGTCAACATTTGACCGTATAGTAGGCTTTAAGGTACAGAACATCACAATATAAGTTTATGACACAATAGTCTATAAGTTTCTGCCAACATTTGATACTATAATATACTTTAACATACAGTGTTGTTGTAAAGTGTGATCACATATTGAAATTTTAACTTATAAGATCTAGTTAGTTTATACAAGGTATATAAGAAGTGTTATAGACAAGTAACACTACTGGAATATGTGATGATATTTATGATTTATTGTATTTGCTTGCTTTAGAAAGGTATTTTGATATAAAACAATGGTGTCAATTTGTTAGGTAATATTGGTGATTGGATTTGAAACTTAGTTATATAAATTTTTCTTGTTATTTGCTTCCTCTTATATTCACATAATACTCTTTTCTTTTATTCTATTATTGTTAATTGTATTTGAATTAATGAAGTTAATTAATTGCTTGATTATTTTGCATCTTTTGATAAATTTTTACTGTTAGATCAAATTGTTCGGTAAATTAAAAGAACTTAAAGATTTTCTTTATAAACATTTATACATTTTGGAGTCTATTACTTTTACCTGTCATTAGCTGATTGAAAATTTCTTTTCTCATCCGTATTACTTAATTTTCAGTTTTTATTGAACATTTAGTTTGTTGTTTTGTGATTCTTTAGCTATTTTCATAAAACATTTTACACAGTTGATCTAATATTTGGATAGTGATCTTTATTTGGATATACTTTAGATTTTTCTCTCAGCATATGAGGTATGAAAACTGATTAACATAGGATCATTACACAGTTAATTGTCATTTTTTTCTAAAAACTTCAATTAAGGCAAATTTCGTTCATATGTTATATAAAATAACCTACAGGAGATACATATTTCTGGAAATATTTTGGGGAGCACTGAACTTGGTAATAAATGTTATTTGTTGAATATGCTTTTTTTTGTTTTTTTTTACTATTAACTTTAATTAATTTTATCTTAGTGGTCTTGAGGAGTGGTACTCATAACATCTAGAGCGGTTAATAGTCAACTGGTATAGAACCGTTGGCGCCCTTATAAATAGAAAACGCACCAATCTCCCTGAGCAGTCCTTGATTTGCACACTAACTTTACTGCCTCTCTTTCAATCAACCACTTAGTGTAGATTTATATTATCTTAAAACAAATACATACTCTCTGCTATCAAACAGAGAAAGAGTGTGGCAAATTCAACCAAAAGATTGCGCGTCAGTCGTAACAAAAATGTATTATTTATCCAAGTACACACGAGATGCATTTACTAAAGGACATCAATACCTCTTTCTCCCAAAACTTTCTTCATGAAACCTGGTAGTGGCAATGATGTTATAGTTATCATTGATAGTCTTAAGAATTCTTAATATCTGCAGCTATGACGATATTCCAAATAATATTCTGAAAAAGCGTAAATTTTATATTAGCGCATTTAATCAATTTATCCATTGATAAGAATGTTTTTCCTGATAGTTTAAAACTAGCCACTGTTCTACCTTTACATAAAAAAGAGGACCATTATAATGTTGGGAATTATCATGACATAAATCAGTTGTCCAAAATTTTCGAATTAATAATTAAAAAACACCCTTTTTTTTGTACAAATAATCTATTGTCATCGTATATGGGTGGTTTTACTATGAATAAAAGTACAGAGACAGCACTATGTGAGTTTCAGCGTACCGTAGTTGAGTCCCTAGATAAAATGTATTAGTATTGGGTATGGTTATTGACTTTTCGCATGCATTTGATGTAGTAGATCATAAGCTGTTGCTTTCAAATGTGTTTAGATATGGTGTAAGAGGTAAGAGCCATGCGAGTAAATGTTACTCATTGTGGTCTAAAAATTGTTGAATCAGGGATTCCTCAGGGTTCCATATTGAGACCGTTCCTTTTCTTGATTTTTGCTTATGACCTGATCAGTTACGTTACTAGAATGTCGGAAACATTGCTCTAGTTGCATATGCTCATGACACCAACGTTTTAGTTGTTGGTGATAATTTTCTTTCACTAAAAGCACAAGCCGAGAATATTTATAAAAAATAATACTTTGGTCCAAAAAAAAAACAAACTAAATATTAATAAAAATAAAATTACAAAATAAATTTTTCGATGACATCTAATATTAATAGACTGAAAATTATCCGAGAATTCGGAGAATCCATTGACCCTTGCAGAGAAAACCTAACTGTTGGGTATCACTTTTGATGAAAATTTAAAGTGGTGTTTTCTTGTTGACGAACTTTCATCTAAACTGCGCAGTGGCTGTTATGCACTAAATTTTATGTCCTTGCACTGCAGCATTGATGTGCATCTAACTCTTTATTATGCTAATATACACTCCCGAATTAGGTAGGGTATACTAAATTGGAGTATGAATTCTTATATTAAAACAAGTAACAAGCGTTTGTTTTAAGAAGTAAGATCATCTCATAGTTACGACACGAGATCGAAGGTGCTTCTGCTACCTGAAAATCACCGATGTACTATGTATCAAAAGTATATTTACGGAATGTAGACTATTTAATAAACTGAACAAAGGAATTAGAAATGCTGCTAACATAAATCTTTAAAAAACGCTTAAAAATGTGCTGTTATAAAAATGCTATTACGATTTCCAGGAATTTACGTAAAATATCTTATTTTGTATTATCTAGTTTATATATATATATATATATATATATATATATATATATATATATATATATATATATATATATATATATATATATATTTAAGTTTTCTTTTTTACGTTTTTTGACTTCTGACTTTTCTTCCACTTATTGTATATGTTTCGATATGTACTTTTAAGTTGAAGAAATAAACTATTGATTTTGATTATATATAACTATCGGCAGTCATCACATTATAAAATTCATATCTCGAAAACTATTGGACAAAAACCAAATAAGTTCTATTGTTTGTGATGTAGTAAACATCTTTTATATACAATGTTCTCCTGCAAACCTCCTCTCCCTAACCTGAAAAGATATTTCTTTTTAGGTTACTTTTTTGTTTAATATCGATTTATTTAATTGTTCCGAGAAGCGGACTTTAGCGAATATTTGACATAGTTATTTGTTCGTTATTTCAAAGCCATTTGTAAAGGAATGTTGTGGTTTCAAAAACAAATTGGGTTGCTTGTGATTTTGAAGATGAGCTGCACGCCTAAAAAAGGCAAGAACGCCCTCGACCTCAAAAAAAAAAATATGATTTTATTTGTTTTACACTTTCGCGAAATGCAGATTGTCGCACTCTTTAAAATAAATAAAATTTAGTTATTATTAACATTATTAATATTATTTTGTGATATTTTTTAATTTTTACATGGATTTTTCCTCATTTTATTAAGACAAGTGATATCATGAATTAAATTTAATTGTTTAGTGGAGCGGAGTAAAGAAAATTTTAGCATAGGTAAGTATATCCTGGTTCACAAATAAAACGGTTTTTTTTTCAACTGTATTGCAGTAGGGTTTTTTATTTAGTTTGCTTGTATTCAAAAATAGAGGTAATAAGATAATATACCTGAAAACAAGCATAGAACATTTTTGATCATTGATTTTGGAATTAAAGAACCAAGGTGGAATAGGATATAATTCGACAAAGTTCCACCTGGCCCTTAGTAGTACCAACCACTTAAGAGAAATAGAATAGAATAGAAAAATATTATTATGAAAAAAGAGTAATGTAAGGATTTTTATTTGTTTTCTTTGTAATATAATACAGTGTTTTAAAAATGTTTAGGAAAAATTTTAAATATGGTTATGAGACTGT
Source organism: Kuschelorhynchus macadamiae (assembly GCA_030620095.1). Taxonomy (NCBI): domain Eukaryota; kingdom Metazoa; phylum Arthropoda; class Insecta; order Coleoptera; family Curculionidae; genus Kuschelorhynchus; species Kuschelorhynchus macadamiae. The sequence goes on along the minus strand of JAUTXW010000537.1, from coordinate 278,191 downwards.
AATAATTAATAAAATAATGGTAGATTACTCATCTAACAATTACTGTAATACGTAACAAAAATTAATATTCTAAAATTTAAGATAAGCTTGATTTTTTTATACCACTTCATTGCCTTTAAACCATAATTTATTTTTCCTCGCTATTTTGACAAATTTTATAATATGAAGTCACTTTAAATACAATAGTCAAAACGCAATTGATATCTTCTGATCAATTGAATTGATAGAAAGTCACAAATTAACACCAAAAAATTAATTTTAATCATAATTAAACAATATTCCCTAAATATGATCATTTTACTTTAAGACCCTAAAGTGCTTTCAAATAATGTGACAAAATCATTAAAACAAAAACTAAAAATTTGATTTTTTATAGTCTTCTACTTTGGAAGATATTAATATTTTTAAATTTTAAAGCTAAAATTTTATCATGTTTAGAATCCATCTTTTGTTATCTTCTCAAGCATTTGCGCAATTTTATTCCAAACCCAGTAATTTTGGACTTTTTGGGATCAAAAAGTCCAAAATTACTCAAGGGATGAAAAAATGTTCAGCTTTTGTAAAGACATATTCAACCTGGTTTACAAACTACAAATACATCAACACCTGAAATATTATTTCAAAATGTCCCTAAACTTGCAAATCTCAAAACCTTGAAATCGGGAGATAAAATAGAGACAAGCAATTACAGTCCAATTTCCCCATTATATTGGCTGTAAAAACTGTAAAAAGATCCTTAAATAGAGAATCACTGATTTTATAAAAACATAATCATCATCTCTGATAAATAGTTTGGTTTTCAGGCCGAACGATCGACCCAAGATACAATAGCTTACTTAACTTTAAAAATATAAAATTTTCCGGATATAGCACTCTGGTATATTCTTTGTCGACTATTCTGTTTATCTGGAAACTTTGGACAAGGTTTGCTCCAGGAGCGTTGCGTTGTTGAAGAGTTACTTCAGCCGGGAACAGTGCGGTGAGGTTGAATATGGATTTAGGAAGACTGGCACTGAATACAGTGCCAGAAGACATGTCGACGCTAGTGTGCCTCAGGGTACTGTTCTCGACACCCTTGCCTTTACGCTCTTTATGAATGATATATTTAATATTGCGATGTCAGGTGGGTCATTAGCTTTGCAAATGATTCTGCAGTTTTTTACCAGGAGAAGGAGTGCACTTCACCAAAATTAATACGACATATTGATTTTGGTTATATGGTTACTTTTTTAATAGCAGAAACTTACATTAAGTTACATAAAACTTATTACCTGCCATTTACCTCATACTCTCAATATCTACATTAAATATACGAGGAGAAGCTTGAAACAAACAGATCAAATCTGTACATTCCATTAAGTAGTTGGACATGATTATTCATCGGCATTTGCGGTGGGATGAACATATAAATCATTTAATTGAAAAGCTTAGATGTCTTATATCTAAATTTAAGTTATTCAAACAGATCTTTGATGAGAAGAACCTCAAAAATTGTATATTATGTTCTTGTTCAACCTCACCTTGTGCATAATACTATTGCATGGAGCTGCGATTAATTATTTTAGGTAGTAAGAAACAGCACAGAGATGGCTCGTTTAGATTATGGTTGGTAGAACTTATTTGTGTCCAACCGAAGATCTGTATCCTGAAAGTTATTTGTTTTTTATTTGTTCGGCAGTTTTTTTTAATTAAAAAAATCGGTAAATTTCTTTTGCCTGGAAATTCCCTCATTATGATTTTTTCCTTTTATTAGGAATAGTAGAGTGTAACCCAATTTATTTCCGCACATAGTCATTTAGTATAATGTTTGTGTGTGCCATGGAGTTCCTTTCCCTCGCATTTGTCTTTGAATGGAGTATTCTTGATTATGTGGATCATATCGTGTATTGCTTAGACGTAGAGGTGTGCTGTTTATATCCGCTTGCCATACTATTTAAATAATGAGTTTTGTTCAGATTTTTGATAGAAGTACTCTTCATTAGTACAATCACTCAAGATTGAATTTGTGCTTAGTATAAACGGTATACCCATATCTCTTATTTCTGTTGGTAACGATGTCTGTTCTATGGTGTATTCGATGGTTTGTGAGTATTTCTCTGGTTGCTATAAAAATATTTTAAAATATTATTATAATTCATTTTTCTTGGCTTCTCAGGGTTTTTTCCTGGTTTATTGTTGACTTAAAAATTTTCTCACTATCCTTGCTGTGTTCAATATGACAAATTTCTGTAATAGCATATATAAGTTTTTGTGTAAAATATCTCCAGGCTTCTTTACAGTCTTGTTCTGATACATATGGTGGACAATCCTACTGGCAAGGTGGTCATTTTTTCGAGGTTTCACATTTTTTTTATTTCATCTATCCAATCCGTATATTTTCTGTTCTTCTCTGCGAGGGTGTTAAGTACAATATTGGCCTCTTTAGCTTGTCTGTATCTTATTACTATGTCTATGTGTTGAATCGATTCTGCAGTCTGTTTGCATAGTCGACATTTATCGCTGATGTTCTGCTTGAGAATATGATGTTTATAAAACCTAGCTCGAATAACCGGCCACTGCGTAGGGCCTTCTCTGTCTATATCCTCTGTATCCAAAACAGCAGCAAATCTGCCATGAAGAGCTTTACTCTTCAACTCAGTTATCCTTTTAGTTGCTAGCCAGCCGGTGGCCGAGAGCGTAAAGCTTTTCACCGGAGTTGGTCTATGGGCCTGAGTTCGAATCCGTCTGCAGCCAATATTAGTAGTTAAAAATCCAACAGGGAAGAGTGTAAAATGAATTTCATTTTCCACGCTGCCATTCACGCCGGTAATATAATAACTTAAATTTAGATATAAGACATTTAAGCTTTTCAATTAAATGATTTATATGTTCATCCCACCGCAAATGCCGATGAATAATCATGTCCAACTACCTAATGGAATGTACAGATTTGATCTGTTTGTTTCAAGCTTCTCCTTGTATATTTAATGTAGATATTGAGAGTATGAGGTAAATGGCAGGTAATACGTTTTATGTAACTTAATGTAAGTTTCTGCTATTAAAAAAGTAACCATATAACCAAAATCAATATGTCGTATTAATTTTGGTGAAGTGCTCCTGGTAAAAAACTGCAGAATCATTTGCAAAGCTAATGACCCACCTGACATTGCAATATTAAATATATCATTCATAAAGAGCGTAAAGAGAAGGATATCGAGAACAGTACCCTGAGGCACACTAGCGTCGACATGTCTTCTGGCACTGTATTCAGTGCCAGTCTTCCTAAATCCATATTCAACCTCACCGCACTGTTCCCGGCTGAAGTAACTCTTCAATAACGCAACGCCCCTGAAGCCAACCTTGTCCAAAGTTTCCAGATGAACAGAATAGTCGACACAGAATAGACCAGAGAGCTAGTATCCGGAAAATTGTATATTTTTAAAGTTAAGTATGCTATTGTATCTTGGGTAGATCGTCCGGCCTGAAAACCAGACTGTTTATCAGAGATGATGATTATGTTTTTATGTGTTAAAATCAGTGATTCTCTATTTAAGGATCTTTTTAAACAGTTTTTACAGCCAATATAATGGGGAAATTGGACAGTAATTGCTTGTCTCTATTTTATCTCCCGATTTCAAGGTTTTGAGATTAAATAAATACTTTATTTGTTTAATTGGCTAAAAAATAACGTCTGATATGGTAAGTTACATGGAAAGATTTAAAAGCCCTTAAGAAAGTTCAACCTTAATAAATGAAATGGAATGTTTCTGTTATAAAATGAAAAATTTACGCACGCTTCACCTTAAAGAAGTATTAGTAAAATATGTAAAAGTGAATAAACAAAATCGAAGAGTCTTCCGTTTTTTTTTTATATTTGTTGCTTGAGATCGCTGTGGAAAATAATTTTTTAAACCCAATTTAGTATTCATCATATTCATTCACACAAAGGCTATTCTTTAAACGCTTTACCTAAGTTTTGACCTAAATTTAAATTGCGCCAAATATTGATTTGTCGATTTCGTTTTAGCAGAATTTACATTATGCAGAGCTTTCTTTCCCATATAGCTATATAAAAAAAAATTATTTGGCATATATTTCTACAGGCACCCGAATTTATTTAAATTTAACAGTAAATTACAATATTTACAAAAAAGTTAAACAAAACTACTGAAACTAAGTATAACATTAATGTTTTTAAAGAAGAAAAAGCGCAGGTGGTTATAAGCCTATTATGCATAAAGGTACTCTATTTGTAAAATGTATACATTTTAAAGATCTGAGATTGTATGTAGGAGAAATTGAATTTTTTATGAAAAAAAATTGTAGAATCGGTTTCAGTACTTAATACTAAACGAGTAATGTTGAACTTGTATATCCGAAGGACCGTATCACTACGATTTTTTGTCCTCGGTTATTGCATTTTCTCAATGGCAAATTTCAGTGTTACAAGGTTTAAAGGAAATGTGGGTAAAATCAGAAATATTCTTTACTTCTTAGCTTAATCATGGATGTTAAAAATTTTCTATACATCTCTTCTCCTGCACCCGCCAAATTTGGGAGGTAACGTAATACCCAAGAACTTAAGATAGCCACTCAATTTTTTAAAAACTCGCTCACATTATCATTCTAATAGTTATTTTTCTACAAGCGTAGAGTGGCATTTTAGTAGCAAAGTAAAGTTATTTTTCGCACTAATGTGGAAAATGTGAAAAAATAAAACCTCCCAAAATATTGACACTTTGAATGAATGTTATTATTTTTTTGCATTATTTCATGCTTCCAAGCTTAAGAAATAGCCGTTATTTTTTAAAATTATCTCTTCTAATCAACATTAATTTTATTTATTTAAAAATTCAAATTTCTCAAACTAGAGCTTTTAAGAACCTTGTATACATTTCAAAATTAATTTAGTTATTATAAATACTGTATAATATGTTCGGAGATGAAATTTAATAAACAGCCTTAATTCTTTTGTTGTTAGATATTTTATTCCTTTCTTAATAATAATTATTAAGTAGATATAGTTTTATTTCCTACGCTTCGCGTCGGCAACTGCAATGTGACAGAATCAATGACCCCTCAATAAATATTTCCAAACCAAAAAGAATAAATAAATTATATGTTTTAATTTCTTTTAACTTTGGGAATTCCCTCTATTATTCAAAGAGTGTAAACTCGTTGTATGTTCATGTTGATTCCGCGGCAGTCGCACTATCGATGCCTCGCACAGCGATCTCCGCTCGTTTCGTTGGACAAAAAGGCTGGCGGCCCGCGATGTCCTCGTGATTATAAACGGAGGTGAGTTTTTCTCGAGTGTTCCCGATTGAATTCGCATAGGAGCGCATGTGTAATATAAGGCTTACGTTAGCAAATTTTGGGTCAACAACCGCGCCGAGGAAACTTTAGTCTTTTGATACGTTTAATGTGAATCGTGTGATAGTTACGATTGCGTATTTTTATAGAATTTATTTTATTTTCAAGACTTGTTTGTTGATTTTGTGGTTTAAATTAATTGAAAAAATTAATGTGATTTATGTGATTGCGAAGGGATAAGGGCATTTTATGTACAATTAATAATTAGGAAATTAGTAGTATGTATGTAACCATGAGCCGCCATTGGTATTTAAATTTATTTATTTATTTGAGACAGCAACCCTATCACATTACTTAAGATATAATAAATAAAATCAAAGATAGGTACACTGTAGGATTTTTCGTAAATTATAATTTAAAATGTTATCAAATATAATTGTTAGTATAAATTAATTAAATGTCTTATTTTATTAAATAGCAACCTGCAACAATCTTGGTATCTTTTTCTTGAATATAAATATCTAACAAACAGGTGATTTGGGGTTAATCTCCTTAAATAAAACTTAAACATCTGTTAACAAAGATTAAAACTGATTAAACCTAAATTAAAATCTAGCAAATGACAGAATTTACTTAAAATCACCAATCGTAAACCAAAAGAAAATAAAATCTTTAGACAAACCATACAATTAACTCCTAAAAATATGTAAATATTACTCCCCAAAAAAATACTAGAATCAAAATGAAATATCTTAAATAACAACCCTCTGTATATGTAAAGCCACATAAACCACCGCAAAAAGAATAATTTAAAAACAATCGTAACAACTAGACCTTTGACACAGACTAACTTTTATTTTAGAGACCAGAAAAAAAAAAGGTCGACATACTAATATGACAAAAACTGCCCCTTTAGAAATATCTCATTGGCTGGAGCGCGAAGCGTCATTATAGGCGCACTCTCATATTTTAATTATTATATATTAATAGGTGCCGCCTAGAGTTCTACTTTATGTAAGAATCGTATTAAACTGTAACATACTGATATTTCCGTCGAAATAAAATAATAAGTATATATAAATGCCTAAAACTTAAACTAACTTATCAGCATTCTAGATCAAAAAGACCATGGCGAAAAAAAAAGACAAAGAAAAACTCTTTCAACCAATCTTTTCTGAAGGGAAACAATGCTCTCAAAAAAAAAACATTGTCTTTTTGGAACACATCTATAAATAACAATAACATGTCATCTTTAAACAAATTATATATGGCATTTTGGCCAATAATTGACTTTGAATACAAGAATATGTTTTGATTAACCATCATATCCTATAATTCGAAATATTCTTTTTAGGAATGCTTTCTTGTGAAATGATTAGTTTATCGATACACATAAATGTCAAGCCACCTGTAGATAGAGTAAAGACCAATTATAACCATATCAACTGCTCTTGCCCAAGTATAATTATAACGTACTCAAAAATATGTTGTTCAGTGTTGAGAGAAGTGTCTAATAATGTAGAAATACAATACATGAATTATGCTTATTTCTGTACTTCGCGGACTGGACAGCAGGCAGTTGCGAAACTACAAAATAATGAGTTATTGGCCCTAGCTAAAATAGTCCGATTCATCTAGAAAATTAGCGGACTAGTAAGGGACTGCTGACTTGAGTGTTAAAAGTGGTTACTTATTTAGAAACGTGCAACCTCCTAAAGGTGTTGCTTGTCTCTGAAGTTATATTTATTCTAACAAAAGTGAAAAAACTTGTTCACTACTTCCCAATCCGATCTGATAGGTTTCGGCTCGATAACCATTGTCAAGGATAGAACTATGTATTAAACGAAACACCTAAGGTAAAACACATTCACAAATATATAACAGATCTTTTTTAAAGTGATATACACAATTAATTGTATGTATAACTTTGAAAAAGAACCCTTATGTATTTGTGAGTATGTTTTAACTTAAGTGTTTTTTTCCCGTTTTTGGTGATAAACTTCTGAGAAAAAATGGTATTTCTGTTATAATTCTATCCTTGCAAATAGCTGTCAAGCCGAAGCGCGTCGGATAGTCTTTAATAAAAAAATATTTTGTGGGGTACTGGACATTTTTACTTGCATAAAATATACAACCAACTTCACCCTGGAGAACTACTTTTAGAACTCAGATACATTCAACAGCTCTAGCCAAAGTAAGGAAATTCCTGAATGCATATCGATAATATAATATTGTCGGCGGTAGAGAAAAGCTCGTTGCTGGATACATTTTACTACATAGCAACGATTATTACGTAACATTTTGACAAAAATAGATTTATAAAAATTAAAAGCGCAATTATTCAAACTTAAAAACGTTGAGGACCCCACTTTAACGATTTCCACATTTTGCTGAAGCGGCGGTTTTGTCCAGACGAACGACAGCAACCAGAGCGATTAAAACTGTGAGCCCTGGCTCAAATTGGACGTGATTCTTTCTAAATGTAATGCTAAACATATTTTTTTTAATTTTAACCTTGTTCTCGACACTTTCCTCCACATATCGTTCTTCTACGCTGACAGACTGCCATCCCCCACTATTGGTTCTTACTGGTTGCGAAGTACCCTTGTGGTTCTTATAATATAATAAAATATTTCTATGGGTAACATTTGCTGCCAAAGTTGCGGTTTTCTAAATTTTCACTTGAAAGCGCAAAGTATAAATTAAGTATATATATAACATATAATTCTAAAAACGCGACTATCATATAAGTGAAGACATGAGTTGATAAAGGTGTCATGTCACCTTTTTTGAAAAAAACGGTTTTATTCAGTTTTTGATTACCCCTTGTATAGGTCTGAAATCCAATAAACTCTAGAAGTTTAATAACGCCTTGACGCCGCGTCGCATATGCAACCAATAGTTAATTAAGATTAGATTAGATAATGTGTTATGTTGCCTTTTTGACACATAACACCTTTACCCACTAAATTTCTGGAAAGTCCTGTTGACAAGCTAAGTGTCATGTCTTATTTTGAGGTTATGTTGCTACCCTGTCGTATAGTTGTACTCGTTTGAGTAGTAGTTAAAAAGGGTTTTCCATAAAGAATACTATTTAAAATTGTCAAATTAAAATTTCAACATGTAATCTAGAGTCAAACGGATCCTTAAGTTGTTGGAAGATAAAAAATTATGTTCTTCCGAGCAAGGTAAGTTGTAAATTAATTTTTTTACAGTAAAACTTCATATTCTCTTTTTTTCATTTGAGAGATTATCTCAAGTTTCGCTTCAACTCAGAAGGTTACCTCAGACAATGCATGCGGATGCTAAGGGATTATTCACAATACAAAACGTTACCAAAACAGTTTATGCATTGAGAGACTTTACTCAACCGCCAAATATCAACGGAATTCAAGAGCAAGCGAATATTAATCGTAATAAAAGTAAGTGTTTGAGATAAAAACACGAAAAACCCGATATATGACTATATTGCATATGTTTAAACTGCAGCGATAAAATAGGAATTTGCCTACTACAATTGAGTAAATTACTTAATTATAATTTGTGTGGAGACCAAAACGTTTTTTTTTCTTTGCCTTTATCAATATTTTATACTTAGTAATTTTTTTTAAGTAATCAATCACAAATTTGATGAGGTTTGCCCCAGCTACCTGGATTCTGTTCGAGACTTGGGTCCAATTGAAAAAGTAATTCGAAAACATCAAAACATTTTCATTCCAGAACAATATAGGGAAATTATTAGTACTAAGAATAATCCCTGGAGCATTTTTCCTACAATATTGAGGTCAAATTTTTTTTGTTTGGATAAAAGTAGTTTACCCCATTTTTGGAAGTTAATGTATATAAAAAAGATTCAAGAGAAGTTCAAGCTACGAATGTTACCATAAGTGTGATGGCTAATTGTGGAGGATTAACCAAAAATTAACAAATTTAAAACAGCAATTCAAATTTGTTAATGCTGACTACACATGGTTCTACGAAAAGATTTTAGAGAAAAATATAGAGGATACCAAAAAAAAAAAGAAAGACTTGTTAGTTTATTACTATTTTTATTTAGTTTTGAGCTACCTTGGTAAAATTATTTTTTAATAAAAAGCTTAAGTTAATAAAATATTCTTCATTTTCTGAGTATTTACTGTTACTGTTAATATTTTTAATTTAAAAACTTTTTTATTCGCAGTTTGTGGTTATAGATGATGGATAAAAGTGCTATGTACATAAAAATCTAGTTTTTCAAGAGATTCTTATATTTATTTGTTATCAGAGTACATAAAAGAAAATTTCCTAAAATCATCTGGTCTATAGGGTATAACTCATTTATATCAAAAACAAAACAAAAAAGTTCTAATTTAAAACGCGTTTTATTAATTTACTCGAAATTTTAAAAATGTGATATGATTTATCCACTTATGTCTTCAATTATATAGTATATTACATAACTAGGAGCTGGAAAGTGTTTCATTCCTGTCGAGAGAGAAGGAACCATTTCTCGTGACAGGAATGAAACCTTTTTGCCGAGGTTTGTATACTGTTTTATTTACAACCATTCTTTTTAAATGCAAAATGAGTATAATCACAAGCTTCGCCACCATCAACAAATAAAAAGTCAAATTGACATTTTGACAATGGTTACCATTAAACAAACCAAGCAGACAAACTTAAATTAGTTTGTGACAGATTGTCATCAAAAAACTGATTACGAAGACAATGAGCGATTCAGAAGAAATCATTTGTACTCCTCAATTGAGAGAAGCCGGGGAAAAAAAGTTTGAAAAAAATTAAATAATATTAAAACATTTTCGTTATTCAATGAATTAACCTGGGTGGAAAGTGACATTTACCCAGGTGGAAAGTGATCACTTTCCTCTCGGGTAAATGGTTTCTTTCAAACTTTTAAAATGTCAGAAATGTCAACATTACATACGTGGTTGCAAATAAAGTAATATCCTATAACCTTAGTTACCTATCAGATAGGTTATCTTTTGAAAAAAGAAAGCCGGTATTACTGTTTTGTCTTTCTTTTACATTTTTCATTGATCTTCAGTAACAAAATTGTTTTACGCTTTTCCGTACTTTCCCTTCGATTTTTCGCAAAAGCAAGAAGCAAACTGGAAGAAGCTTCATTCGGAGAACACAAGGTATCTACAGAAACGTTTTTTACTAAATTTTCTTTATGTAGATTTGATTCCATTACTCGAAATTCATGTTCAAAGTTGATTATTTTTATTAGCTACTAGCTGCTACTTTACTAAGTCACTTTAAACGTATTAGGTGCTGTTCAGACTTTTAACAAACTGTTTGACAAAACATCGAAAAACTTTGAAATAATAATCAATTTCTTATGTCCGTTACGAAATGCGAAAAAATCATATATGCACTGCGTCAGAAAAGTGACTTTGCTAAACACAAAGCCACAAGCTTTTGAGTCCTCGTTTCACTTGTACACAAAACTAGCCACAATCTTTTATGAAAACTATTGGCTCACATTGCTAGGGTAACGAAATTCCCATTAAGCGAAACCATTGCCTATTTTTTTTCTAGGAGGAGACCAACTGTTGCACTACAGAAACTACTACAAATATTAAAACACCTATTACTCACAAAAACAATAAATCTTGCGGAAAGGGTAGATCTATTAATTAAAATTCCTAAACACCTGTACATAAATTCATACTTTTTCAACATTACCTGCATTATGTCAACATGTCGAAAATGTATTCCCCAATAAAATAAATAGAGAGTGGTGTATATTACCCAGAGAATAAGGTAAAACTCCTCATGTCATACCACAATGCATAGAATGTCAAGGCGAAAAATCGTGGGACGGATACATGTCTCTTGGAGATCGAAGTTAAATTGGCTTCATTATCCTGAGATTTCGACACGTAAGTAATGCCGCTTACAAACGACAATTACTGTCTTCTCTCGTCTCGAATAGGGAGCCAAAACCAATAACACATGACTTTTCCTTAACCACGTGCCAACTTTGATCTGCAAGTTTTGGTTTGAGCTACGTTCTTGAATCTTATATTTACTAAAAAAATAAATGATCGGTAATTTCCTCTTTACTTAGAACTTCTCTGGTACAGAATTCCACTATGTACAGATAACACAGTTTCCAATAAAAGCATATAATTATTTGGCAATAACTTTGTACAATTCCAGAAAATAGATTTTGCCGAATATTTAAATTTTTTATTGGGTCGCCATTTTGCTTTGTTTTAAATAATTTAGTTTTCCTTATTTCATACTTGATTTTTGTTGGATAAATAGTTTATTGGTACTGAATTCATAAACATTTAACTAAGTTACCAACATTTTACTTTTAAATGTGTTCAGATTATTTGTTGCGTATAGTTTGACAAACAAAAATCTTTTTTGGCTTTTTCGCAACTGAATAAAAATATTTAACTTTGAATTAATTGAAGCAAATATTTAATATAATTACATACCTCAACATGTAGACTAGTCTGTCTACGGAATGTTTCGATACATAATATAAACAATATTATTTAAGCAAGCATAAGAAATTATATAATTTACCTTAAGTTTTTATAGACACATAGTAATTGTACAAATACTTTCATCCTATCGGGACTTATCAGTGCGCCGATCGTAAGAGAAAAACGTTAAATAATAGAAAAGAATTGATTTCAAAATTTTAAAATGTGTCAGTTTGTTTGACATGTAACCTAGATACGAAAAAAATAATAGTTTGCAGCCATTTTTAAATGTGTTCAGATTATTTGTTGCTATAATGTTTATATTAAATTTAAAATGTGTTGCAGATTTTTGTTGCTTATAATCTGAGGTACATGTAACATTATATTAAATATTTTTTTTTCAATTAATTCAAAAGTTTTGAAATATTTTTATTCAGTAAATGATATAATTTCTTATGCTTGAAAAATATTGTTTATATTATGCCAAAAAAGAACATTTTGTAATTATATTAAATATTTGCTTCAATTAATTTAAAGTTAAATATTTTTATTCAGTTGCGAAAAAGCCAAAAAAGATTTTTGTTTGTCAATCTATACTAATCTGAACACATTTAAAAATAACATTATAGATGGCTGCAAACTATCATTTTTTTCGTATCTAGGTTACATGTCAAACAAACTGACATATTTTAAAATTTTGAAATCAATTCTTTTCTATTATTTAATGTTTTTCTCTTACGATCGGCGCACTGATGAGTCCCGACAGGATGAAAGTATTTGTACAATTACTATGTGTCTATAAAAACTTAAGGTAAGTGATATAATTTCTTATGCTTGCTTAAATAATATTGTTTATATTATGTATCGAAACATTCCGTAGACAGACTAGTCTACATGTTGAGGTATGTAATTATATTAAATATTTGCTTCAATTAATTCAAAGTTAAATATTTTTATTCAGTTGCGAAAAAGCCAAAAAAGATTTTTGTTTGTCAACATTTTACTTGTTCATTCCTATATTAAACTTCATTTTTGTACAAAATTTGAGATCCATTCCATAAATAGTTTCCTAATAATGATTTTTTTACCATTTTGTGAGACACCCATTTCGTTTGGCCATATTGCATTTTTATCAAAATGCTACAATTCAATCTTCATAGGACTCTAGCTATTTGACTAAAATTTGATAAAGTCATTTGGAAAAGTAGTTTTTGAGATAGGTTGCCTATAGTTAGAACAACAAAACGGCAGACCAACGGGAATGGAAGAACTTGTTTTTCGAGATCTATGGACCCTAAAACGCAAAGATTCCCAAAAATATCGAAGGGAGATTTTCTCGCATTAATAAATGTTATATGTGTATAATGCACTAACGATTTTAGAGTAAAAAAATATTTAAAAGATTTTAAGCATGTGTGTATTTCCGCAAATGCATAGATAAACAAAATTTATTTTTTTTATATTTCGGAAATGATTCGGAATATGGCAATCAATTTTTGTATGCGCTGTTTTAAAATTAAAGGATGTTTTTATAAGTAAGGTTTTTTGCGTAGGACACCGGTATTGACAAGTTTTAACACATTTTTAACTGTCACTGACTTTTTTTCGTTAGTAATTAAAAATGCAATTAAGTATATTGATTATAATAAGCCGTTTTCCTAAAAGTAATTGTACCAATGCTGTTCGAGAAACGCTTAGCCCAAACAACTTAAAAATACCTAACGTATTCAATCTAATCTAAAATGCCACTTCTGCTTCATGTACTAAAATTGTCTCTCGAAAATATAGAAGGAAATCAAGCAACTTTTTACATAGCCTCTTGATGGCAAATTTCGCTAAATTGTAATTCCGACAAAGCCTGTCAAGCATATATCGCATTTAAAAAGCGAGTATGTTTATTTAACACTGCCATTTCATATAGTGCATACATTGGCTTTGTTATTTCTAGGAAGTGAAAACTATCGATTTTAAAAATATAGCAGGTTTACAACCTATATAAAACTACTTAAGTAATACATTTAATAAATAAAACTTATATTATCTTCTTTCCTTCTTCCTTTAAAAAATACAGTCGGTTTCGCTACGCCCCACAGTGGATCGAAGCAGCTCGGGATATTGGTCATATTTTTTTTACTATGCGTCCGATCTTAAAGATTTCGGACTTCCTGAAAAGCTGAGGCCTTAGCCTTTCAAGGTAGTCACTGAATTTGACAGTTTTCAAATATTCAAGATGGCTGACATCATAAGTTGATTGGGTAGTAAAGGACATGACACTGGGTTTATTTTGGAGTTTTGGGTTTTAGTAGATTTTTCAATTTTTTTTCTATGTTGGTTATATTCACCTAAGTATCACTAAAAAGGATGGGGAATTTTGATGAAGTGTCAATTTTGGTATATAACGAGTCACAAAATAATTTAAAAAAGTATTTTTTTGTAATTTTTGAGGAATATTATGTATACAATGACGACATATCTAAATACTGTACAAGGGGAATTTATATAAAATTTAAAAAAAAAATTTTTATACAGGATGTTTTTAATACCTAAGACCATTTTTACATAGTTACTTTACATTTTTAACACTAGAACCTGTTATTGCTGTAGTATAAACTTATTATGATTATACTCTTAAATATTTGGAACTATTGCTAGTTAAAATATATACAAAGTGTCTAGAAATAGGCTCTTAGAATCGGTACCTACCCTTTTATCAAAAAAACATCTCGCAAAATATAATAAGAATAAAAAAAAATAAATAAGGATAACGAAAATACCAGTGAGATAGATAGAGTGTATTAAAAAAATGATATTTAAGGCAAATACTAAAAAATATATATATAGACGATATTAAAATATCCTACTTAGATTAATACCATTTTTAGGTATAATTAGAAAAATGTTTTTATAAATATAGGAAACACGATTTTTTGTCATAATCTGTTTACAAAAAAAACATACACTACGCACCAAAATTAACGCATATTGAACAATAACTTACATTTTGTTGGGTTTCATCAACACCCACCCAACAAAAAACGTTCTAATTTCACTACTGAGTCATAGTGAGTTAATATTTTTTCCAATTTTAAAATCTCGAATAATGCCACTGTCGTCACCGCAATATCGGAGATGTGTCAGATTTCAAACAAAAGATAAAAAGCGGTCTGCGCTCATCTCCGTAAGCCTGCCGCGGTTAACTTAAATATTGATAATTGTGGGTTAGTCCGCTTTTGCCCTAAAAACCCTAATTTATTAGAGGCGAGGTGTCAGAAAAATCCTAGTAAACCTCAAAGTGGCAGATTAGGGCAGTCAATCATCATGGATCCATTTACAGCAAGGTATAGTTTATGCCTCAGTGGCAAAAGTTGCTTGGACACTTTTGGCCATTTTCTTAAAAATCAAAAAGTATTTATTTGCTATATTTTCAAAGACAAAATTGTATACCCTATAGTTAAGATACATGTTTTAAAGATCATGTTAATGTGATGTTCTATGATGATCTCTATAGGTAAATATTGTGCGCAAAAGTTGATAAAATATAAATACGTTCAGATTTTTAAATTTTAGTCAAACCAGTTTTTTCATCAATGTTTGCTATACAAAATTTATACGGAAATTATCACGTCTCCCTCACCGAAGTACATTTGAATCGATTTGCTAAGTTGTATTTTTATAATTCTAATGTGATTACAAAACAAATATGTAACAGAAGAATCCAAATTTGCGTTTTAAGAAAATACCCAATGTTCAAATCGTAACATGGGGTTGATCCACTCTGCGCCCCACCAAGACTTCAAATGAAGACAGTAATTTGTATCTGCATCTCTGTTTATTTTTATAACTCCTATTCCCATCATCTTCGGGAGAGTACGACAGGTTTGCGAAAGCCTTAAGGTCCATGAAGGGCACGTAATGTTTTTCTGTTTTATACAGGAAAAGTCAAGTGTTAGTAAAATGCAAGCGCGATTGCCTTCTTTTTCGGCCAGTCTAAGGCATGCAATTTTATTTTCTGTATTATACAGTACATTCAAGGTCAAATTTATTTTGATATAGCCCATTAAGATGAGTATTAAAAAGTGAGAGTTAATACTCAAGAGGTATAGGGCAATTGTTATATTCTCTTAAAAATTACTCGGAATAAAAAGGCAGTGTAACTTTAGTGTTCATCTGTGAAGCGAAGCAACGTTGCAGGACTTAGAGTAAGATGAGCGAGAACATTTCATATGTGTGTTAAATTGGTAGCAACAAATCGTTGCCAAATTTAATATATTGTTATTTTATAGAATATAGTATGAATGAATGTTATACTTTTCAGATATTTTATTGATTTTATTGTACTGCCAACTCTACATATTTTTATTTAACTTGAATATGCTTAAATTAAGTTTTGTATAAAGTTGAGTTTCATTGTTTTTCAAAAATAAATTTAAATATTAAAGTTAAAATAAATAAAATAAAAATACCAGTTTACAAATACTAATTAAAAATTACCACCGCCTATGGAAATACCCTCCATTGAGTTGTTTTTTAATTTTAATGAATTAGAATGGTCCTTCGAAAAAAATTAAGCATTATTTATTTTAGATTTTAAACGTATTTTTCTTACTCTGTGCATTATGTTTTTGTTTCATTATACTATTTTCATTTTTAATAGCATTATTTTTTATTTCGATTTATTCAATCACTTTTTTTAATGTCCTAATTTAACAACAAAACGTTAAAATTTGTTAGTTTACCTTAAATTAACCAAGTAAGTACACTTGGGCATATACCCGGGGTATATACCCGGTATATACCCAACTATATGAGGATATATACCCACTTAGATATACCGTATATACCGGGTACAAAACCTTGGGTATATACCCAAATTTCAATATACCCGGTATTTGCCCATCACTGTGTATATCCAATTTTTATTATTTTTAAGAATTTTTCTGTATTTTCAGGAAATTTGCTTGAAATTGGAACAGTGCAATAAAACACGTTTTAATTCCAGTGTTTATTAACCTGCCAGCCATTGATAAAAGGAAAAACAAATTTTTGACTTAATAAAATGTCTTTAAATGCCTTGGAGTCGCAAAATTTTTATACTCTTAAACATACGACCATACTATGTCAAAAATAGTGCAATTTTAAATTATTCTGAGCAGTTTTAAATTCTATCTGTGTAGTTTTAATTAAAAATTTTACAAAGCATTAAATACAAATTCTAAAATTTACATAAATTACAATTTACAAAAAAATGTTTTAACCAAAATGTTTAATAAATTAAAAAACAACCACGACAAGAATGTCTCCAGAAAAATATTAAAGTCTTATATCTTATTTTAAACCAACAAACGGTTAGGGAAACTACATTTATTTAAACTTTCTATTCTTAATTTTGTCTCTTAAATTTGTTATCAAATTTTAGTTATTTATTTGTGCATTTTTAGTTATGTTAGCAATTTAGCGAAAATAGTTTTATTTGACTTACGCATTTATCTTTGGTATTACAATTATTGGTATATAATTCACACCTCTCAAAACTTGAACATAACCGAACAGTGTGCACCTTGTATACCTAATTTTTATACACGAGTTTAGTATGCTTACTAGTTCATCTACCTAAATTAAACAAAATGTGATCATTAATCTTAATTTTTCTTTAAACAGCACGTTATCAGAAAATTAGAACGAGGCACAAAAACGTTTGTGGCAAGACAGACAGGAAGCCGGAAGCAAACGGTATAGCAGCATTCCCTTAGGGTTCTCCCTTAATTGTAACCAGATGGCTAAAGTGTCTAAGTTTAATCGCGATGTATTTCCTTGTTGTCGCCCCGGATGCCTTTGAATTCCGATTCAAATTGTTACTTTGTTAAGCTAACCACACCGAATTACAAGTTTGATGGCGTATTGACGGGTTTCCTCCTGGTTTCAAATGTACGTTGTCTTTCTTCATAATTCGCTACCCTAAATCTTGATTTAATTTTAATTGATTGAAATAATTATTAAATATAAAAGTTGTATTACTTATGCATATAGGATGTGCATTTTTTCAGTACAACACTCTTTATATTAAATGTTCATCAAATGACCTATTCTTGCTGATTATAAATAATATATTAGGTGTGGTAACCTTTATATTTAAAGGTACCCAAGAAATTTGAGTAAACCCCTGTCATAAAAAGCAACTGTATGTATTGACCAACTATGAAGTAGAAGTGTTATTTGTCTTTCTCTATCACATTGCCTCTTATGGCAGAGTTTTTGTTAAGTTTATGGGGTGTTTTTGTAGATAAAGGTATTAGACTTTGTATATTTATAATCAGCAAGACGCAACCCAATTGATGCACATATAATAACATAAAAAGTGTTCTATTTAAACAAATGTATGCTTTTTTTAATCTACGAGTAGACCACGAAGGCAGGAGATACCGCGGTTGCTTTAAGTGAAGGGGAAGTTTATTGATGCGGAATTTAACAACGTGCAAATTAGGAGAAGAGGAAAAAGCATTTGCTGTTAACAAATCCCATAATCGGGACAATCGGGTAATATAGAAGAGAACAAAGTAGGAGGTCGTTGGTGTCTGCAGTTGGACGGTGAAGGGATTCATGTGGATCGATGCTCGTGTCTCGCTGGCAAGAATGACTAAGGAGGGTATAATGGATAACAATTCATCAGAACACAATCCGTGGTAATATCTATAGAACAGAGACAGATCGCCCACAATTCGACGTTGCTTTATTGATGAAAACTTTCTTGTGATATTTGGATTATCAATCAGGCTAATAGCTCTTCTTTGGACAGAATTAAGAAATAAAGGAGAGGCTGCTCCCCATATGTGCGATCAAAACTCAAGGCTGGATCTAATTTGCGAAGTACAAAGGTGAGGTGATGAGATCATGTCAGCGAAGATCTTTCTGAAAAGTGATACCAACTAGACTAAAGGAATCTTTGGCTTCAAACATTTAATTATTCATTTGAATAGTTAGGGTATCTGCTCCATTTCTAAGAGACTAAACGATTGTGTCTTAGTGATGTTAATCTGGACAAGGCTCTTTGCTCCCCATTCTACAATTTTAATAAAATCCTCGGTGTAGGATAAAGTCATTACTCTAGTCCTATCATCAATTTTAGTTTTGGAGACAGGTTTGGAAAATTGTATATTGTAGTGAAGTGTACTATTATTAGCATAGCTGTAAATAGGATTGCTGGTAGAACAAAGCAGGTCATTGATATGCAGGAGAAATAGGGTAGATGCCAACACTTAACACTGTGAAAAGCCTGTGTTGATTTGGTGAAAATTTGATGAATGACCGTCAACTACTACAGAAATACTTCTCTTTGAAAGAAAACTGACAGTACAAATATAGAGATTTGGAGCAAGACCAGCAAGTTTGTTAAGAAGTGAGTCCTGCCTGACTTAATCAAATGCTTTGGTTACGTCGAAAGCAATAATTTGGGCGTCTCCATGGAATTCAATAGACTTATTCCAGGTTGTGGTTTCCGAAGGTAAGAAGATCTGCTGCGGATCTTTGGTATCGGAAAACGTATTGCCTGTCGTGGATAGGTTTATACCTTTGAAAGTAATTTAAAAGATCGTTATTGGTACATTTTTCCATTGCCTTACTCATAATTGGAAGGAAGGATATGAGTCTATAGTTAGAGGGAAGATTTTTGGGGATAGACTATACACAAACAAATTTCTAACTTTTAGGAAAAATGCCCTGGTTCTAGAAGCCTTGGAATAAGTTGGTAATACGTGTGGCAAAGCTGGTACTGATGGAAGGGAGAAGTGAAGAAGAGGGATTAAAGTAGAACTTGCAGCAAATTGTTTTGCAAAAAGCTCAGCTTTTGCTTTAGCCGAGGAAGAAATTTCAACATCAGAAAGCATAATTAGGGATGGAAAGGGGCTTTTGAAGAAGTTTTGATTAATATTTTTGGCAAGCTACCAAAAGGATTAGATCCCATTTTGGCAAGAAAGAACTTTGTCTCGTATCCCTGTACTGAAGGCATTTTTAGCTTCGAGAACTATATGATTGTAATAATTTCGTGTCTTGTTTTTAGCCTGTAGGTTTTCTGAACTAGGGTTCTTAAGGAAATTGTTATGAGTGTGGATTTTTTCTAGGCTGACAACTATCGCAGGATTTTCAAAGCCAAGATTTATTGTTGGGGGTTTTTAAAGTCTTAATAAAATATAATATAAAGGTTTCTATACCTAACTGGAAGGGAGAGCAGAAATTCCGCCATACAACTTGCTGTTTTATAGAACAGGAAACAGTAATTAGACCGTAGTCAGGGGAACCCAGAGGGGTGGAAATGGTAGACTAATAGACCTTTGGGCGAATGGTGAGAAAGAGGTCCAGTGGATTTTGGCAATGGGTAACGATGCATTGGAAGTAAATAAGATAAGGTTTTCTGATGAGGTTGGTAAGAGATTGACTCATTGCATTGCTTTTGCTGCTCTACCTTGGGAATCGGTTTTAGTAGACCCTAACCATTCTTTATTAGGAGCGTTAAAATCGCCCAGGATAATAATTTCAGAGGAAAGGAATTCAAAGATTAGGAAATCCACTTTAGCAGAAAGAAAGTCGACGAGCACGTTGAAAAAAATGTCTGAGGGAGAGCGACATATACAACAAATAAATTTAGTAGATGTTCTGAAGGCTAGTTTGAGCAACAGGATATCGAATCTGATCGATTCAAGATTCGGAAGTCTTGTACATGATAGATTACTAAGAACGTAATCACAAACCGAGTATTGGTCCTGTTTATACTTTTTCCAGTAAGAAATGCACGAATTATTTGACCTTTGAACGTTGAATAGGTAGTACTACTTTAATCCAGTACTTACAGAATAACTGAAATGTTAGATATTAACAGATTCGATCAATAGCTTAATATGTGCAATAACCGAGAAATAAATAAAATTATTTTTAATAACTTTAACTAAGTATAATGAATATGTTGGCGTAAACGCCCAACAACGCTTCTATTTAACAATTTATCTCCTACAATTAAACGAATATTAAAGTTAGCCAATTGCGAGGAAAGCCCTATATACATAATTACTCCTTTGTTTTAAAAGAATTCGCTTTTTGTAAAACATCATTTAGGAATTGTTAATATACTTTTGTACCTGTTTAGTTCTTACTTCAGTAAGCAAGTTATAGATTTTCCTTTAATTAGATTAGAATTACCTTTATACAGAGTGTTAATTAAGTACCCAAAAATATACAAATATTCAGGGGTGATTGCTCATTTTAGGACAAAAAATTTATATAGAAGCTCCATTCTCGAGATACAGCGTATTAAACTTTTTTTTTAACTGGGGTTTGTTACTAATATTTAGAAGACTCCTTGAAACTTGATATGTGAAGTAAATTTTTTAAATGTTATTTATTCCGACTTGAAGAAAATCGATTGAGCCACAGGAATGCGCATTGGCAGTCATTCTTGTTATTATATTAATAAATCTACGGTCCGACTATGCCTATTTTAAAATTTGGTTGCTGGGCGATGACGATCTATTCATTTTGACGGTTACATTAACGAAAAAGCTTAACCATGAAATATAAAAACGGCAAATTATAACCTCAAAAAATAGCCAGATGACTTTTGTTGTTTCCTCGTCATTTTTTAATTATATGACATATATGGTAGCTAACAAGAAGTTAAATAATTTTAGCTGTAACTTCTATACATATAAAGAATACTTTTAAAACAAACATACAAAAAGAAATGGCTTTGGCATTGCTGCAGTATTTTAAACACTGCTTTCTACATTTTGCAGCAATAAAAGCCATTTGCAGTCAGGTTGTATAATTTTTTTACTATAAAGTTAATTATACGGCTACTTTTATTAAGCAAGAGGACCAATTGTTTTTAAATACCAGAAAATAGTTACACTAGTTAAAAATTGTAAAAAACATCTTGATTTAGGCTAGAACAGAAATAAACTCCAAACTATGTAACTTTATTCTAAAATTAAGAAAGAACATATTAAGTTCTCAACAAAGACAACATGAAAAATATATGACCGAATATATATTATATATATATATATATATATATATATATATATATATATATATATATATACATAGAATAAAAAGAAAAACCCAAAATATACTATAAGAAACATTTTACTATATATAGGTACCTAGTATCTCGTATAGGGCTAAAAATAAAAATAAAGCTAGTTCTGACTTCCCTGCATCCCAAAAAAAGCATCTCATCTTTGATACGACTCACCTAATATTTATTTTTATGATGCATGAAATATATGTTACAGTGGCGGCTCGTGGATGTAAGAACGGGTGAAGCGCAGCATAGCTAGCTGCATAGCGCCGCAGTCAAACATTTTTCGGGGTGCCACTCCCAAAATGGTCCTCTTTTTAACCTTTTTATGAAGTTAATTATCCATAGATTTGGAGCGTTTTTTAATACTTAGGGGAAATAATATGAATTTATAAGATTTTCGAATATATTTTTTTTGTTCTTAAAAAACAGTAGTTGTATCTTAAAGCTGATTTCGATGATCCAAACGCACTAATTTACATTAATTCTATAACAAGCGAATAAGCGCATGCAGCCTGCAGCAGCAGTTTTATGCCGCTCCCATCTCTATTTTGCTTACGGATATTCACCATTGCATTGCCGTATTGTATATAATTTAATTTGAGAATAACGTTAATAATTTTTATTTATGCCATAAACAAATCTAAGCACAAAAGCCGGTATGCGGGTGGAATCTGATGCGGCATTTGTTACTGCTAATTGTGATTCCTCAACGAGTCGCTCTTATGAAAAGGTGTTCAATGCGCTACGTTTTTAAACCATTAGTATTTTTTGAGTATATAACGCACTAGTTTTGATAGAAAATAATGGTATTATTAGGCGAATAATGTGAATTTATATAAAACATACTACATTTTTATAATAAAAATGTAAGTTGTGAAATGATTAATATTTTAAAAATATTTTATTTTTAAGTAAATTGATTAGAAAATGTAGGTGAAGCGGCGCTTCACCCGCCACCCCTGATGATCCGCTACTGATATGTTAGAAGTTTACAAAATTTGGGGAGAATCCGTGAAATTTATTAAACTTTTAGGTCTTTGTACATTTTTACCGACCATAAAACCATTTGAGGGGATATTTGAAAATTGGACTTATTTGGAATTAAAAAGTCCGTCTTGTCAAAATGTTTTATTCTGACATTGCATAGGTAAGGCCCACTTTGCAGAAGTGTCAGTTTTCTTTAACAACTTAAATATGCCTGCATTTTTTTATCCCAAATCTTGATCCAGGACCAAAAAATGTAAATGTGTAATATATCGGTAAAATATGGAGCTTTTGATCTGCCCCAATTATCCCTGGTATCCTCAAAATCAGCAAAAAAGTTCTTGGGACAATCTATATACTTTAATAGTATATGTATATACATAAATTTGGAATCGTCTTAGTGAACTCTTTAATTTGATACATATTATGATTAATTATAAAAATATTTAGTTTTTATATTTGAAAAAGTGGCCTACTGCTTCCACCATTTTAATGATTTTAGGCAAGTGAGTGATTGTCACTCAAAAAAAATTGTCCAGGCATTTAGTCTTTGGATAGTAACAAACGACGGCTAAATACATAAATACATTTATATGATGTACTAATGTAAATTAAGGCAATAAAGTGCATGTTTTACATCAATTAAATAAATAAATATTTACATACATATGTAAAGGATGAAAAGTACATACATAATCATACATACATGCCATGCCATGCGCAGTCGAGTAAGGAATGTAATTTTTTGCATATACTAACTGCACACGCTGTTGCTTGAAAAATAAAGCCATAGAAATCCACAATTTAGATGTATGGTACTAAGTAAAAACAAGACAATTTTTACTTAAAACTTCCTCTATATTAAAAAAAAATACTTTTCATGACATGTTTTGCCAACACTGTGGCTTCTTCAGATGAACATCTGAATCGTTTTAATATAGTGGAAGTTTTAAGTAAAAATTGTTGAATCATAAATCTAATTTTATTTTATTTTATGCCAAAGAATCTCCCAATAAAAGTAGTAAGAGTACTCTCTATGTTATATAGATTTTTTGCAAAAAAAATACTATTAGGACTTTTTTGTTGAAAATTTTATTCCACCACATAACTGGATTGTTCATTTCAGCTTCTCTCCGCCCCATCGCAAGATTCCAGATGTAACCTTGATTTACGTTAAGATAATATATAATAAGTTCAAAGTTACATGGTAATGTAATAGAAAATATTGGATGTGTATAGCTGAAAATAGATCCCATGTATCTAAAACAAAAAACTTTGATAAATGCAAAGGATGAATTAATAAAACCAATCGACTCTAAGGTTTCGTAAAGTACATTATAATTTTAGAGCAAAGTTTTTGTGCCAAAACCACTAAGGACATATTGCAGTAGTAGATAAATAATAAAAGACTGTTGATTTATTTAGAGTTTTTTTATTTTAGTATTCATTCTAATTAATACGTCTTATTTTATTGTTTAATTTGAAGATATGATGCTTACCAAAAACCCATAGAGAGTACAAAATAATAAACCAGGTATTAGTGGTTTGACTACAAATATGTTAATACGTGACACTATGGACTGGGTATATTCCTTATCAATCTTGAGAAAATGGCCTTAAATATGTGTTGTATATAATTTAATTTTGATAACAGCGTTAATAATTTTTAGTTATTTTATTGTATAATTATATTATTTTTATACTATATTGTTTTGTTGACATAATACAGCCCAGCCGATAAAATGAAATCATGTGCAACGTAGTAATGTTGTCGTGTTATCAAGAACTTAACTGGAACAAGAACTTAACTGAAATATTCTCCAAAAGTTAAACATTTTACACCGTGATATCTCGAAAGCCATGTAGAATTTACAGATGGTATTTAGAAATTGTTTGTTCAAAATTGTCCGTACTATCACCTTGTAGACAAACCCCTAACACCCCGTGTAAACTAGTTTTCGCAATCCGGCGTTGACTTGGGTTGGTCTAATTATGCATGATAATCAATGTCAAGAATAGTCTCGTGTGGCTAATATTTTGATGGTTGACTATCTGGGGAAGACCGTTCACCGCCGTGAGACCGGCTGCTAACACCAGGTAGTACTTATTTTGGCGATACAATAATGTCCAAGGAAATACAGCCGCGTTCTCTATAAAGTTATCGGGAATTGCGAATACATATATACATACATACAATACGAATTTGAAGAACGTCGACAAAAACTCCGACATTACCCCAATACAGGGCGTGAAAATACTAAGGCTACTATGGTATAATAAAATAGTACGTTATACTTAAGCCTTAAGTATTCCTGGTCTGTCTAAACAAAAAAAATATTTTTTCTTAATCTAAATTAAATTTAAACCTTTTGGTAGCTTGAAATTATTGGTAATTTTACATCCCAAAAATGTAACAATTTTGAAATAGCAAAACTGTGTAAATATGTCAGATAAAACTTATTTTTTCTGGGTTAACAGAAAGTTATGTGAATATGTTATTCATCTCGTAATTAAAATGCATGTTTATTTTTTATGTTTTGCGTACTTGCCAACTATAAAACATTTATGCGAAGGATCTTCGTTGTTTGATTGTTGAATGACATTCTAACAAAAACATTCAGTGAGTTTTGGCTAGGAATTTGATCTGCGAAGAACCTAATGATCAGTGGGCAGATTAATTTTTTTATGTATCGGTCCCGCCGATTCTGGTAAAGATAATATCTTGTCCTTTGTCTTGAAGAACTGGATAAAAATATAGAGTTTAATTTAGATGAATCTGAATACATAAAAACTTTTTTCTTCTTTTCAAACCCACTAAGCGTTCTCATAACGTGATGTGCGTTGAATAACACGATCACTATCACTATTTACTAGAAAGTTAAATTTTTTTCTAAACTTTATGAAATTCGATCGAAAAGCTATTCTTTTCCTTAAGGGGGAACTGCACGCAGTATTATGGATCATTTGCAAGCCTTCCGCCGCTGCAATATTATGTTAAAACTATAAGAGATATGTATTAGTTTCAATGTGATTTTAATAGGGAAATATATATAGTTGGGCGCTAAAGGCGAATTTTTATGAAAAAATCAAATCTAGAATTATAAAATAGAAGTAGATTTGTCCATTTTCGACTTTGTCTACGTAACTGCAAAATTTGAAATGGTAAATCGTACTCATATCTTTGTATTTCTGCAGTGCGTGAACACTTTTGAACCCATTTTTAACCGAAATGTAATTTAAATTGCCTATACATAACATATTTTTTTGAGGTCGGACGTGCAGGAGGTTTTCTCTAATACGTAGGTACCTTTTCATCTTACTTTGAACTTGACTAGACCTTATCGCTGGTTTTTCACTTTTTGCGTGCAGTTCTCCCTTAAAGGGAACAAACTGTCATCAATATCAGTCGATCGTACTATCCACATCTGGTGAAGTTATCTTAGGAAATTATTGATAGTTTTACCAATACAACAGTCAGTAAAAATTCTGTGGAATAAATAAGACTAGTCGGAATAATAACCTCCACCAAGAACGCGTTAAAAATAGAAATAAAATTTGTAAAATACTTGAATTTTATTTCCAAATCACACTTGCATCAGGTTATTTTGCCGTTGTGCCATATTAAACTGGGTGTTATGAGAAACTTTCTGCTGTAAACGAAAAAAAAAACACAGTTCTTTTAGTTATTTACTTAAAGAACAAATATATTTTCAGGGTTAGATAATTTAACAAAATTTACGTAAATACTACAGAGATGTTGATGGGAATATTAAAATGTAATATTTTATTATAAAGTATATAACTGTATTCCGTTTCTGGAAAAAGTTTTTATTAATGTCCTCTACAGAAAAATATTTTATTACAATTCTAATCATAAAAAGATGGTTATCATTAGAGACAGGTAAAATTGCTCTTCTTCGACAACCCTTGCAGCCTATTTTTACAAAATACATTTTCTTTTTCAAAGAGAGGTTCATATAGCTTCATATTATGAAGAAATTTTCTTTCTTGACTGTGTTTAGTCAGTTTAGACATTGCGCTAGATAGGTCATTGTCGTCTTCTTTCTGAGATATCTTAAAGTCTCCCTAGAAAAGCTGCAGCTGTTAGTCTCATTATCCCAACTTGTAAAATGTATTAACCGTTTTGTCCTTTATTTAAATATGAATAATATATATTAGGTAAAGCGAACTTTTAACATGTTGGCAGATTAATGCTCCCTGTAAGCCACAATCCAAGGAGCACAAGTAGCGAGTTTTTTAACAGACCCTTCACTCACCTTTTAAGTTTTTCTAATTTTTGAATACAATGCCGATCTTGATGTCCTGATCAAAAAGCTCTCATGGGCAGAACTCAATCCTAATATCAGTTTCAGGGAAACAGGGTGTTAAACTTTACCCACATTTTATACAAAATACATGGGGAAAACAGGATAATACTAAAGCACTGTTTCCAACAAATTAAACATATCGTACTTCCAAAAATATAAAAAAAGTTTTATGTGAACCCTTGATTTCCGAGGTATAGGAAGAATAAGGTTTACAATATAACACACTGTATATCGGGAACAAAGCCTTTGTAGAGCAAAATTCATATAAAACTTTTTTCTTATTTTCTTTGAGATTTGGGGCGGTAAAGTTTAACACTTTGTCATCTAGAACTTCTAACAGGATTAAGTTGTATCCATGAGAACTTGATCAGCACATCGAGAACTGTATTATATAAAAAAAATTCACCGAAGAGGTCCTTTCTTAATTATTTTCAGAGTTTTCTAAATAATATTTTTTCACAGTTATGATATTATTTATAATAAAATATGCATTTTAATTCCAATGTTATCCAAATAATTTATATATTGGATTTTCTTAAACGAAAAACCGGTCCCGTTAGAAGTATACTGTGAGCTTAAAACAAAACAAAAACTATTTTGCTGATTACAAACAAAATAATTTTTGCCATTTACTAATGACATTAGCAATATAGAAACTATTTTATAGACGGCAGAAGCCCTTTCCGTTTTGCTTTATACCGCGGCGGATACTGTATTAATATTTTCCATAATTTTATCAGATTTTCCTGGAGTTTTACGGAAGATAATTTGAATTCCGCAAGAATCTCCAAGTTTTGTTTAAATAGAATTAAAAGTTTAAGTTAAGCAAAATGTCATGAAGTAAAGTGAATTTCCAATTTGATCCTATTCAACTTTAGGCAAATTCTTAAATAATTGGCAAACTAATTAGGATTTCATTTACAAATGAAAGTAAGTATAGAGGATTATCAAACTCAAGTGGAAACTAGTACTAACTTTCTTTTTAATGCAGTTGCAGGTCGGTCAAACTAGCAGAGGGGAGTGTTTTTTATCTTAATTACAATTTCGTTTTAATAATGATATATTTGTATACAATTCAAATCTTTAAAATTTCAAGTGCCTTTATAATGTTCAGAATTCCTTTCGCTTATCCTCATAGCTTTAGTAAAAAAAAAAACATTATTTTAACGTTTCGAAGTATATTTTAGAAACAAAATTAATTTAAGATTTTTGCTTCCACTAAACTGTTCATCGAAATGTTTTTATCAGGTCTAGAAGAGGATATAAGGATTCAACAGACCCCATTTCTATTTGTTTTAAAAGTGAAAGTTAACATTTTTTGTGTTATCAATATATTTGTCACAATTAGCAGAAAAATAACAATTATATTTACAACAATATAATTGCATGTATTTTTTAAAAATTTGCATCATTGCTGTGATCAATAACAGATTAAGGCAGGTAGATTCAAAGACGTTACCTACAAATGTCCCTTAAAATTAAAAGTCGATGCTCATTTTTTTTTACTTTCCAATTGTCATTTTTTTATTTTGTACAAATCCTGACAGTTTTGAGACAATCATGGAACACGTATGTATAATATTCTTTGATATTTCTAAAAGTATAGTTTGTAGGCCCCGTTCTAAACATAACTAAATACCCTCTAGAGTATGCTTGGAGATAGAGGTGGCAATATGGCAAAACAATCACAAATATGTATTAAAAAAACTTTTAATAAAAGTGTCTGCTTGCTAAAAAATACAATT
Source organism: Kuschelorhynchus macadamiae (assembly GCA_030620095.1). Lineage (NCBI taxonomy): Eukaryota > Metazoa > Arthropoda > Insecta > Coleoptera > Curculionidae > Kuschelorhynchus > Kuschelorhynchus macadamiae. The sequence goes on along the minus strand of JAUTXW010000537.1, from coordinate 249,330 downwards.
TTCTCAGGAAATTTTTTATTTTGTAGTACCGGGAGAAAATAAATATAAAAATTATTGTCAAGAGTCTCAGTTTTCATTTTAACGCAAAATGGTAAGTGAAATAAATATTTCAAATTCAACAACAAAAATATCAGTGAAATATTCAGACTTTACCCATTCCTTTGAATTAATTAATTTATAATATTTATTTTTTATTTATTGCTCAAAATAAACAAAGTACCAATGAAACACAGCGCCCCCACATTCCAGCAATTTTCGCAATTCAAAAAAACTTTGGTGCCTAGAACGTATTTTTTACTAATTCCTTTGTCTTGAAGAACTGGATACAAATATGGAGTTTAATTTAGATGAATCTGTATACATAAAAACTGTTTTCTTCTTTTCAAACCCACTAAGCGTTCTCATAACGTGATGTGCGTTGAATAACACGATCGCTATCACTATTTACTAGAAAGTTAAATTTTTTTCTAAACTTTCTGAAATTCGATCGAAAAGCTATTCTTTTTCTTAAAAGCGAACTGCACGCAGTATTATGGATCATTTTCAAGCCTTCCGCCGCTGCAATATTATGTTAAAACTATAAGAGATATGTATTAGTTTCAATGTGATTTTAATAGGGAAATATATATAGTTGGGCGCTAAAGGCGAATTTTTATGAAGAAATCAAATCTAGAATTATAAAATAGAAGTAGATTTGTCCATTTTCGACTATTTTTTGACCACTTTTTGATGCAAATGCCGTCGCATATAATAAGCAGAAGTTTTTATCAAGACTAACTTTTCTTCAAAAAAATATGTTTTTATTGGTTTTAAGTTTTGTTTTTTGGATTCTTGTATCAGCAGTCAAACTGTATGCTATATTTATTATATTTACTATTATGCAGAGCTCATCAATAGAAGTTAGGTTACATGGTTGGGAATGGTTCTTTTAATCTACTAACAAAAACACCCATAAATAAAAGATCCATATTTCACGCAGTCCAGACTATATATTTTTCATATCGTGCAATATTACCTCATACGCAAACCTATTGATTTTATGTTAATGGTTTAAGTATTATAAATAACTCTAGAGAAGGCAAGTATATAGATTTTCAGCGTCATGTAGCAAATAAATCCGCAGTGTATTATTGCTTGTTTAAATATCTAAATGTGATATTAGTGTAGGTTATTTATTCACATTTGTACCTAAAATTAATAATAAACATGTATAAAATATATAAAACTACGGGTTTAAAATAAATTTTAAATTGTTTTTGGTGACCACCGTGAAGCCCGTAGCTTCTATTTGAATTTCTCAATAATTAGGTTATTTATTATTTTAATGCATTATTCATTTTGAAAATAAATATTCAAAACAAAAAATATGGCATAACAATTTGGCCTTTTAGCATGTTCTCTGGTGTTAACGTCTTTGGCAACAAAAATCAACATTTTATATTTTTCAGCTTATTGTAATCAGTCTTGTACCACAAAGGCCTGAGACCTACTAACAATGCATCGTTACATTAAAAACATTTCTGTGAGTCTACAACCTTAGTATTATAAGGCGCGAAATTGGAGTTTCCGCCGTCGTTTCCCAAATACCGAAACAAACATTTGTATTTTTCGGCACCTTTCGAGAGAATGTGATAGTACTGCTACGGGTTTTATTGTATCGCTAAAACAACTATTATTAGGAGTCCGTCTCTACATGGTCTTCCCTGGGTGGTCACTCATTCAAGTACGAGCGGCGCACGGCGATGCTTGACATTGATTATTGTCCGAGATTGAACCAAACGATTATATTTTAACCATTTTTTACTGTTACTAGGCTTTTTTGTTCTTTATATCATGTTAAGTCCTAAAACTGGAAGCTGTGGTGGAAGATTGATCAAAATACAAGAGTTCTAACCACACTATACCACAACTTGTTACGTTCTGGACGGTCGTTTCGCTAACCAAGTTAGCATCATCAGCAGATGATATACACATTTTATATTATCTGCTGATGATGCTAACTTGGTTAGTTAGAACGTAACAAGTTATGGTGGAGTGTGGTTAGAACTCTTGTATTTTGATCTTTAAATCATATTGAGTGTGAGTAGGTTAGTTGATGGTCTAGGTAGAGTATTGTTCTCAGGGGGGCTAGCTATACGAGATCCCATTAAGCCTTAGATGCCGTTGTTCTAATGAGCTACCCTTAACTGAAACAAAATACAGAAATTAACATTATTACATAGTACAGATATGTAAGTTATACTTAAATGACTCGAGCATTTTGATATCCTCATTTTTTTTTAATTTCGAAAGTTGGTAAAGCACGATCAAGTAAACCTTGCCAGACACTTCTACTAAGGAGGTCATTCCATAATTGGCATAACGACCCAAACACAAAATAAATCATTACCTCAGATATAAAATGGACGAAAATAAACCATGAAAAAAACGAAAACTGGATAAATGATCCGACTATTAAAAATTCACTTTATTACAGTACGAGACATCTGCTTAGCATCCCCGCTAATATTTTCCGGGTTACATTATAAAAACCCCACGTTTCACGAGAAATATTATCATATTTTTCGCACTACTCAGAATTTTTTGAAATTGAACAATTCCCCACACATATCTAAATTGCGTCGTTATATATAAAAGCTGACATACAATTTCTCGATAATGTGTCTGAAAATATTTCGTAAAGTTGGTAAATTTTGGGGAAAATTTTTCAATATACTTCTGGCGATTTTGAGGGTTAGTAGCCAGAATTTTAAGTGTTTAACGGTAACTATCTTTTTTTTTAAAGGGCCAAACAAAATAATTTGCAGTACATCTGTTTTTATTAAAGCGTATAATCAAAAACTACTGACTGCAGTAATCCTAACAAGTATATTTATTCAATTGTTTTTATTATAACTATATAAAGCTGAATTATATAGGACTTGTCAAGAAAAATAAAGTACCTATGAAGTTTAGTTCCGCACCCAGCTAGTTATTTAATAGTATGTACATATACAAATTGGGGGGGGTTATTTTTCACTTTTTTAATTGAAGAAATGATGCATTGTAAGGGAAGTTCCGGGTAATTGAATAGAACATTATCCGAAACTTCCCTGATCAGAATCCTGGATTTGATTTCAAAAAGTAAAAGATAGCAAAATATTAAGAAGTAGGCGAAAATTAAAAACATTGACAAAAATTTTATAATGTTATATTTAATTTCTTTGCATAAATGAGCCCACATGAATGAAATTTACTAGTGTACCTGGAAAATGCTTAATTTCAGAAGATATCAATAAAGTGACATTCTTAGTTGTGCACAGATTGTCGGAACGAAATGTTGTTAACCTATGGCTGATTTTTCCCACGTGCAGCTCGTGACTATGACCGAGATGAAAACATACTCTTCCAACAAGATGGCGCAACTAGCTACACTGCGGCAATGTTTATAGATTTTCAGGGACTCGACTTTCCTATTCGAATACCTTAAATCGAGGGAGGAGATTCAAATATAAAAGATAATAAATTTCAAAATTGGAAAATTAATAAAAAAGTAATTAAAATACAAGTTAGCATCATCAGTAGATGATATAAACTTTATATTATGTATAGTTTATATCATCTGCTGATGATGCTAACTTGGTTAGCGAAACTCGCGTCCAGAACGTAACAAGTTGTGGTGTAGTGTGGTTAGAATTGTTGTATTTCGATCTATCTTACACCACAGATTCCAGTGTTAGGAAAAAAGTAATAATTAATAAACAAATTAAAACGTAATAAAACCTACAAATCATATTTTTTTATTTTTAACTTAGTTTTTTCATTTCTTCCATTTAATTTTAAGAATTCATTCGGAAAATTCTTTTCTTATTTATAACAGAAGTTGTGGATTTAAAGATTTTTATATTTTTTACTTAGTTTTTTCATTTCTTCCATTTAATTTTAAGAATTCATTCGGAAAATTATCTTTTCTTATTTATAACAGAAGTTGTGGATTTAAAGATTTTTATTAACTGTTTTGATTTATTCAACCAAGAATATATTTTAACGATTATATATTTAAGAATATTCATTGACTTGCAAATCAACTCATACACATTTTCAATAGTCCAACCCTCTACCTACCATATATATATATATATATATATATATATATATATATATATATATATATATATATATATATATATATATATATATATATATATATATATATATATATATATATATATATATATATATATATATATATACAGGGTTATTCACGCAACCCGTTCATTAAAAGTTTTTGATGATGCCATTTAGATAAAAATTTAAAATTTTGGGATTAAGGTAAGGTCAAGAGGTACTTCTTTTTTGAAATATTTTCAACTTCCTGTCACTTCCGGTTTAACCGGAAGTTGGTATCAACTTGCTTATTTTAAATAGAACACCCTGTATTCTATGATATTTTTGGATTCTACGGAGAATTTTAATGCTATTTTATGTAGCATGTCCTATACCTAGGTTCAAGCGTTCTTAAGATATTTGACCTTGAACCGAAAATGAGCCTTCGGGGTACCAAATTTTAAAATCTCATATTTTTTAAGTTTTGAAGATATAATCTTGATATTTTGCAGATCATCGGTAAATAATCTTAGGTTTCTGTTTTTATATTGAATTTGTCTATTTTTTTACAGGGTGTCCTAAATTCTGCGGCAAACATTCACATTTTCAAAGCCGCTAAAGTCCATTTTTTTAAATGGGACACCCTATAACTTTATGCACTATCAAATGTAGAATTTCATTTTCTATCGAACTGTATTAAGGTTTCCTATACCTATTCGTAACCATTTTCGAAATAATTGGGTTTTATAAAAATATCGTATGTATTTGCTTAAATGTTTACATTTTCCAATGGTGAGCCATGGAAAAACAATTGAGATCCAATATCCAATATGACAGATGATTAGTATGCGTTATTTATCGAAAGCTATCAGTAATAAACTGATAAAACGCTGATATTCTCAATCTATTTTAAATTCATGGAGAATGTTATAAAATTTTGGAGAGAACGTGTCGTGTGTTTACTGAACGCCACCCTGATTTGCCGCCAATGAACAAGTCAAAATTCAAGAGGATTGAAACGAACTTTTTGCGTTTTGGCAAGGTTAAAGTTACAAAAAATGTTCCGAAACCAGTGACAAATGCCGAGGATAACGTAATAAACACATTAGCTTATTTCCACGCAAACCCGCAAAGTTCAATACCGTCTGCAGAAAACGATTTGGGAATTTCTTCTTCATCCAAAGAATCTTGAGCGAACATCATATGCACCCTTATTCCTTCCAAAACGTGCAAGCCTTGAGACCTGGTGATGACGTCCGACGAGTAGAATTTTGCGAATTCATGTTTTTGAAAATTCAAGAGGACCCTCAACTCCTTTCAAAAATATTTTGGACCGAAGAAGCGAAATTTTCTAGAGAAGGAATAACAAATAGAAGAATCGAACATTTCTGGGCAGCAGAAAATCCGCACGCTTTACGCGAAACGCGTTCTCAAGAGAGGTTTAGCTTCAATGTTTTCGGTATAGTATTAAATGATCAGGTGCGGTACTGTATTTATGAAGACAATTTAAACAGTGATAAGTATTTGGAAATTCTACGAGGGACGGTTTCTGAATTTATAGAAGAAATTCCTATTGGTGAGCTGCAAAAGTATTGGTATCAATTAGCAGTTTATCTGCAATTATCTCGAATTTTTGAAGATCGCTGGATTGGTCCCAATGGCCCTTGGAGATGGCCCTCGCGATCGCCTGATTTAACACCCCTAGACTTTTATTCATGGGGATTTATCAAAGGTAAAGTCTATGCTTCCCCAGTAAATAACCAACAAGATTTACTGAACAGCTTTTGCCGAATTAGAAAACGGACAAATTCAACGGGCCACAGCAACTGTACAAAGAAGAATTGAAATGTGTCTTCAAATAAACGGACAGCATATAGAACATTTGTTATAATTCAGTTTTATTATTTTATTTATTTATTGTTGATTGTTAAATTGCTATAATTTTTAAGTTCACTAAAACAAGTTTAGAACAGTCTCGAACTTAGTAGATATGGTTAAAAATAATGTAAACAATTTATTACATTTTTTATAACTTTAACTTTTCCGAAACGAAAAAATTTCGTTTCAATCCTCTTCAATTTTCTCTTGTTCATTGGCGATAAATGAGGATGTTTTCATTAAAAACATGGCACGTTCTCTCCAATATTTTGCAACATTCTCCACGAATATAAAATAAATTGAGAATATCAGCTTTTGAGTATTATTTTATTTTAATTTAAAAGTTTCAAATCAGCTGTCATGTTGAATAGAAAAGCACAACAATTGTTTTTCCGTGGCTTACTACGGGAAGGTGTAAGCATTTAGCAAATACATATAATAGTTTAATAAAAATCTGATTATTTCGAAAATGGTTACGAATAGGTATAGGGAACCTTAATACAGTTCGATAGAAAATTAAATTCTACATTTGATAGTGCATAAAGTTATAGGGTGTCCCATTTAAAAAAACGGACTTTAGCGGCTTTGAAAATGTGATTGTTTGCCGCTGAATTTAAGACACCATTTATAAAAATAGAAAAATTCAAAAAAAAAATAGAAACCTAAGATTATTTACCGATCGTCTGCAAAATATGAAGATTATATCTTCAAAACTTACAAAAATATGAGATTTTAAAATTTGATACCTGGAAGGCTCATTTTTGGTTTAAGGTCAAGTATCTTAAGAACGCTTGAACCTAGGTATAGAACATGCTACATAAAATAGCATTAAAATTCTCCGTAGAATCTAAAAATATCATAAAATACAGGGTGTTCCATTTAAAATAAGCAAGTTGATACCAACTTCCGGTTAAACCGGAAGTGACAGGAAGTTGAAAATATTTCAAAAAAGAAGTACCCCTTGACCTTACCTTAATCCCAAAATTTGAAATTTTTATCTAAATGGCATCATCAAAAACTTTTAATGAACGGGTTGCGTGAATAACCCTGTATATATATATATATATATATATATATATATATATATATATATTTAATTTAAAATTAGGTGTAAGCAATATGAAAAAAAAATTTAAATTTGAAAAAAAAAACGAATTTGTAAATCCTTTGTGTATTGTAGTATCACTCTGATACATCCTCCATATTAGAAATGGTTATATAAATACAATAATTAAACAATAATTTAAAGTAATATTTGTATTTTCCGTGGTTGAGACCGTCTTCGAATAAAATGATTGCTGTAACTAATGTAGTTATTAAATCTTAAACAATTACGTCGCTTGAAGAAGATACAATATAGATTTAGGCAACGAAACGTTGCTTGGTAATAAATAACATTTTAACATTACTACGGTCCGTTATTCCCGAAAAATCTTCATCCTAAGTAAAAAAATTATTACTTAGAAACTGATTATACAATTTACCTCAAATTTTACACAAAAATCAAGTATTAAATTAATTTCAATTTTTTTGCAAACATTGTAACACAGTTATAAACTGGTAAAATTGTGGTACGAATTCAAAATGAAGAAACAAAATAGCGGCCGAATAAAATGTTTAAAAAATCAACGTAAACATTTTCTTATTCAATTGACTTCAAATTTGGCAGTTAATATAAATGTGATATAGGGATAAATTGATACGAATTCGACTTGACTGAACAAAATGGCGGTCTTAACAAAATCTAGGTAAAACGACTTATCGAATTTATTTTAAATTATGCCTAAAAATCAATTGTGGCATTGGTAGATACTGGTAAAATATTGGTACGAATCAAATACGGTGGAATAGAATAGAAGTCCCATTTTTCAAGTTTTATATGGTTTTCGAGGTTTATAAGGACACGAAGTTCAATTTTCCTGGTATACCTGGTAAAGACTGTCCTGGAGTATACATCGGTCAGACTACACAATACCTCAAAAATCGCTTAAATGGGCATAAATATGATAAAAAAAATAAAACTTCATTAACAAAACATGAGAATGAAACATCCCATAAATTTAATTATAAGGACACACAAATCTTAAAAACTGAAATAAATCTGAAAAAAAGGGAATTCTTGGAAATGATGTACATTAAAAAACACGAAAATTCAATTAATAACAAAACGGAATATAAAAACTTAAACCAAATATATTACAACGTAATAAAATAACTGCATATATTCTGCAATTTTCTCGTAAATCTAAATTTAAATTTTAAAATTAAATGGCAATTTGCAAAAATAAAAAAATTGTTCAATTTTCTACATTTTATCTTAAATGAAATAATAATAGGTACACTAATTACAAAAATATAAAATAAATGCGCTCGTTCCACATACCAAAATAATAACAATATAAAACACCTTGTTTTTTAACCCAATAAAAACAATATATATGACGAGCAACAGCAGCAAAACGAATTTTAATTTCAGTCAGTCAGTAGTTTTAAGTATGTATATACTGTATTGTCACATATATGTAGAACAAATTTTAAGTGTATATGTCCCATTTGTGAATGGATTAAAAAAATTTACCTTCTTAGGTGAGTTATAGTATAATTATATATCCAATTTGAACGTTTTGTTTTAAAAATAAAAAAAAAAGTAATATTAATAAGGTTATACGTGTTTATTAAATTTCTGTATATATGTATATATCTGTGCAGGGGTGCACTTATGTATGGATGTATATGTATATAAAAGAACATTTTTATCCTCTTACACAAAACAAAAAAAAAGAAAAAAGTAGACATGTTTATAAGTAAGAATCCAAAACAGCATTGTTTGTTAGTTTTAGTGACCTGTATTAGAATCCACTGATGAAGGCATGTTGCCGAAACGTTTGGGAAAAAGTAAAAAAAAACAAATTAAAGTGATTTCCGAAGAATAAACAAGTTTTATTTTTCAAAAAGATATTTCAGACCAAAAACCCAAGAAAATCTCCTAAGTATATATATATATATATATATATATATATATATATATATATATATATATATATATATATATAATGTGTTTTCATTCCGGGTGTACATCCGTTCACTACTGTCGTTCTGAAAAGAACAGTTTTGCTGACGTTTCGCCAAAATCACATTTGGCATTTTCGAAGCTTTCTTTCTCGCGTCCGAATAGAGACTCTATCCCCGTCGGTATATGAACAAAATCCTAAAAAACTTCAAAGTTCACGTCTGTCTATGAAACAACATGTCTCAAGAACTCCACTTTTTTTCTCCATTCTAGCAGTATAAGGCATACAAATAATTTTTTTTAAATTACCTACCTACGATATGAAGTTGTCTAAAACCTGCTTAATTTAAAAAAACTGCCTTGAAATATCTATTCTGAGATGTTATTGACATTATAGTGAAGTCAAAACTCACAAATCATGTTTAGTTTCAAAATTGAACTTTCTAGAAGTTTTTTGAAAACATCTCTAGTAGGTCTTCTTGAAGTCCAAAGTCAAAATTTTTTGGTTTGGTTTCGAAATAGAATCTTCTAGAATCTCTTGAACAGGCTCTAATGAGGTCTTATTAAGGGCCAAAAATGATAGTATAATTAAAACTTAAGATCTTGTTTAGTCTCGAAGTAGATTTTTGTACAAGCTCTTCGAAAATTCACACTGTAATCCTAATTATGCAGATGATCACGTTTGCTTCTGGTTCAAATTCAAATGGCGTGGAATTTCTTACAATCGGGCACTGATCACACAGAATTTTCTAATATTCACACTAATTTTCAGTCAATACCTCACTTTCGGCACTAATTATTACGGTTCTCTTTATAATAAACACTTCTTTACAACAACAATAACTTAAATAAATACTCGGCAATACAAGAATTTTTGTGAATATATGCCCTAGATATGGAAAATATATGCACTAGATATTTAGAGTCTATGCACAAAATATGATATAGACTTTCGACAGTCAGTTGTTCTTGCATTAAAACATTAATATAGAAATGATAAACACTTGTCTTTGGCACCTTTTGATACCTTGTTAAATAATGTCAGGAGCATATTTGTTAATATATAAAGAATTTCTCCATACAAACAGTATGTGTACAGGGTGATTCATTATATTTTGACAACCACCTACAGCCGTAATTATAGGGTTTAGAAAAAAACTTTAATTACAAAAATTGCAGGGTTTTTTGTTTATTACCATTTCGATATTTCAGATTTTAAAAAATAACTTTCGAAAGTTAAAAAACCAAGTAATAAATTCGGAAAAAATTTACATATTTGTTAATTAAAAACATTATGCAAAAACTATTTTTTTTTTAAGAAAACACCAAAATGATTTTTTAAATTATCTGCAAAAAAGATTGTCTCTTATTGCTTAATACTGATTTATAAGTAAAAAACTACGTTGTGCATTTCGAGCAAGACATTATGTCAGGAGACATCTCAAAATTATCACAAAAAGTACCCGACAATGCATTCGATACTTTAAGCAGTGTATTTTATCCTACGTCTTTATTTAAAACGTCCTTCAGTTTTTTGGCAAGTTGACTTCCATTGCTATCTGTAGCTGAACCTGCATTTCGTTTTAAATTTTCAATCAAAGCTAATGATTTTGAGAAACTCAATATATAACACTTACCGCTTTTCCACATACTTTGAAAAAAACACCATGACCTTCTAATGCTAACTCCGGATGCGGTTTTTTCGTAATAGTATTTTGTTAGACATTTTGAAATGCAGAACTCGATAATACAATTCTCAGGGTAAATAGTTTATATCTAAGTGAACGATTAAAGGTGACTGATATAAAGATACAACATTTTATATAGTGAACAAAGTTATTACGAGACGGAAAATCTCAGGTTTCAGAATTCCGTCTACCTAATGAAATAAAATGAATGCGATGGGTTTTACTGAGGGTGTTACTCAACTGCCATATATTTTTACTGGAGAATTCCAATATTTTAAATACCTATCTAACAAATGGTAGGCAAATATTATATTTCATTCAAAATATGGAATTTTATGAAAAAATGTTAAAATATAAAACTATTGCATAAATCATTGCAATATGTCTCGACTACTATACGCTAACACATCTATTGTGTGACTAATTATTTTAAATCGTCAACGTGCCTCTCCTTATTTATGCATTAAGAATTTGCTATAATCTTCCAGAATGCCCTCCTTATAGGATGACGTGTTTATTAACTTATAACTCACGCAATGACACGTATGATGACCGCACGACCGTCACAATATTTTATTCCGTCTTGAAAATTGGCGTTATGAAATCGGCGTTCAACTAACTAAAATTAGCAAACAGACATTAGGAATACATGTTTTCTTGTGGTGTATTTTGTAATTAAGTCTCAGTTGGACGCCGACCTGATATACTTTTAAGATAATAATAAAATACTACTTTTTGCTTTTTATTGTTTTTTTTTGAAGTCGATATTATTTATTTGTTTTTTTAATTTTTGTTACTTTTACTCTAGTATAATTTTATCGTTATTATATATGATAACTTTCGTTTATTAATTCGAAATAAAATTAATTTTGCAATTTTTATTTTATTAGGCCACTGTTAATTTTTTTAAAGTTTTTATCGCTTAAGTTTTAGCAGGAGAGGGTTTTATCGTTTTTATCGTGTGAAAAAGTGACAAAAACGCAATATTCAAATACCCAGTTTATTATAATAAGAGTGGATCTAACTAGCTAAAAAACACTCGATCTTTTTTTTAAAATCGGAAATACCTTGAAATTAAAAACCCAAACTAGATTGATTTTTAGCAATTTAAACTCGAATAAACGGTTCTAGATAAAAACGCTCCAGCGGTTTTCATTTCTAAAAGTAAAAATTATAAAGTGGCCTGTGAAAACAACTTAACAAGTTCATCCAACTTAATAAGTGATAGTTGAGAAAATAAACTTTTCCTCTTTCATTTTTCAAGATCTTTAAAAACGACGTAGTTTTTTTGTAATTTTTTGAAAAAAATGTCAAATTTTACAGGTAAGATTAATCATATGACTAACTTTTTATTGTCATTTTGCATTGATTTTGAAGCAGACACTTTATGTAAACTCAAATTTTACCAAGGTGATTAAAAAAAATAAATCCAATATTATGCAAACTTTATGTGTGACCACCCTATATTTTATAAATTGTAATTATATGAAAGTTTCATTATAAGGCAAATTTTGGGTACGAAGTAGGTAAAGCTCTTTGAGCAGAACTTTCCTCAGAGTGAAATGTCCTTTTTATCAAGAAAAGTGACAATATTTAGGTATATAATGTGTATAGAAATATTATCAAATAACTATAGTATATATTATAAGCTGGGTCCTTTAAGTGTAGTGGAATCCTTTACAAGAAAATTCCCGAGTAAAATCCAATTTACTAATTTTTTGATACTGACATTTTATTATGCGTACTATTTTGTTGCGCTATATTACCAACTCATTCCTATATGACCCTCGCTTTTTAAGCAAAATATGAAGTTAATCGGATAAGCAATGTTTCAAACCCGACAGTTCGCAAGCCAATTCGATTCAATTCATTCCGAAGTCTTAGAAATTAGCTTTTTGTTATTGAAGAAAAGTTTTTTTTAAAGGCTTATCTTCTTTCAACATTTAAGCATTCTTTTAGTTTTTAGTAAAATTCTTTTTCCAAGATAAGAGTGAATCTCTAGAAGGGTGACAAAAATGTCCTATAAAGTCTTATAAAATGTGATAGATTACACACATTTTAGAAAGACGTCTTTTCTCCATAATTTTCCTGATATGCCTGTGTAATTTATATAATAAAAGCAGACGTTAAGGCAACCAGGGAATTCTCAGGACTTAACTTCATTATGAACTAAAGTAATTAAGAGAATATTTCCTGAAAAGGTTCAAATTGAATTTAGAGTTTTATGAAGAGGTAGTCCCTTTGAATTCGATTTTAGTTTTAAAGTGGAAAATTAAGAATTAAATTTTGCTGAAAATCTAAGTCATTTTATTTTGGTCTTTAATGTACTGTTAAATAATATTTATTATATTGTCTACGGAACTGTCAAAAGAAAACCTACCACAAAAGGAAAGTTTTAGAAATTATGCAGATTAAGATATCCAAAAAGTTAACCAATATACTTACATTTACCAAAATTAATAAGAATAGGCCTTTCGCTCTGGTTGCTATCTAAATAATATTAAAATATTTTTTTATTAGTATATACAGAGTCCAGCCAGTTTTAAAAATACTAACATAATTTATATTGCTACCTTTTAAAGAAATTTAAAAAAAATACCGGCTTACTCTGCCTTTATATGATGTATCGAGGTACTAACGGCCAGGCTAACAGAAAAAAACACCTCCTGACTTTAAAAAGGTGGGAATCATTTGTGATTTTTAAAAGGTTAGTGATCTATAACTATAAGCTCTAGATAATTAAATAAATAAACTTTAAGCTTCGCAAATAAAAACAAATTAATACGTTTCTTGAAGTAGATAATCAGTATATACCAAAATTTATCCTGCGTTTACTTATTTAAATTAAACTATGGCAATAAAGGCATTGGCTGAGTGGTCGGAAATGTAGAATGTATCCACATCATGCATCAATGTAAACGCGTTAATGAGTGGTCTAGATATGGAAAGTTAGTGGAGATACACTCTTTTTAGTCGGTTTATATCTGAGCAAACCACGAAGGCCGAAGGCCTGAATATTTGCTAGATATCGTGGTTGCTTTAAGTGAAGTGGAAAGAAGTTGCAGAACTTGCAAGTGAAAGAAAAAGCCTTTCCTGGTAACGCATTCTATAATCGTAACACTCTAGAAATAAAGGAGCGAACAAAGTGAGAGTGGGAGGTTCTTGGTCTTTGCAATTGGGCAGTAAAGGGGTGCATGTGGGTCAATGCTCGTGTCTTCCTGGCAGGAATGACTAAGGAAGGCAAAATGGATGATAGTTCATCAGAACAGAATCCGTGGTAGTATCTACGAAAACACAAACAGATCGTCCGAAGTTTGAGATGCTCTAGTTTGCTATGTTTGGATCATCAATCAGGCAAATAGCTCTTCTTTGAACAGAGTACAGAGTCATGGATGTTAAGGTTTGAAGGAGAGGCTGCTCCCCTTATATTCGAACAATACTCAAGGCTGGGTCTGATTTGCGGATTTATTTGTGGCTGCTGTGACAATTAAAGTGATGTGATCATGCCAGAAAAGGTCTTCCTGAAATGTGATACTAACTAGGCTAAAGGAATATTTGGCTTCAAGCATTTAATTATTTATTTGAATGGTGTGGGTAATATGAGATAATTTTTGAGATAGTAACCATGATTGTGTCTTAGGGGCGTTAAACTGGACAAGGTTATTTGCTCCCCATTCTACGAATTTAATGAAATCTTCGGCTAGGGATAAAGTAAATACTCTACACCTATCATCAATTTTAGTCTTGGAAACAGGTTTAGGAAGTAGTATGTTGTATGTTAGCATAGCTGTGAATAGGATTGCTGGTAGCAGAGTAAGGGTAGATGCTAACACTGAACCTTGTGGAACGCTTACGTTGATTTTGTGAAAGTCAGATGAATGGCCATCAACCACTACACATATGCTTCTATTGGAAAGAAAACTGACATTCCAAGTTTGGGAGGAAGAACATAGACAGGAAGTTTGTTAAAAAGTGCGTCATGCCAGACTTTATCAAATGCAAAATATGTCGTGGGCAATAATTTGATGCGGAATTTTCCTGGATTTGTTTCAGTTGCGGTTTACGATGATAAGAAAATCCGCTGTGGATCTTTGATGGCGGAAGTTGTATTGCCTGTCATGGATAAGTTTATAACCTTCACGGGAACATGCTATATATGAGCAAATTTGCTTTTAGGAGAAATTATCTTGTCATAGGTTACTTGGAATAACCTGGTAAGGATAGGGGCTAGTTCAGAAGCGCACTTTTTCTAAGACTATGGGCAGAATACCAGAGGACTTTTTGGTATTAAGTGTTTTGAGAATGCGTCGTTCCTTTTCAATCCTGAAATTATGCGATTATAATGATTTCGTGCCTCGTTTTTAGCCTGTTGATTTTCTAAAGTAGGGTTCTTAAGAAGATTGTTATGGGAACGGGTTTTCTCTAGATTGACATTATCGCAGGATTTTCAAAACCGAGGTTTATTGTTAGAAGGTTCTGAAGTCTTAATAGAATATGATATAAAGGTTTCTATAAGTAATTGGATTACATCCGAGATTTGTCAACAAATTTCGAAAGGATCACTGAAAAAGAAACAAACATCATTTTAAGTGAAGGAAGAGTAGAAATCCTGCACCCCATCCCAATCAGCAGAATTATGACAAAAGTGACAAAAGTTATGAGGTGGCATGAATTCTACCACTTCCTGTTGTATTGGGGTGGGTGAGTAGTAGTAGTAGTAGAAAGTAGATAGGATCTCTGATGAGGTTGGTAAGACATTAGCTGAATGCAAAAGTCTTTGCTGCTCTACCTTGGGGATCGGTTTTAGTAGACCCTAACCATTCTTTGTTATGAACGTTCAAATCTTCAAAGATGATGATTTTAGAGAAAGGGATTAGGAAAGCCACTTTAGCAAAATGAAAATCGAAGAACTCGTTGAAGTAATTGTTTGAGGGAGAGCAGTAAATACAACAAATAAATTTAGTGGAAGTTTTAAAGACTAGTTTGAGCCACAGAATATCAGATCTGTTCGACTCGAGATTGGAAAATCCTGTACAGGGTAGATTACTACAAATGTAGGCGCCAACGTGTAGGCTAAATAATGAAAAAAGTTCATAGCCAGGAAAGCAAGGGTGATTGGTTTCATTTTTACAATTTATTTTGGATTCAGTTAGAGACTGAATATGAGGATGCAGGACTGGAGATACAGGTGAACAAAGTTGAGCCCAGTTACTCAAGCCCAGAATATTGGTGAATAAAAAATAACATTTCGATGCTGGGACCCCACAAACACCTCTCACCTGTAGATCCTAACGAAGTGGTATTTTGACTCCGGAATACTTTATTTGTGGAAACACTATCATCATTTTTTCTGTAACATTGTTCAGCTTGGGTAAAATAAGGAAGACAAAAGAAATTAAAAATAGAAGGGTAGGAAAAAGAAAAACTACTCATGTACGCAGGGCTGAAAACGTCAGTAAAAACTTCACCAGTCCGTGGAATGGTAGGTCATTTGATAAAGATTAAAGGCTGCACCGAACAGATGCGAACCAGGTATCGAAAAAGTGACCGATGACAGCAATGACCGTTTTTCGGAGTTCACGTTAAGCTGCAGTTCATGTTCATTTAGGGCTCGTGGCGAAAATGTGACGTTAATGGTTAAAAAAAACTAGAACAAACGCAACCTAGTTCTCGCATTTACACTACTTGTCGAGTGTGTTGTAAACTAACCACTAATAATAACCTAGTTGCGAATATTTGCAAAGTTTGCTTGTTTGCGAATTCCTTCGGGGCCTCGTCAGCACGCTAGACTCCAAAAGAATTATATTTTTATAAGAAACTATTTGACTGAAAACTGAAAGTTGTCAATAGGCATAGTAGGTTAGGAGAATTAAGACCAAAACAATTCAGATGTCACTGTGGCATGACGTAATCCAGATTTTAACGAGAATAGCTCAGATTTAGAAGGAATTGAATTTAGTATATATCTAAAATTTCAGATTTTTCCGAATGTGTTTTCATATTTAAATAAATTATCAAATTCCGCGCGCCTGGGAATGGTGTGACGTCATAGAATTCGCGTGGTTTTCTTTTAATTCGGTATAGTATACTGGAGAGATTATAGCTCTGCTTTTTCTTTGTTGAATCGAATATAAGTATAATTGTTTTTTCGTATTTTTAAAGTAGAATTAGTGTCGTTATGGAAATTAGACAAAGTAAGAAGGATGATTATAAATATTCTATAGTTTTGCTATGCGGAGGACAGAATTTGGAAGCGATAAGTCAACATACTGCTGTGAGCATCATTTCAATGTTGTTTTTTTTTACAGCCTATTAATATTTACTTGACTCTGGAAAATCTTGAAAAGAATAAAAATTATTGGGTTAAGGTAAAAACCTGTTTTTCAGTGACAATGTAATCAAAATTCATAGTTACCGTTAGCTTGTTTTTTTTTCTAGCATTATTTTTTTAATTGTTGTTCTTATCTGTACTAATTTTTATTCACTCATTCATCACGATCCTGCTCAAACCGCTTGACGTAGACCGCTAAATTTTGGCATACCAGTTAATTTTATGATGTCAAGGTGTGACAAGAAGGGATTTTTGAAAACTCTAATTCCAATGGGTTGAAACCACCCCTTAAATATCACAATATTAATAATTTAAAAATGGTTACTTTTTTGGAAAAACGCTTGAACACGTCTATTGTATTTTATTTTTCTACATATTTTAATATGTAAAAAATCCTGACTCACTGGTACTCATCAACGCCTAGACTTAGAAAGCTCAATTTTTGTATAGAGGTTCCCTTTCTGTTGTAGAGAAGGAATAAGGACAAATTTTTCAGAGTTCCCACGGGATAGGAAATCATTTTTGGCATTAAATTTAGAAGCACTGGAAGGTATCGGAATTAGAAGGATGGTTACATTTATTCAAGTTAGCATAATGCAACTTGCGGTTTCACCGGAAATGACTTTTAATTTTTAAATAGGACTACTAATATTTTTTTACTTTATTTGATAGAAAATGACGTTCTAAACACAATGACACCTCAAATGTCAACTTTTCGCTTTAAACAAAAATAATATTTAAAGTTTCTTACCGAAAACTACTGAATACGTCATTCAATCTGGATTTATATCACATGCTAACATACCACATTTAATTATATCTATATATATATATATATATATATATATATATATATATATATATATATATATATATATATATATATATATATATATATATTCAAATGGGTACAACTATCTCGGTGTAAACATACAAATACAATAGCAATGAGATTAAAAATCTCCTCGTCTGTAAAAAAATATTTTTAACTTTGAAGAAGCGTAACTTTTTTAATATTTTTTTGAATGAGGTGATTTTTTTTATATAGTTTATTGGTATGTGATACTTCATGAAACTAAGAGAAAATATGATTTTTGGAATTTTGCTGAATTGTCTAGAAAATGTAATATTTTAGTTGCAAAATAGTACACTTTAAAAAGAGTTAAAATAAGGGTCATTTTCAAGGGCTCCTCTAACATGTTAGAAATATTTTAATTTCGCTACAAAATTTACTTACTTAAGTACTTTGAAGTATCAGATAATAAAGGTCCAAAACCATATCAAAAACTGTCTGATAGTTTTGTCATGGTTCATTTGTTAGTTTATTTGATCACGGCAATTCCCTTTTTTTGCGTTAATGCCAGGGTCAAAGTTAACCATTTGAATAAGTGCTGATTTTTTTACACACTAGTGCCCGTTAATATCCCTATCGCTATCCCTATGATATCCCCTATCATAAACGATAGTTATAATTTTTTTTTAATTTTCAACAACGAGAAATTTTTACTATAAATAAATACTTCCATGAGGCGCTTTTCCCGGTTACAAAAATACTGAAAGTACGAAAAATAGTTTTTAAAAACTAAAAAAAACGAAAAATTTTTTCATATGGGTCCTGAGATTAACTGTCAAAGACTATAAGTGTTAGCAATGCATTGCCAATTTTTTAAGGACTCAACGATTGATTATGAGGTTTTATCAAACTATGATGTAATAATTAATACTAATAATAATATCGATGCTACGTATGTATGTTCACTACAAATATGTATTTCTTTATGTAATTATGCTGTAACAAAAAACATCCAAATTCAGTTTCGTTTATGAATCATATATGATAAATAGTTTTGCCCCTAACACTTGTCGTATTTGACTTGTTATTTTGACAGTTATTATCTCAGGATTTATGACAAAATTGAACGTTCTTCTTATTGACATGAAACGTCTTTCTGGTAACTTGCGTAACTTTAGTTTTTTTATAACCCGCAAAAGCGCTTCACCGAAAAATGTATTTTTAGTCAAAATTTTTCAAGCGTTTAAAATTACCCCAAAAGTTCTTTAAAATAAAAGAATATATTGTAGTCATATGTATACGATGGTTAAGGGACACAAGTATATGCAATAAATCAAAGCTTATTTAAATGCCAAATTTTGACTCCTGGAATTAACCCAAAAAATCATGAAATTTCGTGAATAAGTAAATTAACAAGTGAACCATGTCAAAACTATCAAACCAATTTTGAGATAGTCTTGGATTTTTGTTTTATAATACTTCAAATCACTTAAATCAAAATTAATAGCAAAATTAAATGATATCCAACATTAAGAAATCGTGGTTCTTGGGATTAGACAGTGTCAAAATGGGATCACTTTCCAACGTCCGTGACCCGGTGAAAATGACCCTGATTTTTACCTCTTTTTCTGGAAGTTTATTTTGCAACGAAAACATTACAGGTAGAAATTTTAGGTCAGCTATATCTTGTAGAGAATTTCATAGCGACTAAATTTACTAATTTTCTTCTTTTTCCTAAAATGTATATCTATTTTAAGATATATGAAAAAAGAAACATTTTTAGTATTTATGTACTTTTCGATTTTTCCTTCATATAGCAGAGGTAAGGTTTTCATTTTTCAAATTTTGTCCATAGCGTAGGAATTGTTCCTCAGTGAAAATTAGAGTAAGTAGTAAGAATCCGTTGTTATAAATAGAATGATTCTTAGTAGATTCTGACTGGCATATCTCTTAGAGCTTCGGTAGTTTGTATCATGTGCCTTTTTGAAGACTCCTTTTATCTTAGGATCAACTTTAGTTTAACTGAAATGTGATATATTTATAAAATTTTGTTTGTCGTCTATAAAGCCTCCCGAATATGGCAATAAAAAAATTCCTGCCGAAATCTTCGATTTTTATTTTATTTATCTATTGACTCTTCAATTTTCGTTTAGTCGAAATGTCGTCATAACCACAGTTTTTTTGCCACCCGAACGTGATAAGAAAATATTTTTCCTGTGGAAATCTCCAAGTTTTATTTTATTTATTTACTTTTTAACTTTTTTTACTAAAATGGGATAAATTCACAAATTATTTTTTTTTATTCTATAAAGCCTCACAAATGTATTTAAAAACATTTCTTTCGAATAGTCCGAATTTTTATTTAACTTATTCACACGTTTTTAAATTTTTTCTGAGATTAATGTAATATATGCTCAGAATAATAGTTTCCAACTTCCAAAAAATTTTCTTAATGTGATAATAAAAAAAACTGCGGAAATGTCCAATTTTTATTAACAGAAATATGTGTGTGTGTGTTTCCGAAATATTGATGACCAATTATTAAGAAATGTATAATCTTTAACCTTATGTATAACTTTAACTGTATGTTTTAATATATGTTACAATACTCCCCGAACTGATTACGTATTCTCCAATTTTATGAGAGATCGTTTGGTCTTTAAATTGTTTTTAAACAAGACGTGAATCGTACCACTCAGTCGATTCGGGATTATGTTGTGTTTCAATTTCATTTTATCTTTTGTATTGTAGCCTGAAGCACCCTTATTTGGAGAAATGTTATTATATTTTTATCGTATATAGTAGTGGTTTTATTGTATTTTTGTTATCCTCGGAGGATCTTGTCGCAAAGCGGTCATGTCAAGAATTTTTTATGAGAAAGGCATTGCTCGCTAAATGTAAGATAGAGCAACGCCTCGTAATCACATTCTAGGGTAGACTATTGACCTCGACGTTGTAGCTCTACGATATATGGACTAGTATACAAATAAAGTTGGACCCTTTTTTAGGTGATAGTAACTTTGTAATTAGGTATATAAATTTGTTCAATTATTATTTTTCACCGTTTCCTTACAAATCTTTTTTTTTTTAGTTGATAGTTGCATAAATAGAATATGTCTAGTTTTTTTTATTAAAATTGTTATTTTGAAGTTGATTTTCATGTCAAGAGATTATTATGAAACCCTGAGAGATTGAGAAATAAGACATTTTTAAATCGAAAGACTGGACTAGGTATCTTCGCCTACCTTGATCTTCGGTGTTATCCCATAACAATTATTGTTAATTAAAGGATATTATTGGTTTAATAAATTGTACTCTAGTGGGACAATTTTTTTTAAGTTTACAAAAATCTTTTTCAAATAGTGTTAGCATCTCAATTGTTACTTAACAAGTGAGACCGCATAACAATGCCGTTACAAGGAATAAATTCAAAATAATAAACTTTATTAAATAAACATGGACGTTAGAGATATAATTATTAATTCTCAATGCAATTAACGATGAAGAAAAAAGTAAGTACACTTAGCTGTTAGGTAGAAGAATATTGTCCACAATTAACATATTTATGCTATAGCTATTTTTATGTCTACGTATTCATAAATTTACTACCCGCTGACGAAAATACAATTTTTAGTAACCTCAAAATATTTCGTTTTGATGATCTTTCTCTCTTACCACTTATTATTAAATATATAAAAATTTAAGTGCAACATGCAAAATTATTTGGAAGAATCCTAGGTTAGGTTACGTCACGTCTTACGACCTCTTCCTATATTTTATAGACAGCTCTCTCTCTGTCTTTCTTTTGTTCATACTCAGGAAATAGTCCTAAGAGAAGGTAATAATTATTAATATGTCTTTAATCTCATTTATTAAACATTATATGAACTAAGTGTGACTATAATCTACGTATAAACAAGGCTATAACGGTAAGTTTTCGTAAATATATTTGTCAATATTAAGGATATTGGTGTTATTGAAAAATTTTTGTAGTTTTCCTGTTTTTCTTAAGTTCATCCGGTCTCGGGTTAGTTAGCCGACGGCAGCCCAGTCCTATAGACCTTGGAAAACTGAAGAGTACCACCAAATCCATCTAGCGGCCGAGTTTCAAAGTCCTCGCCGAGAGATCGATAACGGTTCAACAGTTCTCCCTTTAACCCTTCAATCTTTAATAATATTAAAATCAATCGTTAATATTTTATTATACTTTTGTTCAATTTTAACAGTATTAAATGGATGTGGGTATTGGGAGCAATTCAAGAGTGTTCAAGCGATAAAATACTATCCATTTATTGGTTTTCTTGTCATTAAAAATCTTGACTGCTAAGAAATAATTCTGAATTGGCACCATGTTTCAAAATGACATACGGGGGTTCGGTTTTTTGTATAGTCCAAATGTTAATAAATTAGTTTTGAGTTTGAGACACATAATGTTTGGCAACGGTATAGAATTGTAACTTTATTACTATTAATAACTTGTCAACATTTTGTATATTAGATTTTTATATTTTTTGCCTCTTAATAATAATCTGTTGATTTTCTTTGATATTCTATATGGACTACTTTAATTAAAATTCACTTATGTAACCTTGAATTGGGATATAATAATCTGTCGGTTTAGTATTAAACATTTTCTTAACTTATTAAATGTTGCTCAAATTTTAAAAATCAAGTTACTGGAATAATGTTTTCAACATAGAACTTTTGCGTAAGATCAGCTATTAACTGATCATAAGTTGGGTTACATTGTTTGTACGATCCGAAAGAACTCCATTTTTGCAATTAAATTTTAGCAAACTGATTACAGATCCGCTGCTAAACACTAATTTATATTAACTATCGAATATAACTGAGTTACATTGTTTGTACGATCCCAAAGAACTTCATTTTTCAATTAAGTTTCATCAAACTGATTAAAGATCAGCTGCTTAAAAACTAAGATTTATCTATCAATTAAGCTGATTAACGCTTCTAATATTTTTTTTTTAGTTCTGTTAAATTAAATCTTTTGATTATTTTGCTTACCTATTTTTTTTTAGGAGAAAATTGCTTTTCAATCTTACTTCATTGGTTGGTTGATAATTATGCATATAAAAAGTATTACATTTTGATAGTTTTATTAATTGGCTAAAATTTTGAGATATAATTTATTTGTCAATAATATTTTTAAATAATAGTAAATATTAGCATTTAGTCTGAATTTTATATTTTAAATACAAAATCTGCTTTATTATTTTAAATAATTTTTATTCCTTATAAGAAAAATTTAATTGTTTTCATTTCACTTCATTATATATTGTAAATCTTATTATTGTAGACATATATATATCCTAATTAATTAACGTCTTGTAAGATTCATGTGCGAATAACAAAAACACCTGTGAGAATTGTAGTTCGAGGGATAAATAAATTGGTAATAATGAAATATGTCGTTTTCATTTATTTAATTTTGGATATATCTACAGCGCATTGCCTAAGTATTTTCTAAGAATTGGGGTATTTTAATACCCAAACTTATCTAATCGTTTTACCTTATATAATTTATTTATCTTTTTCTTTCTTCGAGCTCCTAAAACTCTGGCGCCCATAGCCAAATTACATAATACCTTTAAAAACGTTTGCAAATTTTAATTAGCCTATTATTAGAATTAAAACCTATACGAACGCTCTATTTAAAAATCAGCTAACCGAGTCAAACTCACAAATTTATAATGGTTATTCTTGGCGAACCAAAGAGTCATTAAATGACAATAAAATGTAACAAACACTCAAATGTTAAAGAACACCTTTACAATATAAAGTACTTTAGCTCGGTCCGCTGCAGTTAATTTAGTGTTTTGATGTCGTGCAGTAAGATTAAAGCAATACGTCGTGATTTAGATACAAATACCCGTAAACTTCTAGAAATTCACCTGAAATTAGCCTTTAGATGTGAAAGAACCATATTTACATCACCAATGCACAGGCAGAAAAAATCTATTAAATAGTTACACTTAAGTAACAAAAGAAGTTTGAAGCACCTCTGAACAGAAAAAAATGCAGTGAAACCTCTGCAGAATACAGTTATCAACTTGTCATTGAAGCAAAACAGTCCGTCCTTTCCAAAGGCCAAAATTTCGCAATAACACCAAGGAGCATTCTCGTAGAAGGCGTAGTATCCTCCGTTGAAGCGGTAAATTGAATCTCTCCCCAGCCGAAAAACAGCGATGAAGACCTTAAATGAAGGTGAAAACATTATGGTACAGGATAATCTCTTCATATGTATGGACCATCTTAATCAACAACATCATAATATCAAGTTCACAATGGAAATAAATGATAATAATAGAACTATTCCCTTTCTAGATGTATGTCTTTAAAGGAAGGAAAATGATACATTAGGGCATTCTGTGTATAGAGAACCCACGCATACAAAGAGATACTTAAACGCATTTCCACCAGTACAAAATAAATCGGTTATTAACTAGTATTTAGAGCCATTTCGATTTTTGATCCAGATTTTCTAACATCGCATACATCGAAACTGACTAAAGCTCTGAGAGCGAATGGCTATTGCACTGAAGATATTACGCATTCAATTATTAGATATAGTAATCCAACTCCACGAAACGAGAATAATAACGAGCCACCGTTAAGTTGTGTTATTCTTCCCTATATGCACGGCACTACAGACAAAATAGGAAGGTTACTTCGACGGTTACCAACATACTTACAATCTTCAATACACATAAGAAGATTGGACAATGCTTGTGATCCCCAAAAAAAAAAAGATATTGTACCTTTTCAAACAGAAAGAGTATATAAAATTACTCCTGTGGAGATTTGTATGTGGGAGAAACAGGTCGCTCAATATCAACTAGACTTAAGAAACATGAACGATGTATTAAAAAGAAACAAATTGTTCAATTCCAAGGTGCAAACGGCCCAATCTACACCGACGAGGACAAAGCTGAAGCCTTGGCGGATGCCATAGTCCAACAAGGTCAGCTACATCAACATCCAGAGGAGGACGAAGAGCACACCGACGATGTCAACGACTCAGTCAAAGACTTGGATGCTTACCACAACAAAAACTACATCATGTATCACCTGGGGAAATTCGAGACATCATCAGGAAACTGAAGGTTGGAAGAAAGAAAGGATAAAGTGCCCAACATCATTAACTCCATCATAAGGATTTCCCAGCACATGGACTTCATCACTAATAAGATGCAACAGTGAAATACTTCCACAGAGGCCATAGAAATTTTCCTGGACATAAAGTGCGATGGCCAACAGACAATCACAGTCAAGGTGAATGACTCACATTCAGCTCCAAGAGGACTAATAGCTGGAGTACCACAAGGGTCTGTGCTGGGACCTATGCTATACTCCATCTTCTCTCACGATGTTCCAATCGGAGATAAGGGCATAACAGCACTCTACGGTAATGACACAGCCATCCTACATCAAAGCAGAAGCACCCAGATGATGGGTATACGACTGCAAGAGGATATTAATAACCTTCATGACTGGTGTGTCAAATGGAAGGTTAAGATCAACCCCCAGAAGTCCCATGCAATCCTATTCCAGCGTAGGAGACTGGCTCCAAGAGCCAGAATCCGAGTTGGAGACGTAGAAATCCCTTGGTCAAACGAGGCCAAGTACCTAAGGATTACCATGGATAGAAGCTTGACATGGAACAACCATATCAACGCTGCGAGGACAAAAACCAGACAAACAATGAGTAAACTTTATCCATTGCTCTGTCGGATAAGCGAAATGAGACTGAGGACCAAACTGTTACTGATCCAAACACTAGCAAAGAGCCAACTCACTTATGGCTCCACATCCTTCGGATACGCTTCTAAATCCCATCTTATGAAGCTGAAGAGGACTGAAAACAAACTTATTAGGATGAAAGCTGATGCCCCATTTGAAGACTTCATGCGGCAAAAGGCCACCCGAGCCTTCAGGGCAGCCGAAAATCACCCCAACGAAAACCTACGTGACCTGGTAAACTATGATCCACTAGCTCCGATTCGCAACAATTGGACAAGGTACAGGAGACCTAGACACGGGCTCCTGCACTAATATGGTCAAGGATGGACGTAAGAAAATCGAAATTTCTGAGTCTCCGTGCTCCTCAGAAACTGGGTCTTGCTCACAGAAATCCTTAGAGTATCAATAAGTGGCCAACAAACTCCAAGAAGAGAACTCTCAGGTACCTCAGCTGGCTCCGGCGTAAGTTGCAGCTGAACCTGAGGTAAAAGACGCGGATCCCAGGTACTTCAACTGGCTCCGGTGTGAGCTGCAGTTGAACCTGAGGTAAAAGAACACCCCCACCTCAGCCTCAACACTGCAGGATCACGGAACAGCAGTGTCGCTGAGGGCCCAGAAACGAAGACCACCAGGCGTATTGGACGGAGGGACACTAGCAACGGCACACGGGACCACGGGACAGTAGGACGTAGGCAGCGGCAAATCGGACAGACGAAAGAAGGATAGCGGAGAAATATCTCAACCTGGTAAGACGACACTCTTCATTATTAGTAATTTCTTTTATTTCAGATGTCTAGAAGTATCAAGAGGTGGCAAAAAAACCATCCTGTCAAGCGTGGTCCCCCACGACACAGTAAGGACCATGTCCTTTATAGGAGCTTCTCCCGGAAGGACGGCATCAACCCCATCGAAGGATCCTTGGCTAGTCCATTGTTGATCCATCTGATGGGGGCCCGTTGGGGTTTAGTGGGTGTTGTTGACACTGACAGGTGAAAACCTGATAGAGCAACGAGTCCCACACTGTTTTCCCTTCTACCGGAAGGGAATTCGTGCGTAAAAGCATTCCCCATCGTCAAAAAAAAATCTGAGCTCATTCAGTGTTCAGATCTCGAGGAGTTAAGATGCTTTGTGCAATCGAAGGCACAACGTCGGCTAGTAATTCCAATTTTGGACCGGTCTAATCCCAAGAACCATGATTTCTTAATTGACCAAAACCGTGAAAGCTTTCGTTCTATATTATTTGTGCAATCCAAGACGAAATATGGAAAAAGTAATTCAATTTTTCCTAAATCAAATCAAGAACCATGATTTCTTAATTGAATAAAGTCGTGTAAGTTTTCACTGTGTACAATCAATGTTTGGTTTAAAAATTAACCAAGAATAAGTTTATTAGAAATATGCCTCTTAGCTTTCGAATGATCTTTTTCTGGAAGGACTATAAATAGCTAATAATGTCAAATGGAAAGTAATATATGTAGTTCTCAAAAACTTCAAAGATACGCGAAATTACAAGTTAAGATGTAATCTGGAAGGAGACTAAAAACGTTGATTGAAGGAGTTTGTTTGTAACGTTAAATAAGTAGCTTGTTACATCCCGTTCACATATTTGTCCTTAAGAAGACAAGGGCTACTTTTATAATCTAGCAATTAGATCCACTGCAAATAGGAGTACAATCTTTCAAATTAGAAGGCAAATAATAATTTGTCGTTTGAAAATTGGTTACTAATACTGAGTATAACTAATCTGAGACTTCAATTATGCATCATAAATAGTATATTATATAACAAGTGCTGAAAGCGGAAATTTTCAAACGGGAAGATCTTTAGCACAGTGTGTTAGCCTGGTGCAGAAATCCTGCAATTTTTAAAACAATCATTTACACATAATTACAGGTTGTCCAGATTTCGATGGTTTTACGGGGTATCTCGGCTATTTAGAAAGACGTGGTTGCGGTTTTCACATCACAAACTGTTTTTGTGAAAGAAAAGATGCCAAATTAAAATTTTCATAGCCCGCTTTGTTTCTAAAATAGAGGATGAAATTGAAAATGTTGCATTTTGGAACTCCCCTCGTATCTTGGTTATCGTTTAATTTATCAGAAAAGTAAAAAGTGTTTCTAAGGTACTTTTTTACGTATCTATGTATTTTAGTTTTTGCTGCCAGTAGTAATTTTTATGATATGACCCAAAGTTAGGTTTTTTAAATGGGACACCTTATATATTTTTAAATATTGTTTTTGTTTTATAAGAGCTTTACAAAAACATATAACAGTATACGTTTACTTCCAGTATTAAGTTCAATATTAGAACTTTATATTAAAAAAAATGTTAGTAGGGCCAGACGAATTTCAATTTTCACTTTTTAATACCTACTTATTAGCAACTTAAATTATTTACAACTACTTACAACCTACTAATTTACAACGCTAAAAGGCTAACTCAAAACTAAAAATAATTAAACATATAAAAATGAATTTAGAAATATTAATAGCTAATTTTTTTATAAATATTGTTCAAACCGTTGGACGCCATATCTTAAACCAGTTTCGCCTCTTCACCTCAACGCATTCAAAATAATAAATGGCCGCCGCTCTTACTCTCTGAAGACCTCTTCAGTAGCATTTTTCAACTCTTCTATTGTTTGATACTGTCTAGTGTACATTCTATTTTGAAAAGAGATGCAGCACCAATAAATCGGGTGACCTAGGTGGCCATTTTACAGGTCCATTGATTCCAATATGTCCTGGAAAGTTTGCGTGTAAGTAGTCTATTACTATTTGAGCATTATAACCGGGAGCTCCGTCTTCCTGTAAATACAGATCAACAAACATCTTCAGTTATTTCAGACACAACTATTTCCAGAATCTCTTAAGTAGTTAATTGCTTTGCCTTTTACGTGGAAACATAACATGCTTATTTTCCTGAAACCAAACCCTTATGTCGGTTTAAAATACCAGCACTGGTAAAATGCACCTCATCGGACCATATAACAGTTATTTCAAAATTAATGAACGACGGTCTGCGTCACCAGGATGGAAGTTTTGTAGTAAATGAAATTTCGTATGGTTTAAACTTTTTTTTTAATTGTTTAAACCCTGGATTTAACAACGCCGATGGAAGCTTCAATTTTTCGACAAGAATTAGTTGGAATTACCTCAACCGACGGCAACACATTCATGTCGTCAATATCGCGATTTTCCTTGTTATAGGTTTTAGGCCGCGGTTTCACAGACTAGCCATGTTCAATTAAATTTTATTTTATTCTTTAAAAAATTATTGCTTGCCTTCTTCTGGATATTTACAAGGATATCATATTTTAAATATTTAACTAGAATCAGAATAATAAATATCTATAATATATAGTTTCAAAGCTTCATCTGCGTTTTCGTCGCACTGGATATAAGTGACGAGCATGCCGTATTTTTCATAATTTTCGAATATTGCATTGTCTACCATAGCTGAGAAGTCGAATGTTATTAATAAGTTTTAACGCAAATCGAGAAAAAATACGTCAAAGACATTCGTTATTCTGACATAAACTACTTTTTTTATTTCAAATGTCCACCTTGGCCTACTAAGATTTTTTGATCTTTTAATATAAAAACCAGTGGCGGCTCGCGGGTGAAAAAGTAAGTAAAGTGCAAATGAAGCAAGAAAATATCTCAATAATATTTTTTCCAAAATTTTTTTATGTGGACGAGGTAGAATATTTTTTTACGACTTACCTAAATTTTGTATACTAAATCAATTCTCCTATCCTTCATAGCAGCAAATTTATTTATAACATCCTCATAATATGGATGAGTTGCCATAATCTCCTCCAAAAATTTCTTTTTGAATTGAAATATTGCCAAGAGAAGTAAGTCGTTCTTAAGATATTGTATTTCTTAAATAAGTTTTTACACATTTGAGGCAAGAAACACTTCTTTCCACTGAAGCACTTGCCGACGGTATTGTCAAAATAAGGGAAAACAATTTATATGCTTCGGTAAAAATATATTTATTTTTATTAATTTTTTTCACTTGCTTTTGCAGCGATGTATTCCAATTACTCTCATTGGCAAAAATAAGACCAAGCTCATTTTTAAGTCGTTGACTTTTTGAAAATATTTGCCCATATAACTGTAACACATTTTCAAACGGGCCAATCGGAAAATTTAAACTATATTCGTAAAATTTAGCAGAGCCTGCCAAACATGAAAATGTAAGTTTTTCACAGTCTTGAAATCTTAGTGTCATTTCCATTAAAATATGGTCCAATATTTCATAAAAAAAGGTTCTATACTTAGCCCTAATTTCTTCAGGTGGAAGCTTAGCAAGCTCACGTTTGTAATAATTTATTTCTGTAAAAGAATTTGCTTTATGAAACATGGTATTAAAAAATGTTCATTTATTTTTTTACAGAGCGCCTCACGACAGAGTTTTATATTGGATATGCATAAATGAATGTCAAGCGATTTTTTTTGAAGAACGTCAAATAGTATGTCCGTTATTGAGAAAATGTCATTAAATACTAATGCCAGAAACGTGAATTCAAAATCGTTCATCTCACCTAAAAATCCTTTTGCAAGGCGGATTGATTTTTCATCAGATTTGTCACAGTTTGTAATAAATTCAAAGACGTCTTTTAATATATTCCAGTCTTGAACAATTATATTTACTAACTTCGAATTTGAAGTTGTAACAACACCATAAATAAATATAACACAAAACTGTCAAGTTAACTGCAAAGGAACTCACCGGTTGCAGCGAAATCCGCGAAAATAAAAGTAAACAACCACCGCAAACTGAACGACACGTGGGTGTAGTGTACTGGGCCTGCAATTCACCGAGAGCGTTGTATAGCTCTGGGCTCGACGTCATCACGTACGCGATGTCATGGCAACATAGTAGGAAAATCGTAAACTAAACGTAGCACCTCCAGCAAAGTCAAAGCGGTTTGCGCCACTGTTATAGTTGCTATAATAAAGTTCGATTGAAAGTTTTAAAAAGACATGCCGCCAACGGTCAAGTAAAATATTTATGCGAGATGTACAGTTTATTTTTCACCAATTAGGTGAATAAATGAATGTAAAAACTAAAATTTTAAGAGATATATTATAAATAGAGTTAGATGTTGGCTTGTTTATTTGTCCTGGTGAAGTAGCACTTCACCTACTTCACCTGAATAGCCGCCACTGATAAAAACTGCTAATATTGGACTTAATATGGAAATTAAACATTGAGTGTTAGATATTTTCGGAAAGCTTATAACAAAAAAACAAAATATTTAGAAATATATAGGGTATCCCATTAAAAAAACCTTATTTTGGGTAATATCATAAAAATGACTACCCTCAGTAAAAATCAAACTACATCATTGGATTCTGGATTTTTTTTCTCTACATAGTTGGTAAGCCATATCTACCTCGAATTAGAAACCAGTCACGTCATAAAATTGAAAAATAAAAATGTTGCGCATGTGCATTGTCACCAACTTGAAAATGTTTAACATTAAATATGTTTTTGGGTATTTTAAAATATTGCTTTTTAAAATATAGTGCACAAAATAAAGAAAATAATATAAAATACTCGTTTTATAAGACATTTAATCTCGCTCGCCTTCGGCTTGTCTTTTGACCTACGGTTCGTGCTATAAATTCATGTCTTATGAAACTTGTATTTCAATATATTATTTCAAGACCTGTGTTGAATTTTTGTGATATAGCTAAAATAACGGTTTTTGTGAATTTCATAACAAACACTTGTTCAAAATTTCCACTTAATATAAATATTTTACAAATAATAAATCATATGACAATTCTTTCGCCAATACTGTAGCTTCATCAGATGTTAGGTTATAAATAAAAGAGTAATGAAAACTGTAGGAATTAAATATCTGAACCCGTTTTGCGGATATTATACAAGTCAAATATCTTGGATTTTCCGTTATAGCATAAAAAATATTTAACAATGGGGAACCATTTAGGTCTAATTGATCGTTTAATAATATGTTGTTATTCTTATATTTGTTAATTTTCATACTTTCTAGTAAATTGTTTTTCTTTTGTGTTCTACATGTAAAATTTAAAATTCTCATCGAAAGTATGGTTTTCCTTAATTAAATGTTTAGAGTAATTGAAATAATCTTTATACTTTCTGTGACTAAATCTATGCTTATTAATTATTTTTTAAACGTTCTGCCTGTTTGTCCATTGTAACATTTTGAACAGGTTCCGCAATTTAACTTGTAGACACCCGATTTATTCTATTGGTTTGGCTTTCGTCTTATTGTTTTTGATATATCTACCAATAGTTAACCAAAAATTCGATAACATTAAGGGTCGTTTCTCTAATGATACTACGTAGTAAAATCAATAGTTAATAAAAGTAACCTACAAAATATAATTTTCACAAAAGCAGATGAAGAAAAACTATTATAGTTATGAACAAAGATCTTCTAAGTCATTCAACTTTTCGGTTTTGATAAGCTTGAAAAAAATAATTTTGATCCGACAGAACTTTTTCAAAAACTAGTAAAAATATAGTTAAAGCCCTTAGCATATTTACCGAACAAGAGAAATATCAAACATCATTAATGAATCGTCAAGACCCTAAATTATACTCTTTCATTAAGTTACATAAAAATTATTAGACCAATTGTATCCTATATTTCAGCACCAGCAGTAGTTCTTCTAGTTAGTTAATACACATTAAAATATTGTTAAAGTTTAAACCTAAAGAGAGTATAAAAATAGCTTTTAATTAATAAGTAAAATCAATTATTTAACTATTCCAAGTAACGATATACTTTGACACTCATATTTATTCCCGAGTAAACCACCATCTGATGTTATACTATTAGTTAAACAATTTCTTACAAAAAATAATGTTAATCCAATTTATAAACAGGATAGACGCCTTGTCGACCTGTTTGGATCAAAATTATTTTGAAGTTATACAAAACTATGTAAGGAAGGTTTAATAATAGGAAATTCTGTAAGTCTAATTTTAGCTGAGACATTTATGGACCATTTTGAAACTAAAATTCATGAATATTCCCTTAGTAAATTTTTCATTTATTGGTATAGGTATGTTGATGATATATTAGCATGTTTTACTGATGCAGACAGACAATTAGAATCATTTTTACTTTATTTAAATAACCTACACAAAAATATAAATTTTACAGTTGAATTCGAAAATAATAAAGAAGTTAATTTATTAGACTTAACAATATGTATTAAGAGTAATAAGCACGAGTTTCAAATTTTCTATAAGCCATCTCATACAGACATTGCAATATACAATACTTTTAAGCATCCTGTTGCACATAAAATATCAGCATATAGTAGTTTTGTTTATAGATTAATCAAGATATCTCCAACTACGTATCATTAAACGATCACAGTTTTAAATAGTTCTCCATTGTTAAATTTTTATTAGCCTATAACAGAAAATCTAAAATATTTTACCTGGATAATATCCGCAAAACGGGTTCAAGTATTTAATACCTACAGTGTGTGATACACTTTTTTTTTTTTCAAGACGAAGAAAAAAATGGCCCCAGTATAAACGAAAGTCAGGATTCATATTTCAATTTTTCTATTTCAAAAGAGTTTATCTTTTTGTTTATTCAAAGACTGTGGACTTTCGGAAAGATACATAGATCATGATGTCTGATAATAATGAATGAGTTCCTTTCCTTTAACCCATTAACACCAGAGTTATTTTTTTTTAGAGAATTGAAGTGTTTTTCTATTTTTGAAATGATATGTAGGCTAGATGTACGGTATTTATTAAAGTTTTAATGCAGCCTCAATATTAAAAAAAAGGGTTATCATGTGTTTATACTAGGCGTTTGTGAGAATGTTTTGGGAAATAATTAAAAACATATTACAAAATCATGTTTTAGTTAATTAATATGAAATATAGCGAAACATTCAATACATTGCACTTCTGGAACATGGTTTTAACGTGAGAAATGTATACCTCATCCGCGCAAAGTCTTCGTTTTTTATTTGGAAAAGGAATTACCAAATGATTCATGCCGTCTTAACGAAGTGTGTCGGAAACTCTGTTTAGGGATAATGATATCGGTGATATAGCTGATCTTTCTGATCCTAGAGAACACCATAAGTTTCAAGGTAAGTTTGAACAATTGATCTTCTGAACTCTAATTGAGACATACATCCATCTGATTTTCGGTGAATTTGCCAACCATTATGAACACATACGCCAATAATCCACGTAAAAAGAGATCTTACCACTATATTGGGCAATATTTTGGTCCATGCGATCTGTCCCCCCATATTGTTATTGTGGCGTACATTTGCAACGGGTTCTATGCCAAAGCAAGTCGACGCTACAGTCCACCCACTTCACAATTATAATACCATCACTTTTATCTATAATGGACTCTTGAGAGCCTCATGTTCTTTTAGACATTGCTTTTTTGGTAGTGAGAGGATTATTTTTAGGCAGTCTGTTGTCTCTGACCGTTCCGATTGCCTGATATACGTTATCTCGAAGAAACCTCAATAAAGTAATTGCAGTGAATAAATTATCGAAATATAATTTATATGGAAAAAATTCTTTCACATTTACAAAACAAATAATTTTCATATTCTTCATATCGGCCAGGATTATTACCCTGGTACATCTTACAATTAACAACATAACCTGAGGGGGTATTGAGACACCACATCTTATTCCCGAAGCGGATCGGTTTACCTCGTATAAACCGTTTGCAGCCATGTTTTCCATAGTATTTTACCATGCTCTCATCATAACAAAGAAGTTCTTCGGGTTCAAATAATTTCAAGCAGTTATTTTCTAGTTTGCTTCGGGTTATGTATTGTCGGCAAAATGGATCGAAATGACAAATTTCCAAGGAACGATTTTCGATTATAAACTAGCTCATTTCTCATATCAATTCCCTCGTTCCAATAAAATCTTTTCTCCGGAAGTTCATTATAACCAGTGAGAATGAATGAGAACAGCTGAGAAACATTTTATTTCTGTAGTTGTAATTTTTGGATCTGGGTGATTCAAATACAAAGCATATTTCCTTGATTGCTCTACCAAAAGATTCTCAATTGTATCATCAAAAAACTTCTCGAATAACTCAACTTTGTGGGGTTGTGACTTTATAATTATTATTATATGAAATTTTACAGAAAATACGCTGATTTGGAACGCCTTTAACCCATGCAATTTTCTGAAGATTGGGACATTGAAAATTTTTACCTGACATGATAACTATTGGCATTTAATTAGACAATGGGGTCATCTCTTTATTCTCCTGTACTTCGGAGCATTCACCAGAATCACCAGTGTTGCGTATCTACCTAATAATACACCCTCAGATGTTTAGTTGTTAATTTTAAATAGTGGTATTTAGGTGTAAACTAATAACTAAGATATACTTACTCAAATCTAGGCTCCATCGCACTTTACACAAAAAAAAATATCGGTGCAAATAAAATGATCCTATCAGTACAATACGAAACAATGAAATGAAATGGCGGCCGAAAATTAACGTGCTTATTGATTTGTAAACGATCTGTGGCGTCATCTAGGAATAAATTCCTTAAGTAACGGTACAATTTAGCTTGGATCACAACCCTTCAGCTGTAACTGTATGGTTACGTTAGGCGCTAATGGGCTAACATCCCCCTATTTCTGTAGCCCCCGAAGGCGGCAATATAGTAAAATCTACTAACGTAAAATTGAATAAGTTAAATTGTTGTAGTTGCTGTTGAGCTCATTGTCTGCGCGGCTCATTCATCAGAGCATTTACCTCGAATGCAAAAAAGTTCTGGGTTCGAATCCCCACGAAGACAAATAACTTTTTTAATTTTAATTTTTTTGAAATGCCGAATAAACAGTTTTGGAAAATTATAATAATAAAATACAGACCACCAAAAGCAACAATAATTTCAAAACTAGTCTGAAATTAATATTATTAGTCAGAGATCTGCTTTGGGGTGCTGCTGAAATCGCTATATGTCTACGATGCATTCAAATGATAGATACATAGATCTAATTGTCTGATAATCGTGAATGAATTCCTTTTCTCTGTAACACCCTCCTCGTTTTGTAGCCGCCGAAGGCTGAATACAGTAAAATCCACTAACATACAACTGAATAAGTTAATTTGTCGTAGTTGGTTTAAACTCATGGTTTTCGTGGCTTAATGATCAGAGCGTTAATTTTCTGAAATGCGGAATAAATAATTTTGAGAAATCATCAATCAAAATCAAAATTTTGTTGAAATATCATAGAACTTAATAAGCAATAACTCTTCTGGCTTAATAACCTAAATAATGAAATAGGTAAGTGCATCAGAAGGTGTGTATTGGATATTCTCTTAAAAAAGCGAGCTGTTTTCAACGGAATGGACAATATTTCAGCAAGAAGCATTTTAGAAGTTTTACGAAAGCTAAATGTCTTGTATATAAGCCAAATTTTATAAAACTTTTATTTGATAGAAGGCTATATGCTAGCAATTTCTGTAGAGTAATTTATTTGCTACCATTTAATGAAATTAAATTAGTTTGATTTAAAAGTTTTCTAGTGTGGACTTTTGAAGACTTGAATTAATAGCATTTTCTTTTAGAGTGAATTCTAATTTTTGATGAGAAAAAAAGGTATTTCCAGTAAAACTATTTTTAACTTATTAATGAAACATTGCAAACGTTTCAAACACTTTGATGATTTGTAACATCGCTTTTCGGGTTTCCATTCAAGTTGATTTAATCTAGTTAAGCTATTTCTGGCGTTTCAGTTACCAAACGAATCGGTTTCCAGTCGGACATTTCAGTAATTACATAATTTGTACGGTATCGTCTTGCTAAATCTTGGATAGGTTGTTGTAGTCGTTCCCATTATTAAATAAAAAAGATAACAAAGGAAGTAAATAATTATAAAATAATCATTATTTTTCTAGAATTATCTAATTCGAGATTTATTTTAAAATAAATAAAAATGAACAAGATGGTACTTTTATTGCTACTTATTTTGCTCTTAAAACCATATTGTCATTATATGAAATGAAATTCAATTTTATTAAGGTGTGCTATATTTTTGTTGCACCTGATCAATTAAATATAATTTATTAAGAAATTTAATCAAGATTATACCGATGAACACGTGTTCCTTTTGTAGTAAATTGGGGCAAAATCGAAAGAGAATTTCTTCAGAAAGGACTTTTTGTATGTTCTCTTCTTACTGATTACGTTTACATTATTTTGTGATAAACAGAGGTACAACACCATTAATTTTTTGATTATTGTCCGATTTTTAAAAACTTTTTTTAATTATACACAACTTTCACAAAAGAAATAATATTTAGTAGGTCTTGTTTGATTTTCGAGATTCAGGGCGTTAAAGTTTAAAAAAAATTATGATTTTTTTAATTATTCCGAAATACTAAGAGATATTTGATTAAGATTTGGCACAACCTCATAGGTATTTAAAGGCTCAATTTTGACATTATTTAACAATTTTTATTGAAACCATGGGCGTAAGTATGGAAAACCATCCCTGATTTTCTTTATTAAAAAAATGGTGCGCCACTGATTTTTTAAAAATTACTAGCTTCATCATTTAAGGGGGTAAGTATAACTAAACAAAAAAATCCTCTTAGTATTTTGTGATACGACAAGTCTTTTTCGAGACAAAGAACAAATTGAATTTCGATGCACTTTTTCAGATACAAGGTGTTAAAATTAAAAAAAATACATTTATTAATTTAAAAAAAATAAATTTTTTTAATTCAAGGCTTTACATTTCAAAAAGAGGGCATTTGCGGACATTATATATTAAAACTTTTTTATTAGCATAATCCAAGGAATCACTTTAACTAAAACTGGACCAAAGGTGCCAGAGGCGTTACTTACCCTTAATGAAAAGCTAGTAGTTTTTTTAATAATCAGTTTCGTATCATTTTCCGATTAAGAAATTCAGGGATGGTTACCCATGTCTACGCCCATGGTTAAAATAAAAGTTGTTGACTTCTGTCAAAAATATAACCTTTAAATACCTATGATTTTGTGCCAAATCTTAATTAAATAATTCTTACTGTCTCGGAATTACTAAAAAAGTCTTTTTTTTCTAAATTTTAACACCCCATGTTCCTATAAACTTCTCGTCTTATTTTCTTACCTGCCTTTAACCATTGACACATGTTTTTTGAAACACCCTGTATGTAACGAATATTTTGTTTTCTTGGATATTTTAAACTACCTCGACCTTTCGGCAGAATACCCTTCTCCTTTTCAAAATGTTTAGCCTAGAAGCAAAACAAAGACAACATAAATTTCCTAATACAATTTTTTTTTCATAATTTACCATTTACAAACTACATACAAAAAAGAGACAAAACAACAATGTTGTCTGATATGTGACCCAGAATCGCATAAGAGACATTGTTCTTTTGAGTGTTTTCCTTGCCACGTAAAAGCGATGTATTGTAGTCGTGAAAAATCACCCTTCCAGGTTTTTACATATCTTCACGTTTTAGAGTCCCTGTTGGTGAAAAATCAAGAGTCATAAGTGAATGAATGGTTACATTTTGGTGGGTAAAAATCCAATATGGTGAAACAAAATGGCGGCTTAGTAAATTGTTAAAACAAATATTACTAAAAAACTACTTATCTAATTTATTTGACATTTTGTACAAAAATTAAATACTACGTAGAAATGATCTGGTAAAATTTTAGCATGAATTCAAGATTGCGAAACAAAATGGCGGCTTGGTGAAATGTTAAAAAATTATTACTAAAAAACTACTTACCCAATTTATCTGAAATTTTCCACAAAAATCGAGTATACGTAGAAATCTGGTAAAATTTAGGTGCGAATCCAAGATGGCGAAAGAAAATGGCGGCTTAAAAAATCAGCATGACAAAGCTACTTATTAGATTGATTTCAAATTGTTTGGAAGAATTAAGCGTGATATAGATATGAACTGGTAAAATTGTAGTAATCCAAATGGCGTTGGAAAGACAGTATATCTATCTATATGCGTTACTAAATGACTATGTGCGAAACCAAATTGGGTCTCACTTCACAATTCCTAAAAGAAGAAAAGATTCATCGTGTAGACAACATATAAAAAACAGGATATCCTACAACACAATTCTCATAAGCTTGTTCCAAGAGACTGTTATGCTGTTAATTCGCCGATACAAAAACAAGACTGATTCCTACGTAAAAAGGTCAGCATTTTACTCGAATTATATTAGACGTCGTTTCTGGAAAAGTTTAGGCAAGCCTAGAATAAATCGTTGTAGCTTAGTATTCTCATCTATAATTGGATTTGATTCCTATGAATTAGAATCCCGGCATATATAATGCAACTTTCAAAACATTGCTATAATATTACTTATTTTCTGTTTAACATGCACACACCATCAACCATCACAAATTCATATTGTGCCATTAACTGAAAATTTTATAATACGGAAACGATATGGAGTTATATTAAAATCGAAGTATAACAGCGATTTTTATGATAACAGATTAAAACATATCTCTCTTAAGTCTCATATATTCAAAAAGACCTAACATTCAGCGATATGCTCTATGAAAATAGTAGTGATAGGGACGTAAGAGTGAGGGGTATTGACCTTCAAAACATGTCAAGGTCATAACACCCCCCCCACCAAACAAAGATATCAAAGTCATTTGAAAGTCAAACTTAAGGTCGAAAAATTTGACCTTCAAAAAATCTCAAGGTTAATTTACATAGCAAACGCATCACTTAATAACAAGCATCCCACCAGTGAACCTCATCTCGAGGTCAAATGGGTCCAAGGTCAAGAGGACGGGTCTTCGGGGCGAGGGTGACAGAGACGTATAAGGGAGGGGGTGTTGACCTTCAAAAAAAAAATATCAAGGTCAACTGGAGCCAAGGTCAAGTGGGAGGGGCGCGTACATGGTGAGGGGCAGGGACGTAAAAAAAGGGGTGGTGCATGGGTGACCTTCAAAACTTTCAAGTTCAAACCCAAGGTCAAATGGACGGGCCCCCTCAAGGTCAAATAACGTCACACAAGTGGGCGAGGCCCCCTCAGAGCGAGGAGGCAGGGACGTAAGAATGGAGGTTCAGAGGTTCTCACTCAACTGACACACAAATCGCACTATATGGAGAAAGCTATTAATACAAACCTCTTGAAATAGCTTTATAACGGACACCATAAAACAGGCAAAAATAGTCTTACCATATATAAAAGGCACCACACATAGAACTGGAAGAATTATCAGAAAACACAACATGCGAACAATGTATAAGTTATAAGCAACCATAGGTAAATTACTTGGAAACACAAAGGACAAAATTACACTGGGCCAACACAAGCACACTGTCTTAGTAAATTCTAATAATTTTGTCAGTCCTGTCGCCAATGGAAATCTC
The DNA here is from genome assembly GCA_030620095.1 of Kuschelorhynchus macadamiae. Classification (NCBI taxonomy): domain Eukaryota; kingdom Metazoa; phylum Arthropoda; class Insecta; order Coleoptera; family Curculionidae; genus Kuschelorhynchus; species Kuschelorhynchus macadamiae. The sequence continues at coordinate 209,385 of JAUTXW010000537.1, read as the reverse complement.
TCTAGCAGTTATAGTTTTTTCTCATTTCGAAGACATTAAGAGAAGAGTTCTACTATTGAACTGATGTGTTATTCTTTTTTAATGTAAATTTATATTTACTGCTAGAATTTAATGCATTTTCCATAGCCACGTTAAAAAATATTAATATTATTACACACCATTTTTCCAGGATTTTTAAGTAGAAAATGTATGCAGAACCGTTTCTCGCTACATCGATGGATGGATCTGAGGTTTTTTTAAATATAGTATGCCCATGTTATTATTGCCAACGAGTTAATTCACCTATGCTAATTTTATGTTGGTAATTCCCTTATTGTATGCGGCAGCCCATCTGTTAATTCCCTGAGCGAAAAATAAATTTGTCTCCGGTTTCGAAGGGAAATAAAATTGTATTTGGTTTTAGATATAACGAGTAAGGTCCCGTCGAAATTCGACGGCTATTGTAGTTTTAAAACAGCTGAAAATTTAAAAATAAAAAGTGACTCCCTATCCCAAGATTTAGAGGTGTAGATATTTACAAATCACTACTTCGCCAGCTTTGAAAATATTTACTAATCCTATAAAAACTAACCCAGCTCGATAAAACTAAACTGACGAAATTTCTGCTAACCTTCTCTAAAAAGGAAATTTTACATCGTGTCAATGTTACTGACCTTTTAAAAGCAAAATCAATTGCAACAATTGAACCAAAATCCAAACAACGAACGATATGTAGAAAATCCGTCGAGACTCTTTAAACAGTTGGGCTAACAAATCCAGCGCAGCGCAGCGTTGCCATCTTCTCTTTCTTTGGGGATATGAGTTTAATTAAATTAACTTCATTTTTATAATGCGCTTGAGACCTAATTCCTATACCAATTTTTTATAAATCATATTTCGCTAGAAATCAACACAGCATTTAAAAAATACGTTGAAGTTTACTTCTAGAAAATAATGTCTATTAGCGGGATTCTCCACTTTTTAATGAAATCAAGGCTACTGAGGGTAGGGTGTTTTTTAATAATGCCTCTCTCGAACTCAGAGCGGAAGGCAGTCACCAACAGGACTACATGTGAACTAATCTGTCTACTGTCGTTAAAATATATTTTTTGTATTTATTTTATTTTTTTTTATCCGGAACTTCCTACGCTATGAATATTTCATTTAATGAGAAATAGTGAATTGTGATCCAATTTAGTTCAGCATATAATCATTTAGTCACACATACTGTCCTTTTAAAGATTTTTATTGGGCGTCATTTTGTTCAGCCATATTGGATTCGTACCAATTTTACTAGTTTCTGCCTATGCCACACTTGTTTTTGGACAAAATTTAAAATAAATTGAATGAGTAGCTTTTTACACTGTTTTCTTAAATATTTATTTAGGCCGCAATTTTATTGCGAGATGTTGAAATTTAACAGTATATCACATTTCATTGTTGTGTCAATCAATGAACAAAAAAGTCTTTTACGTTAACTTTTGAAACAAATTATTCCGGAGTTCGTACCACAATATTACCAGTTTAACTCTACATTACATTCAGTTAGTTCTTGCACAAAATTTGAAATCATTCTAATAAATCGTTTCTTGAGTCTGATTTTTTAAATATTTTATTTTGATTTGCCGTGTGGGATTCGTACCGCTATGCCGCGAAAGGCAAAGAGAACGACCGACGGACTTGAGAAAAACATGTTTTTTCGCATCTAGCGGCCCTAAAACATAATGTTCTGTAAAAACCTGGAATGATAATTTTTTCACAATTACAATACGAGGAAAAATAAAAATACACTTTAGACAGAAAATAATTAAATTGCGTCATTTAACTTATTTTTTTACATACCTCGTATGAGAGAAGTACTGTAATCGTCAAGAAAACATCCCTGCGAGATTCTTTTAGAACTTCACGTTTCAGGGTCCTTAGATGCCAAAAAATATGTTTTCTCAATTCCGTCGGTCTGTGTGTCTGTCTGCTGGCATAGCTAAAAAACTGCTTACCCGATAACATAACATTTTGGTAAAATCCAATATGGCGAATCAAAATGACAATTTATCTTTTTGCGACATAGCTAAACGACTTTTTACCTGATTGACGTCAAATTTTGGTCGAAAATTAAGGGTCTTCTTAGAATGACTTGGTAATATTTTGGTAAAAATCCATGAATGCCTAGTAATTTGTTGAAAAAATAATTACTAAGAACCACTTATTAAATTTACCTCAAATTTGAAATAAAAATTAAGCGTGACGAGAAAATTTCGGAACGAATCCAAAATGGCAGCCTAATAAAATGTTTGAAAAGTCAGTATGAAAAAACTACTGAATCGAATTTTGCGCAAGAATTTAGGTGTGATATAAAGATGAACTGGTGAAATTTTGGTACGTATTCAACCCGATGAAAGAAAATGGCGGACAAATAAAATTTTTAAATAATCAGCGTAAAAAACCTTCCTATTCAATTCAAAATTTGCAAAAAAAATAGACGTGATACAGGGATGAACTGGTAAATTTTAGTATAAATTGAGTATGGTGCAATAAAATGGTGGCCAAATATTTTTTTTATTATTTCTTATTTCGGTTTCATAACGTTCTCCGACGTTTTCCGATACCCAGTCTCCACTCGGTGCGGTCATTTCATTGGCCTTCTTTCAGCTCTCTGTCTTGCATTTCACTATCAATGCCCTCTCGCCAGCTTTTTCTTGCTCTAGCTCTTTTTCTTCTTCCCGCTGATGTCCATTCTAATATTTGTTTTGAGTCTCTCTAGTGTCATTCTCTGGACGTGTTCATACCATCTTAATTGTTTCACCCTTATTTCTTCGTCTATGGTCTGCTTCACCCCCATAATTTCACGGATTCTCTCGTTTCTTATTCTTTCCATCCTCGATCTTCCGGCTGCTCGCCTCCAGTAATCCATTTCATTTAATGGATTTTTCTTTTAGCTGCCATACTTCATTCCCATACAATAATTTTTACTATTGTGTTGTATATTCGGCGCTTATTCTCTTTGTTGACCTTCTGGTCTCATAAAATACTGTTTAGTGATCTAATAGCTTTTCTGCCCAGAATATTTCTTTCTTTTATGGCGTCGTCGAGAGTTCCGTTGGTGGTAATATTAAGACCCAAATATTTATAGGTACTGCATGATTTAAAGCTATGTCCGCCTTCCGCCGCTAGATCCTGCTGCGCCACACCTATGCATATATATTCTGTCTTTGTTGACTTCTAGACCCCATTTGTCGTGTTCTTCAGTAGGTTTCCTAGTCATGTATTCTAGGTCTTCCAGCTCTTGGGCCACTACTATTTGATAATCTGTAAAACTAAGAGTGTACAGAATAGTGTCGTTTAGCTGGATTCTCATATTTTTACATTTTTGTTTCCATTTAAGAAGTACTTTTTCCAGGAAAATCTTAAAAAGCGTTGGTGAGAGGCAGCAGCCCTGTTTAAAACCTTTATTTGGTGAAAAACCTATTTATATTCGAATGTAGCAATCTTGGTATAGGACTTGTACTGCTTTAATCAGATTAGAATTTATGTTTGTTGTTTTTAGTGATTCCCAGAGTTTTGTTAGTGTGACGCTATCGTACGCTTTTTTCAAGTCTACATCGAGAAACTGCAAATCTTTGTTAACCGCTGTCATCTTTTCTATGAGCTGAGTTAGACGGAAGAGTTGGTCTACGGTCGACTTTTCCACTGAACCCGGCTTGCTCTTCCGCCTCGCTCGCGCCGCTATATTCTCGCTTTATTCTTGCTTTTATCACTTTTCCGTATATTCTACTTATTGTTCCCATGACCCCGATAGTTTTCGCAGCTCTCTTTGGTGCCCTTTTTATGTATAGGTGTTACGAAGGATAGTTTCCATTCATTTGGTATTTAGCTATTTAGGCATTTTTGGAATAGATTAGTTAGATGTTCAAGTAACTTTGGTGTACCATATTTTATTAATTCTGCGGGTATATTTCCCGTGCAATCAGTGTAAGAAGCTATTTCTTTAAATTTATCCCAAAAATAAAGTGTAACATAGGTGGAAACTGGTAAAGTATTGGTACGAATTCAGTATGGTGGGCTATTAAAATGTTTAAGAAACAATATAAAAAATCGGTATATTTCCTTTACTAGGAACTTATTATTAATCCTTTCTTTTATTAGAAATAGGAAAATATTTAGTTTTACATAAGGGAACTTCAGGCTAATTGGGTAAAAACCAATCTATAAGGGAACTTAACCGGAAAATTCTTCTTAAGTCCTTCTTCTACAAAAATAAAAAATACAATTTATAGATCTGCTAATGAGTATGTACGGAACTAAGTAGGGACATACTTCACTATTCCTAATAAAAGCTAATTCATAACGAATGATGTTCCGGGTAAATAAAATTTAGCGATATTTGAAATTTTGTGTGGAAAACCACCGTAAACAGACGAGTTTACATGATACGTAATTTTTTTAAATACTTTTTCAGTCAGTGTATACGGAGAATTTTTTTGCTAAGTTGGCTAAGCGAGAATGTGGTTGTGAATTTTTATTTTCAAAAATTGCATTGTATACGATTTTTTTCCTGAAAAAAATAAATAATAAAAGATTTGAAAAATGCAGATAAAGTGCTCCATCCAAAAACAAGCTGTCAAGTGCGCGTTACAATTGCCCTCAACTCAATATATCAGTCCCGAGAGGCAACACCAGTTAACAGACCAACTGAAAATCTTCTGGTTATTCTAGGACCTTGCTTTTGCATAGAGATGCAAAAGCAAAAATAACAATTTATTAAGTAAATTTTTAGTGTTGCAGAATAATGCACGAATTTGTTACTAGAGTAAGTTTCACTAGATAAAAAAGGCTGTCAAAGCTTCAGTGTGGTGTTAGGGGTATAGGCACAGTTTAAGAAAGAAATAGTGCTCTCACTCCTTTGTTGTGCTCCCGAAAGCCGGCTTTTTTTGCGACCAGTTGTAAATCACAGCGAGCACCTGCAGCTAGCAGCTAAATGAAAAAAAATATATGAGGCCGCGCGTTATTTTATCGCAATGAATGCATCTACGGGGAACAATCAATAACTGTATTAGTTACTTTAGGTATTCAAATTAATATTTAGAGTAGTAGATGTTCAGCTAAGCTAATAAAAGATTAACTTATGGACTAAATTTGATAGGTATTAACAACAAATATAAAATAAAAATGTGTTAATTAAATTTGCGAAATGATACAAAGAACTTCCAACAATTAGTTTATTGTAATTTAAATTACAAAAATTATCCGAACTTCAAAAATATTCTATCAAGTTTTTAGCAATGGAGAATGGGAATACATGTTCCCTAAAAAAAGCAATATCCTAATAGCATGACACTTAAATGGCTAATTCTTAAAACTAATAGTCGTAAATCTAATAACGTAATTATTATTATGTTATACGTAGAAACTACATTATTTTCAACAAAAATCAATGTTTTTAAAAAAACTGAAATTATCGACAATATTAAACTGGCCTGCATTTAATAAGCCAAACCAAGAGCAAGTGTCTTCCCCTTTTCTCAAGACCGTCTCCACACTCTAGGTATCATCTTACATTCTCCAGAAATTGTCATTTTTTAATTTTAATATTTTGTTCCGCCATCTTAAATTAATACCACGATTTTACTAGTTCACCTCTATATTACAATTAGTTATGGCAGTTAGTTATGGCACACAATTTGAAATGATTGATGTAGTTAGATGATTAAGTAGTTTTTTCAGGCTGAATGTTTAAATATTTTATTAAACCGCCATTTTGTTCCGCCGTCTTGGATTCGTACTAAAATTTTACCAGTTAATTCCTACATAATAGTTGATTTTTTAACAAAATTTGAGATAAATTGGATAATTAGTTTTTTTAGTAATAATTTCTTTAATGTTTCGCTAGGCCGCCGTTTTGTTCCGGCATACTGGATTTTAACCAAAATATTACCAGGTCATCCCCACATGAGCATTAATTTTTGACTAAAATTTGAAACCAATCTGATAAGTGGTTTTTAAGTTATGCCGCGAACTGACACACAGACAGAGAAACCGACAGACGGACCGACGGACATGATAAAACCGGACATGATAAAACATATTTTTGGCATCTAGGGACGCCAAAACGCGAAGATATATAAAACCTGAGATGGTGATTTTTTTCAGAATACAATAATTTTATTTGGCCGCCATTTTGTTCCGCCATCTTGAATTAGTACCACACTTTTACTAGTTCATCTCTATACAACAATTAGTTGTGGTTCACAATTTGAAATCAGTTCATTAAATAGTTTTTTCATGCTGAATTTTTAAATATTTTATTAAACCGTCATTTTGTTCCGCCATCTTGGATCGCTACCAATTGATTTCTATCTAATACTTGATTGTTGTGCAAAATTTGGGATAAATTGGATAAGCACTTTCTTAGTAATAATTTTTTTAACATTTCACTAGTCTACCATTTTGTTTTGCTCTAATAGATTTTTACCAAAATGTTACCAGGTCATCAACATTTGACCCATAATTTTTTATCAAAATTTGTCAATCGGGTTAAAAGTTTTTTAGCTATGCCGCGAACAGACAGCCCGACAGACCGACAGACAGACAGACCGACTGAATCGAGTTTTTCATGTTTTAGTCATCTAGGGACCTTGAAACATAAACATCTGAAAAAATCTCGGAGGGTGATTTTTTCATGACTACGATACTTCCCTTTTATGAGAGAAGTAAAAATATTGATATTTAAAAGAACTCAAATTGAGCACAATCGATTCATGCTAGGCTAGGCAGGAGTCATTTATAGTTTTGGAGGCTGAATGTACATTTTTAGAGCAAAACTAGTAATGGTATATTATTAACATACAAAATTTGAGAAAAATCGTTATTATGCCCATTTTACCGGAATTAAGTTCTTGGCCAAATGTCAGTAATAAAAATTAATAATAAACAACTTTTAAAAGTTCTTTAAACATACCTTGCTGGATCTTGAGGAATTCAAAAACATGACACATTTCTCCTATTTATGTTAACGTCACATCCATTAACATTGCAGTAAGAAGAATGACTAGCTTGAGAAACCATTTCCAAAATTATCTTCAAAAAGTTACATTTATACGCACTCTTGTTTCAAATTCTATATTTTTGCTCACCACGTACAACGCTCTGTAAACAAGTAGGTTTAAAATCTTAAGACACCGCGTACCTAACCACTGCGAAGTGACCTGCTGACTGACCGCTAGAGGGAAATTTATTGCGGAATAGCCAAATGCTTGGACTATTTGTAATATATATATATATATATATATATATATATATATATATATATATATATATATATATATATATATATATATATATATATATATATATATATATATATATATATATAGACTCTGGTATAGGGATGTACTTCAGAGTGAACCAGAACGTAAACTTCAACTAGGACTCTCCTTAAAAAAAACAGTTTGAACTCATTCCCAAAAACTGGTCGCAACATTTGGTTCCACAAACCTTAAGTAAACAGAGGATTATCTAGTATTTTCAATCACTTTTACAAAATAAAAATAACAAAACGCTACTTAATTAGAACTTAATTATAGAATAATTAAAATTGTATAGAAATATGTCAACCCAACAAAGAAACTAGTTGTACAATTATAAAGATAATAAACGTTGCTTATTAAAAACAAGGACATGGCGCAAATTAAACATGATTTGGGTTCCATAAAACTTGCTCTTATATGTTAGTATGTTGTTGTCGTTCCTACAAGGAAACTTGTTTGCCATTGCGCCATACCTCGCAAAACTACAGGCTGAGTTAAAAATCGAGGGTCAAAAGTTGAATATTTGCAATTTACCGATTTTTACATAAACCTGTTAGATTATTCATTATGCCCCTATAAAGAAATGTTTGCTACTTCACTGGCACTACCTTGCGAACTACAGGATGAGTCAAAAATCGGAGGCCAAAATTGTATATTTCTAATTTGCCTATTTTTGCATAGTTTTATTTCGGGTCTTGAAAATTATTTTGTATTTTTTTAGTTATGTAATATTTAACCGTAATGGAGTTATTCTGACTTGTATTGAAGATTTATTCAAGGTAAAAGCATAATTAGTGCATATCTTTTTCACTTTATTAAAAATATTTTAATATTATAAGGTTCAATCCTGCTATTACTCTAAAAATAAGATTTAAGAATGTTAATAAGAAAAGAATATTATATATAATAACATGAACTATATAAGACATAAAAAATTATGCACCAACCATTTTTTTGGTAGGAAGCACTTAATTTGTTTTTAGCGTATACTCCACAAATTGTTAAATACTACATTTTTCATAAAAATATAATTACAGAAATTTAACTAGATTAACCATAACATGTTTCAAAACACAATTTCAAACCCACTTCAGCTTATGAACTTTATATTACTGATTCAGCTTGTGAAACTTTTCACGTTTTGTAAATAGCAGTACGTAAACAAACCCGCTGTTCTCCCCTACCGCATTTAATTCTTCGTCCTTGGGTTATCAAAGCATTTGCGATAGGCGTTATGTGTCTTCCTATATATTTAATCTACGCAAATTATAGGATTCTAAAATTCATGAAACAAGAGGGTAATTTGGCGACATTGCCGCAGCAGACTGCTGCTAGCTGGATAAATCAGGCAACCCAATGGTTTAAAGCGTATTCAAGGCAGACTAACAATGAATGCAAACAGAAGCCATATTTTAATTTCGAAATATATAAGCCAGAATATAATAAATTATAGAAATTTAAAATGAAAGTGCTACAAGCTAAAATACTTTACTTACACTGTTGAAAAACTGCCTTCCCTTAGCATTTGTTTGTCAATGTCAGTTTGCTTTCTAGACAAAACATTTCTGTAGCTGGTTTTAGCTCATTGTAATTACGGTGGGCTTTGTCTCTAAGTTTTAATAAAAGTTGTATGTTGCATTAAAATATTGTTGTTTCCTCGGTCTTACTAGACTACTCCAAGGGATTTGATGTTTTGTGTTCTCCGTTAGTTGCTTGATGAACGACCTTCGCTGCTGAGTTGTGTCTCGCAGCTGCCCTTCTTGTAACTACGTATATTAAAGCTTTTTATGTATGTGGTCTTGTTTTATGTGATATCTGTGTCTTCCGTGGAGTGTTTTTTCCAGACCAGGTGTTCATCTTTTCTAGGCGTGATTGGATGTGACTGTGTACGTCTGCTACGTGGCTCGTTTGAGTCAGGTCGAGCGGTGTATAATTCTTGCCTACCTTCATTATTGCCTTGTCGAGGTTAGTTTGTTTTGTTGTGGAAGAATTTTCAGAGAGAGTTCATAGATTTGTTTTTTTGTTTAGCTATTGTATATATATATATATATATATATATATATATATATATATATATATATATAATTTCCTTGCATGCGTTGGGGTGTAACTTCCTGTGTTGGGTGGAAAAACTGGAAAATGTGCTAGATTTTAAAATAATTTCAATAATTTGACCAGCGAGAGCGTTATGTGTCGAGGGAAACTGTTTGTACCAGAAGTTATGAATGTTATCTATTTCAGGACATCTCCAGTCGTGCGTGTGGTGTATTTGATTGTTTCTGCAACTTCTTGTGTTGTCATTGCAAAGTCCTCTTGTTTCTCCAAACACTTATGTCTGTCTTCTTCCGCATAATCCATGAAGAGTCATTATTGTGTAGTTTCGGTTCTGACTAAATGCTTTTCTATTATTCGGTAATTTCTTGTTTGGTTGGTGTTTCTATTACTCGTGCCTTCTCATTGCTCATGGTTTTTTGGTAGAACTGTTTTTCGTTTATTCGAAACAGGTTGTTAGCGTCATACACGGATAATTTTTGCTTCAGAATATCAAGGATTTCTGTAAGCACGTGATCAGGAGATGTAGATTTAATTTTCTGTACACTTTGTGTGATACGTTTTGATTTGTTGCCGTTCATGAATTGGGTAAGATGTCCTAATTCTTTTCTAGTTAATTTTGTTTTCTATCCTTATCTGTCATTTGAATTTTGAATTTGAATGTCCTCTCAGTTGTGCTCGCATTCGTTATTTAATCGGGTATTATGTGTTCGTTGATAGTCTTTAGGATTTTTTGTGTATCCCGTTTGAAGATTACACGAGGAATAGGATCTCTTGTTGTAGAGTCGGTGCCTGGCCATTTGGTTAGATGTGACTCCATTTCTACTTTGATTGTTTGTGTGACAGACGGTCCGAAGTGTAGCTGTGTGTATGGTGCTTTGGGTGAATGATTTACTTATCCTGTGCGCTGTGTGGTGCTTTTCATTTGTTGTGGGTTGTTGCTGGGTCTTCGCCCCTGCTGGGCATTGAGTGATGTTCCAGATCCTCTTGCGCAAAGTTGGGCTGGTTTGTATATTGGATCGGTTCGGCATCTACACCACCGTCCTCAAGGTTTGGTTGATGGATGTTTAGTTCAGCAGCTACCATGGTTTTGATGTTTTACAATGCAAGTGGTGTAAGCTTACTGGTCTTAGTGGTGACTCTTTTTTGATCTATTACTTCCTGTTCTGTGACAAATGATTTGTATTCTGGATAGTGTGCTATGAAAAGTGTATGCAGTTTATATCCGTTTGCTGATGAAATTGTCTCAAGTTTGGTAGCGGTGTAGTCGAAATGCATCACCGTTCGATTTATTTCATCTGTCCAGTTTAACCTCTTCTTTAGTTTGCCTGTCTTGGTGGTTGCAGGTAGTCGTTGCTATATAGTCGCTGTTGTAATGGGCTCAAGTTATTGTGTTTGGTAAGAATCTGTGTCAGATGTATTTGTGTACCCATTTAAGCAGCGCATAATCGGTTCGCTCTATTCTGTAATGCGGCGCATGCATTGCCCTGCTTTCCCGCCTTGGTAGGTGCCAGCTTAGCCGGCAAAACACTTTTGGTGGATTTATTTTCCTTTGCTTCGTCGTGATCTTACACTGCTTCTTTTAATGATGCTTTGTTGTTTGGGTTGATGTTTTGTGGTGTTAGAAGCTCAAAGTATCCCGACATTGGATCGCCTGTTAGTAGAAGGTAGATCATTTTATTGTGTTTTTGTTCGCTTATTATTGTTGGTCTCTCTTTAATGCACATCTGTTTTGTTTTCGTTCTTCTTAGTTTTGAGAAAATATGGAAGATGTTCTTCTGGGTTTCCGAGAGAGCAAATATCTTGAGGCTCGTTCCGTATGTAGTTGTTTTGCTCATGAACTTGTAATAGTTGTTGAAGTCCTTCATGTCGTCGTAATAAAATAACGAAAATATCTGAAGTTCCGACCAGTTTTGTTGTAGCTACTTCAATGATTCTTCTCGAAGTTTGGCATGATTGTTTTGATGGCCGTATATGCGCAAGCTGACTGAACGGAACAGACAACTTCTGTCTCTAACAATGTCTGCTCTGATGAAATTCTGGCTGTAGCAGTTTTTTCGCCAATGGGCCGCTTGTTCAGCCTTTCGCCGCCACCGTCCCGCATGCTGTCACCTTCAGCAGTGGCTCCAAAGGTACCCTGGCAGTGCTCCGTTCTAAGGCTCGATGCTTTCTCCGTTTTCATGGGTGTGCCACTATTTGACCCTAGTGGCCCAGGTAACTCGGGTTCATGGGGGGCGTCACTCCCCACACAATTTAATCGAGGCTAGTTATTATTATAAATATTATTATTATTAATGTTATCATCGATATTGACAATCAGTTTCTCAACAAATGTTGGATTCCAAGCCCATACCGGACGCATGCATCAAAAGGAGCGGACTAGTTTCTATTAGTTCTATATGTTGCCCTGTAAGAATTTTCTCGTTATGTAGCAAGTACTGAGCAGGACTTCTGGATATCGATGATACTAGTATGCAGTCCTATGATTTTCAGGTTCTGTTCTAGTGTTTTTGGTACTAGTCCAGTTGATGATACGATGATCGGTATCACATAAACCTTATTCAGTCGCCACATCTGCTGTATCTCGATGGCCAGCTCCGCATATTTGGCCATTTTCTCTTGATATTTATCCAACACGTTGTTATTGTTTGGTACAGCGACATCTACCAAATAAACTGTCTTTGTTTCCTTATTTAACAGTACAACATCAGGCCGATTATTCGTCACCCGTCTGTCGATGGTAATTGCCCGGTCATAGTACAGTTTGAAGGCATTATTTTCAAGCACTGAACTTGGTTGGTATTTATATTAGGGCACAAAGGTGTTAAGGAGCCCGTGTTTATTGGCAAGTTTCTGGTGTATGATGTTACACTCCTAGTCGCTGTCTAGGTAGTCCGTGCTAGGTAAGTGCAGCCAGATGTTATATGCTGTATAGTCTCTGATCTCTTACTACATTTTATTATTATTAGTATTAGTATTATTATTAGTATTATTATTAGTATTAGTATTAGTCTTATTATTAGTATTAGTATTAGTATTAGTATTATTATTATTATTATTGTTATTATTTTTATCATTATTTTTATTATTAGATTTTCCTTTAAACACACTGATGATATCGGCTAACAAAAAACTAATCACTAGCTGCCAATATTAATTTCCAGTAAAAATCAAACAATATGTTTTCTTTTTTGTAAGTCGCCTCAATCCTAAAGTGAGTACGCCCAGACCTACGATAATAGATAATCACATAAAAAAGCTTTTTATAGACTCACCTTGACATAAAACCGCACTTAAACCACCCAAGTTTCGGTCTGTGGATGCGTGAAAAGTTGCTGAATCCTTAGGATTTTCTGCTTTCGGATTGCCTGGATCTGGAATGAAAGTTGGTTTTATCTGAATATAAAAAATAAATAAATATACTGAATAAAGTTAAAGTAGGAGGAAAAATATGTGATAAATAAATACTGAATCAATTCGCCGTCCAGTAGGAACATTTATGTTAAAAATATTTCTACGTATTTCAATTATACGATCATATTTATATGGATCAAAACAATGTAATTGTGCCAGCAGATACTCGGCGGAAATTTATAATAATATTATATAAAATAATTTTTTTTACAAACACTTCCACAGATAGGTTTACTCTAGGGAGATGAAACAGCTCCATAAAAACAAAATTAAAATTTTAGGTTAGGTGAAGATATTCTTTAAAAAGAAATTTTTGTAAGAAGTTACAATCATTAAAACAATTTCCAGAAAATAGTTACATGTAAATGTCATTATTTTTAATGTTAAACTTTTATAGCAACATATTTTACAAAGTTAGTTAATTCGGGCAGGATCCAAACTTTGAATTGTATTCATAATGTTTGTATTGTAATTTCAAACGATGAACACCTATCAAGATTCTTGCAAATATCAAATATTCTTGCGTGTGTGCTAATACTTGGATTAAACGGTGACACGAGCGATTGATATGGCGACGTACCAGTGTGATCAACTTTTCATTAGTACCTCCTATACCTCGGGAAAAAGTTACCAGATTAGTTGTAAATATTGGTGCTGTGTATGAATTTAGGAAACACGCGGCAGTGATATTGCTCATTGGCATGCAAGCCTAGGGGGAAAAGGGGAGTCATTTTTAGAAAAACATAACCAAAAAATGCATTTTTTTATCACTGGGTCAAAGTTTTCACAAACCATTGCCTTTATCCAAAAACTTAATTTTTCAGGTTTTTTTTATTTTTTTTCGTCTTTATTGAAATAAGGAAAGAAAATTTTTTAAAGTTCTGCTCTTGAAATGAACAAAAAAATAAAAATACATGCAAAACTTGTAACTCCGAAAATCACTGAAGAATTCCGTAAAAATTTCGTAAAAGACTTTTTTAAAATATGGTGAATAAGAATCGAAGATCAAATTTTTTTTTTTTATAAAAATCGTACTCTTTTTCCCCTTCTATTGGCAACAGGCGATGTCAAAGTTGAGTGTGTTAAAACGAACATATTTTGGATCTACGTATAGATTCAAAATAGCATCAAAATTTGAAAAGAATCTGATAACTAATTTCGGAAATATATGGTCTACCTATGAAAAGTGGATCACAGTGTAAACGACAAAAATATTGTTTTGGAGATTTTTAAATTAGACGATTACAAAACTCAATAAAACAGGGATGGCCATACTTTTGTCTATGAAGATTTACCAACAGAGTTTTGAAGCATCAACGATCGACTATCTGCAGTACAAATAGAACTACCGGACGAACTAAATTTACTAAACACCTAAAAGGCAAGAATAATAAAAATCTTAGTTATGCACCGATTGAACAGTAAAAGCATAGAGGCCAAATAGGTTATATATATCAGGGATAGTCATACTTTTATCCATGAAGATCTACCAACACAGTTTTAAAGGATCAGCGATAGACTCCAGACAGTGGAAACAGAGCCACCTGAGCGAGATATATAATATAGCAACTTTAGTGAAAATTACTCAGTAAAAAAAGGTTAGTAGACCACAGAGTAAAACCAAGCTAGAAACTACACTAATTAGGAAAAGGTTAAACGCCACCTATATGCCTTATTTCCTCGATGAACCTTAAAACATTTTGCAATGGACTTTAAAAGCCCAGAGGTTGGATAATCCTGTTATAAAAAAAGAAACGTATCTCGGCAGTGGACTTTTTTAATGTTTACGATAAATTTTTTCAATTTATGAGCTCAGTAGCTGGCGTCTTCTGCAATTTATTTACGCCTAAGATCATTTTTTCCTTTTTCATGATATATATAAAGTATACTATTTTATAACTTATAATGAATAATTCACAATGTTGAATACATTTTCCTTATTTTAACGACACAACACGACTTTTAGTTTAACTGAACTATCTTAAAACTTTCTTTAAGAAAAGTTTATAACAGGTACTGATATAATACTATCGTAGCACTTACTTTTATATCACTTTTATATTCTGATGCTACAACGTAAATAAAACATTTCAAACTGTTTTAGACATTCACTTTTATTCAGGAATAAACTGTGACGTTTCGCTAACATTGTAGCTTCGTCAGGCAAACGGTATCTAAACTTACAATTTGCTAATTGAGCGTGATTAAAAAAAACTATTTCTAGCTAAAGACTTTTATGGCCTCCGAGAGCCCTAAAGAACATCTGGACGGAAATGTTTAACAAAATAGGTACAAAAAAGTGAATTATTCATATCTAAATGGTCGTTTAAGAGATACTGGGTGTTTTTACGTTTTTTAATTTCCATAGACTGCAAAAGTGACAAATTTTTTACTTTTGTTTATTGTATGAAATATTTCAAACTTTTCATCAAAGGAATGATTTTATATACTGCTAATCTCTGTTTAAAAGTTCTCCTAGTCTGGCCTAGATACACTTTTGGGCAGGATCCACAGTTTAATCCACTCCGGATTTATTATTTTTATTTGTTTTTTCTTTGTTATTTTTTATAAATTTAGTCAGATTATTATTTGTTTTAAATCCAATTTTAGTGTTTTACGCAGTATCGAAGCCACTTTTTCTGTAGGTTTATCGATATAAGTAAGTATCTTATATTTATTTTTTTTGTATTTTTTGGTTTAAAATATTGTCAACTATTTTGACATCATCATATCGATTGTTAACTGCTATTTGTTTAATTAGGTTTAATTCTGTGTATCATGCTATGAAACCCTGCTAATTTTGTGCGAATGGATGCATTGATTTGTTATTGATGTATATTGTGTAGATTTGTGAAAAATTGAAAATTCTTGTTTATTTGCTCCTTTGTTATGTTCAGATCTAAAAAATTTATTAGTTATTAGTTTCTATTTCAACAGTAAATTGTATATTTTTGTGTATGGTATTTAAATCTTTTTAAAATATGATACGTTGTCAGTGCGTATCTATACCAATAGACATTTGTAAAACAAAGAGGTTATTTTCATTTTTTTTTAAATTATGCATAAATATTTCAACCAAGAATGGAGTTAAAAAGGGTTCTTCATAATAGCCCTCCCTTACCTAGAAGTAATTTTAGTTCATACATACTTTTAAGGCATCTATAGTTTCTGATTTTAGGATAGGATTGGTTTTGTTTATAATAAGATGGTTTTGATAATTTCAATAGTCTCTAATGGTGGTATGCAGTCAACGTAGTCTGACACTACCTGAGAAACAATATAGAAATTTGGTGTCTTATAAAATTAAACATTAAAATTGCAAAGTTAATATTACAAAAATAAACAAATATGCACGTTTAAAAAAGTACTCGTCCTTCCCTTTTTAATGACTAAAAAGAATCGCCCAATTTTTTCAGTACTTTTCGAGAGGTTGAATACTAATGATTGTTCTTTATTATTAATTCCCTAATTAATAAAAGATATGCACTTAACAAATTACACAAAAAATATTTTAATTTATTAGGTTAAAACCGAGGTTAAAACTATTATTTGGGGTTGATTAACGTAATTACGTCCAGTAAATTGCCCATAGAAACTATTTTAATTACAAAATTCTAAAATGAAAACTAGGCATAAATAAAGTGCATTGTAATGTCTTGAAAGACATAGATAAGTTTGTTTATAAATAATTCTATTTAAAGTTATTGGAGCAATCTCAGCTTAGTTCTTTATTTTAAAAAATTGTATTTCTGTTTAAGTGCAAACTGTTGTTTATAACATCTAATAAGTATTATACTTTATACACTTAAGTTTAACAAAGTTCACTTCTTCTAAAAATAAGCCGAGACAGCCGGTGATACCTAAATAAACAATACTTAAATATAAAGGAAACCGAGAAATCCACTTTAAAAATAGTAGCTTAAAGCGTTCTCTACGGGTTTCAGAGAATGCAAGGCGAACTGCAGAGCTGTGTATAGCTGCCTAGTAAATACACTTGTCTAAGCAAACTTCAATATCTTTCTGAGTATCAAATTCTTTTTCTTGTTTTCCGCGTTTACCACAGTCTTCTAAAAGAACTATGTTCGACAATTCAGTTCTTATGACTTTTTTTCAACAGTGGAATATATAAGCTTGACATATTGACTATTAAAAACATATATATATATATATATATATATATATATATATATATATATATATATATATATATATATATATACAGGGTGTTTGGTGGATCGATGTAGATATTTTAAGGGATGATAAAGAATGTCATATAGAGTATTTTTGGTCATATATGCTATTATGCAAAGCCGCATGGACTCCGAGTTAGCCATTTTTTGTTGTTCCGTAAAATACGACTTTCTTCAGATGAAAGATAATAAAACACCATAATAGATTTTATCACATTTTAATATTTGATTTTCATGATTAAAATGGTACAGTTTGTCGATACTATAGGTTACAAGATCTTAAAATCTAAAACATAATAAAATAAAGCTAGAACCATAGGTTAGATAGACTGATCCGAAGAACCAACAAAGTATTAAAAACACAGCTTAATGCCAAAAACAAATTTGCATCCATAAATATCTGGGCCATACCACCCTTAACTTATACTTCAGGCATACTTACCTGGTCAAAGAGGGATCTGGGCAGGCTAGATAGGAAAATCAGAACATTGCTGACGAAGCATGGCATGTTGCATCCAAATTCGGGTATCGAAAGACTGTATTTATCTCGTGGGGAGGGCGCGGACTAACGAACCTGGAAGAAGCTGACGAAAAAGAACGGAAAAAACTTAAGGAATATTTTTAAGTACTTGTCCGTTTACAAAAGGATTGTAGCTTTGGACAAAGAGTACACCGCACTCAACCTGGCGAACCCCGGAGTTCCTGAGACAGAGAACCAGTCAGAACAGAGGAAATTAAGATGGCGCAGTAAACCCCTACATGGCAGATACCACACCTCACTGCATCAAGAAGATGTAGATTTAAAAAGCTCAAATACTTACCTCACGGCTGAATATCTTTTCCCGGAGACTGAAGGAGCAATTCTTGTAATTCAGGATCAGGTGATTAAGACTCCATCATACGCCCGCCATATTCTTAATCAACAAACCACTAAATGCAGACTATGCAATAACAACGAGGAGACCGTGCAGCATCTATCCTCTGGGTGTTCAACCATCGCTGCCACCAGGTACTTGGAAAGGAGCCACAACATGGGCAAAGTAGTTCACCAGCTGGTGTGCTTAAATAGGGGACTTCTTAAAATTTTCATGCAAAAATATATTGGAACTTCACTGTGATTACCGATAGACCAGTGGAACACAACCGACCAGACATGGTTATCTGGGATAAACGCAAAAACTCGGCAACTATAATTGACTTCTCAGTACCCCAAGACTATAATGTAGGAAAAGCATATATAGAAAAACTGAATAAATATGAAGCACTAGCACAAGAAATAAAAACAATTTAGAGCCTACAAAATGTAAAAATAATACCATTAATCATTAGCGCAAATGTTCTCATACACAAGAAGACAACACAACACCGCAGAGAACTGAATCGGCCCGAGAGCATAGTGCTGTGGATGCAAAAGGCTGTTGTGCTCGGTACTGTCGGAATTATCCGACGAATTGTCTCACCGTACTGACAATAGCCGGGCCCTTGGTTGCTTGCAGCCCGGACCCGGTTCTAGTGTACCACACTAATAAGTGTGAAAAAAAAAATATATACCTACATATATATATATATATATATATATATATATATATATATATATATATATATATATATATATATATATATATATATATATATATATATATATATATATATATATATATATATATATATATATATATATATATATATATATATATATATATATATATATATATATATATATATATATATATATATATATATATATATATATATATATATATATATATATATATATATATATATATATATATATATATATATATATATATATATATATATATATATATATATATATATATATATAAGACATTATAAATTTCCTAATTTATGTGAATTTAAATTATAATTCTAAAATTATTATGCATAAGCTTGCACTGCATATATACTACAGTCGTATGTTTCATGTATGTAATTTTTCAAAATATGATGAAAATTACACGAATATGATAGTTATATAGAAAAAGTGATTTTCAAACGAGTTATTTTTCACTACTTCGTTTGGAGCTATATACAGTCAAATTTATTATTATGGGAAACACGTATATGGTAAAACATTGCATTCGAATAAACCAATCAGCTAAAAATGCTATTTCGCCAATCTCATGTTTTGCATCAAGGTTTCTATCCCTTTCTAATTAACTCTTCAATCAAACAGACAAAAAACTTATAGAACAAGAGATGGGGACAAGGAAATTTTAAAACTTTAACTTGTTGTTTTTCTCGTTTTTTTTTTCATTGTTTTTTTATATTGGATTTATTTGCCAAAAAACACCAAATCAAATTTTAAAATATTCTAGTTACATACAATGGTATTAAAATTATTTTGCATAATTTCAATAAGTGGCGTATCTATCGCACAAAAATGTGCTTTAATCTACTTTATATCAGTTTAAATACCTTTAAAAAAAAGGATTGAATTTAAATGTTCCATCCGATCGTAATTTCGATGGTATCCGTGTATATTATGAAATTTTAGTGGATGCTACGGTTTAGGCGGATCGAGCTTTGCGCAGTGGTGTACTCAGAGAGGTTCCCTAGAACCCGAGCTCGCGCTCCAAAGAGTCCTCAAGATTTTGTAATATTGAAACTATATAAAATGAGCCAACCCAAATACCACATTTCTATAGAACCGATTGAATTCCACATGGTTTTGGAAAAAGCAGTATAATGGATTTGATTAACTTTATAGTTATACGAAACTATTCTGCTATAAGCAATTTTTGGAAATCATTATAGCTTAATTTTTTTAACAATACCAATTAATGTTTTAAATGCTGGAAGGTCGTTTTCAAAATTTATGAAATTTTCAAAGTTAACAAAAACCTATTTACAAAACAACATAAGACATAAAAGCCATTCCTTTCGATATTATCGATATAATCAATATAAATTCACTATAAACATTCTAAAATTATATTTAGCAGAGTAGAATATATATATCATTTAATAACGGAATATCCCCAGGGTACCCCAGGGTTCAATTTTAGGGCCTCGACTATTTTTTTATACGTAAATGACACTCCTGCATGTACATTGGAGTAGCTTTTGGATGACCCGTTTAAAGTACTCCCGAGTTACTTAGATCATACTATTCGCAGACGACACAACAACCAACTATAGGTAAGACTTTTACGAAAATACCTTTATAACTCGAAACCTCAAAAAACTTTGTAACTCATAGTGTGCTTATGAGTGCCTGCTATGGATATATACACTCACATCTTAACTATGCTATTCTATGTTGGGAATACTCCCCAGAAGCAGAATTTCTCCTTCCTGTTCATTGTTCCTTTTTTCATCAGTCTCTGTTTTTAGATTATTTTATGTATCATTAAGCTTAGCTTAAGCGTATTTTTATTTTGTAATTTTTAATATCTTTTTTGTTAAATGGGTTATCCGTTAATAAATAAATAAATATATAAATAAGTATATGCTTTTGGCGACACCAAACCATATATTATTGCGTGCGTTCTAATTAAACTACCACACGAGCAGTTAATGTGGTTAAGTTATTTGCATCTGAGGGACTGTCTAATAACGAATGTCGAAATAAAATCGATATTTGCTTTAACCTCAGCTGTCTTATCCCTTTTAAAATCTAAATGTTATTCACAACAGGCACCTACACTATCATAAAACCAACGCGAGCAATAATTATTATATTCACTGTATTAGAATATTAAATGCTAGATATGAACGGGACCACTCTGGCGTACATTTCTTAAATGTGTTGTCTGATGAAATCAAACTTTTAATCATTTAGAAACAAAAAGAGCTTTTTTAAATAAAAAGGCATTCTGAAGTGAATTTGATTAGCTGCTCTTCAACTTTAATGAGCCTATCTAAACCCAGAAAAGTATATACTTATTCAGGATGCGTTAATGGAGCAATTATTATTGTTTATATTCGTACTATTTTAATATTAGTATTATACACAAAAGTTATATATAATTTTAACAAATTGTTATTTTATTTGTTGTTTTTTGTAATTCTTTTATTATTATTTACTATTTACATATTTGTGACTTGCGAAAACGATATAAGCGTTTATTTCATGAATAAAAAATTTGAATTTGAATTGAAAATAGCACGGTAAGTAGACATGATTATCTAAAACTAAACAAATAATTTCCAAGTAGCAAAGTGTAAAGCACACAAAAGATATATTAAAACATATATCTGCAGTATTGATTTTTTTTGCTTTTAATAAAACAAGCCTACGAATTGAATTTGTTTGTGTGTTTTTTGGTACAATTTAATATATCGAAGAACCCCACTCCGCCACTCCCAATTCCGATCTGAGGGCGTCAAATTCAATTTTTCAACCATGAACCAGGCCCGAAACGTTATCGGTACACCACTGGCTTTGCGATATACATGTTACTCATCTTTACACAAAATTTACGTTTTACCAAAGTCATAATTAATCAACTACAACTAAGTTTCAAAAGTTCATTTACTGCACTAGGTACAATATTTGTTTCATAATATATTCCAAAAGACAAGTAGAGGCAGGAAACCATTGGAAACAAGTTGCTCGTCTAGCATCTGTAGCGTTTGTTCGGAAAATATTAGAAAATAACGTGTCACAATTGTGTTGAAATAAATTTTTGGTTTTAAAAGTACTTATTAGGATGTGTCAGCTTTGCGTGACACTATCTTTGATTACATATATTTTTACTAAGTCAGTTTCAGCTACTTCTACCAGCAATATATAAACTCACGATTTTTTATTTGATATTTGCTATAAAGAAACCAAAACAAAAATTCCAGCAGTAACTTCATTATTTTAAATATCTACAAAAAATACTAACTGAGGAACAGAAGAAGATAAAATATATTTTTTCAAATTTACATAAATTATTTTCGAAAACAATCTTCAATTAGCTGTTTGAACAAATTTAAACTATAAAAAACATGTATTAAAATATTTGCTGAATCCAAAATAATCTAATGGGATGCCAAAGCCGTCATTTCATTAAAAGTCCGTCATATCGAATAGAAAGGCAAGCAGCAGCCCAAATGTCCAATGAACATAAAATTACTTCTTGACCTTTCATATTTGATTTCAGAAATCATCCACGGGAATTTTTGTTGCTTGAGAGCACAATACTAAACGATTTTTTCCGAAGTTTGTTATCAGAGCTGCTAATTTTTTTTATTTTATTTAATTGCTTTCTGATTACAGAGCAGTTGTATGTTTCTAAACTTTTCTGGATTTTTATAGATAGAGCAAATGTTCAACATTGACCTAATAAGTGTAATTTATTTTATTGTGCAATGTAATATAAAAGATGAAACTACCTTGCCTATCCAAGGATTATGTAATATGTATCGACCGTCTACAGTGCTCAGTACAATATTACATTTGCTTGCTATTGTAATTATTGTAATAAAAGCATATTTTCCTAAAAATGCTATCAAAATCTTGGTTACATTGAGTCAAAACTATAATACGTCCAGAGTTACTTGCTCTTTTGCTAATACCTAACGTATTTAAAAACTTACGTAAATGGAAATATAATTTTCTTAATCAAGCTGTAAATAAAAGGCAATAAGAAAATAAGTAACGCAGTGCTTTAAATATGTGCTTCCTGTAACCTCGAAAAAGACAGTAGCAATTCAGTGAAGTATTTACTCGTTTTACCCAATTGTTTTTTTTTTAATTAAGTGTTCTATCGGAAAAATACTCCACTATGTACCAGATTGAAAATTGGGTGTAAATACAATAAACGAGGCTAAGTGCTTTACAGTGAATTGAAACTATTGATTAATCGGTTGCAATTAAATGGGTAATTTGTCTTACAATTTCTCTAGAGAAGCTCTTTTAGTCGTTATTTTTTAAATTATGGTTTCGAGTAATCAATTTAAGTTTATTCACTTGCTAATGTTATTTTTCATTTTTATTAAAATATTAGAAAATTCTTGCCCATCATCTCATTGTGTTTTACAAAGAGCAATCATACAAGGGCGGCATATCTAAACAATTCAAGATAAACTAACTACTAATTATAATATAACGATACATATTCGTAATTGAAGATTCTAGTTATATATAGTCAGCAACAGGATACTTTAGAGCTTATGTACAGATAAAGTCAGGAAGAGTAGAGGCCTATTTCATCGCTGGAAAATCAACGTCAGAAAAATTAGCAAGTAGAATTTTTTTTCTAAAGTAAATATATATATATATATATATATATATATATATATATATATATATATATATATATATATATATATATATATATATATATATATATATATATATATATATATATATATATACTTGGGTAACAACTTATACAAATCCAATAAACTGTAATTTATTTCAATATTATTTAGAATTTAAATTATTTGTTACTATTATTATTATTGATATTATTATGATTTATTTTCTATAACATTATTTTTCTAGTTTATAAAATCCAGTCCATCCATATGTCCTTATTATTTTCTACTAAAGGTTTTTTTCCAGGAGACGGAATTTTACCAAATATGTATATATTTTATTGGGCCCATATTTTGCTTTGCAATAAAATTCTACTAAGATATGAAGTCAATCGGATTAGAAGTTTTCCAGATATGCCCCATACAGATAGACCGATAGACTGACGGAAATGAGACAACATGTTTTCCGGGGTCAGAAACCCTGAAACGCAAAGATCTGCAAAAATCTCGGATGGTGATTTTTTTCAAGAAAGCAATACTTCCGTCTTATGAGGGAACTAAAAATTAGGATAATCCGTTTTTGCCAGTATCTGTAAAAATGTTGCAGCAAGTATGAAAAAAATGTATTTTCTGATTTAATTTCAAAGGGGAAATACGTGTCTACACCCTGTTAAAATTGGTTTCTAAAAAAATTGCTAAAATCTCTAATATGTTTAGAGTTTTATATATTTAATGGAACTTTTATAAATAACTCTCTGATTTAACAAGCTAGAAGCATTTGTTTTTAGATATACTCATCAAGACTTGAAATAAATGTTGATATTTCTAGCAAAAATAAAAAAAAATTAATAAGAAGAATATTTAACCGATTTTTAAAAACTTTTATTTTTCGCTTCGAAATCGTCTGCAAAAGAGCATTCGGAACAATCATAAATTAGAAGAGTCCGTAATTTAACTACACCAGTAACTTAAGACAAGTTAATTATTCAAAAACATATTTGTAACTGTTTGTTGGGAGTGCCCTGCATGCCAATTAGCATTTGTGCTGTTCATTTCAGCCTTTGTTATGAGTTAAAAGGTGTTTTTGTTAAATTAAATTTACTTTTATCAATAAAACTGATTACAAGTTTATTTAACATTTCATCTTAGAGACTAAAAAATTATTAATATGGTAGCTGAAATTTAATTCAAAACAGTGAAATTAAAACGAAGCTAAAAAAGTTTTTGGTTTACGTATATGACTTGAATAACAAAAAAAAACGTGGTTCGTTCTACACATCTTTAGTTGCATACCCAGTATATCTCATTGTTATTTAAATAATAAAAATAAACGTATTTGCAATTAATTAAATGAAATACTTATATTTTAATTAAAGCTTTTAAGTTTATTTGATATTTAAATGAGCATCGGAATAAAAAAGTTCCAAAAAGCTTTGTTTCTCAGTTGCGTTCCTGTTTTTCAAAAAATTTAATAATGAACTAAGCATTATACTTTCAAAGAGTTATATTTTTTCTGACAAATTATGGGTTGACCTTTCTGGCGTTCGTCAGCCTGTTTTACTTCATAGAACATTGTATATCCCAAGTGGTAGTATGAAAGTGGTATTTTTTCGTATAAAACAAATATTATTGGTGATAAAAAATAAAAATCTTTAAACCTATATTACAGGAACTCTTCATTTCTATCAGACTCCCTTAGAGTTTAGGTTTTATTTTGGATTACATAAATATATAACATAATTATATATAACATAATTAACAAAACTAATTTGAGACACCAAATTTCAAGATATTATTCTGACTAATCTAAATTAAGATTAATATCATTCATTTCACAAAATGCTTTTCATCAAAGAGTTATTAATTGGTTTTTTTAAGAAACCAGTTGACAAAAAATGGTAACATAGTGCGTATCTGTTCTAATATCAATAAAAAGGATTAAATGTTGAGGAGCATTCTACATAAGAAGTAATACAACATTTTCTACCTCCGATTGTTTGGGAAAATAGAATTTGAATCCACATGTAACAAATTCTTCTCAATAGTTAAAATAAATCTAGAACCAATTTTCTACTTTATGGTCGCACAGCCAGTGACTACACGAATGTTAATAAATAGTAAAAAAGTAGAACGTTTGAGCCAACACCAAAAAACAATATTTTGCAAATATATTATCATTTTTTTTCAAATCTTCGCGTTTCTGGGTCCCTAGATGACGAAAAACATGTTTTCTGAATTCCGTCGGTCTGCTTGTCTGTATCTCTGTCTGTTCGCGGAGTAACTAAAAAACTAGTTACCCGATTGACTTCAAATTTTGGTCAAAAATTAAGGGTCATATGGAGATGACCTCATATGGATGATATCATTTTGGTAAAAATCCAATATGGCTAAACAAAATGGCGACCTAGTGAAATCTTAAAAAATTATTATTAAAAAACTACTCATCCAATTTATCTCAAATTTTACAAAAACATCAAGCATTATATTGGAATCAACTAATAAGATTTTGGTCCGAATCGAAGATGGCGGAACAAAATAGCGGTTTAATAAAATATTTAAAAATTCAGCCTGCAAAAACTTGCTTAATGTTTTGATTTCAAATTGTGTGCCATAACTAATTGTGGTATATGGATCAACTAGTAAAATAATGGTACTAATTCATTCAAAATGGCGGCCAAATAAAATATTTGTATTCGTGAAAAATTCATCCTCTCAGGTTTTACATATTTTACGTTTTAGCGTCGCTAGATGCCAAAAAAAATATGTTTTATCAACTCCCTCGGTCCGTCTGTCGGTCTGTATGACTGTGGTTCACCGCATAGCTTAAAGACTACTTATCACCCTGTCAGGTTTTACATATTTTCACGTTTTAGCGTCCCTAGATGGCAAAAAACATGTTTTATCAATTCAGTCAGTCCGTCTGTCGGTATATCTGTCAATTCACGACATAGAATAATAAATTATTCATACTTATACTTTGGACAAGGTAAAACTTCTTCTTACTTACTTGCTTTAATTGTGGGATAGAAAAACAATCTCTCATTTCTCAGTAGTGTAGGTCTCTTGGAGATAATATGGAGGATTTGCTTCTTCTTAATTGCTTTAAAAACATATTCAGTATAAAATTGCTATATTGTTTAACAGAACTTAGATCAACCACACTTAACAAAAAAGAAACAAATGAAGGTGTCTTGCCAATTTTAAGTAGATCGAGAATTTCTCTAATTTAAAATCATTGGTATCCATTCTATAAAGAAGAAAAGTATTTTGAATACGTAAAATGTAAATAAAAGGGAAAATGAAATATTTACAATTTAAACCAAAATTTCGTCTAAAACCGAATTTTCTTTTAATTAAAATGGTATTTTCATCTGTCGATTAGGCGAACAGTCAACAAGTTATATATTTTCGACACAATTACCTCTAATTTCGTTGTGACTACGAACTCTAGCCACTCTCCGCAAATCTATCAAACCACAGAATTGGATACTATTTGCTCCAAAATGCAAAGTTTTCACCCTTTTCACTCAGCCTACGGTAAAATTGGTAATGTGGTAAAATAGTTTGGTGCAATTTCAACAGTTCTGGCTAAGTGTCTAACCAATGACGAAGTATCCTACTCTAACAGGAAAATACAGAGCGGAATAAACACTTGTTGGTATGAAACAGGTAATCATTAAAACAGTAAAATGAACATTTTTAAATTTATAAATGGAAGCTTTCACATAATTTTATATTATAATTTTTAACCAGTACCAAACAATGGCAATATATATATATATATATATATATATATATATATATATATATATATATATATATATATATATATATATATATATATATATATATATATATATATATATATATATATATATATATATATATATATATATATATATTGCCATTGTTTGGTATTTATATATATATATATATATATATATATATATATATATATATATATATATATATATATATATATATATATATATGTGTTTTCATTCCGGGTGTACATCCGTTCACTACTGTCGTTCTGAAAAGAACAGTTTTGCTGACGTTTCGCCAAAATCACATTTGGCATTTTTGAAGCTTTCTTTCTCGCGTCCGAATAGAGACTGAAGTGTTAGTGACGCGACTCTTCCTTTTATATCCCCACCCGGGGCCGAAGGTTATATCTGTGCAGCAGTTGGTCGTTATTTATGTTTTCCGGATGGTGCTGTTGTTGCGCTAATTGCGCTTGAGTTTTTGCGATTTTAGATTTGTCGATTATTGTCTTCCATACTATTGGTAGTTTTAATGATTCGTCCCTTTTATTCAAATTACCTTGTTTTTCAATTTCAATGGCTTTTCGGATTATTCTGGTCTTATAATGTTCTATATTGGCAATCTCCCTGCACCCATCGAAATTTATTTTATGGCCGATTTCCTGATGATGTAGGAATAAAGCTGAGGTTGTTTGTTTATTTCTGATGGTGAGTTTATGCCCTTCCACTCTTGCTGAGATTCGCCTGTTGTTTGCCCCACATACAGCTTTTCACAATCCTGGCACGGAATACTGTATACTCCGTGGTTTTCCAGTTTGATTTTATCTTTTGGGTTTCCAAGTAGCAAACAGTAGGTACTGAGATTTCAAAACTGATGATGATGATTCATCACTTTAATAAGAGCCGAAAATTTGATGGCGAAATCTCGAAAAAAACATTATAAAAAAAAAACGTTTTCTAGAGACACTTCGATATCACAGGATATTAGAATATATGTTTTTAATAAATAATATGTAAAATCTTGAAAACGATTTCAGGCATTACAGTTAGCATTAGTGAGTTTTTATGCGGTAGAAGAGTTGTACTCTCATCTTGTCTCAACCTAATCTCGTCTCGTCTTGAAGCGTTAAATGACATTTTTATGAACGTTTAATTTCTATTGCATCTACTTGGACGCATGTCCATCTGAGCAAGTTTAAGCTTTACCATAATTAGGCCTGCAAAGACGTTTAATCCTAAAGGATGTTTTTACTTCCCTCGTAAAAGGGTAAGTATTGTAATCGAGAAAAAATCACCCTCAGATTTTTTTCAGATCTTCACGTTTCAGGGTCCCTAGATTCCAGAAAACATGTTTTTTCAATTCCGTCGGTCTGTCTGTTTGTTTACAGCGTAGATAAAAACTACATACCCGATTGACTTTAAATTTTCGATCAAAAATTAAGAGTCATATGGAGATAAACTAGTAATATTTTGGTAAAAATTCAGTATGGAGAAACAAAATGGTGACCTAGTGAAATGTTAAAAAAAAATATTATTAAAAAACTACTTATCCAATTTATCTCAAATTTTGCATAAACATCATATATCATGTTGGAATCAACTGGTAACATTTGGGTACGAATCCAAGATGGCGGAACAAAATGGTGGCTTAATAAAATTTTTAAAAATTCAGCCTGAAATTAATGGTTTGGTTTCAAATTGTGCGCCACAACTAATTGTGGTATAGAGATCAAGATCAACTAGTAAAATTGTGGTACTACTGATAAACAAGATGGCCGAATGTTTGTTATCGTGAAAAAAGTTTTCCACATCTTTACGTTTTAGCGTCCTAGATGCCAAAAACATGTTTTATCAATTCCGTCGGTCGGTCTGTCTGTCTTTCTGTCAGTTCGTGGCATGGCTTAAATACTACTTACCCGGTGTACTTCAAATTTTAACCAAAAATTGAGGGTCATATGTGGATGATCTAGTAATATTTTGATATATATGGCAGAACAAAAAAATATCGCGGAATAACGTTAAAAATGTTAGAGTGGTGTATTATTTGGGGTTAAGATCCAGAATAAAAAACAAAAGTCTTTTTTTAAATTGTCGAAGTTTCGCAACTTAAATATTGCATCCTCATGACACATATATAGATCCTATATCCTGCGTGAAACCTATATTATCAGTCTTTACCTACACCGTTTGTCCGCAGATATTTCCCAGATGTTAAGTTTCTAAATGGTTTTCGTTAACAATCCCCTTGTTGTTATTTTAGAGTGGTGTATATTTTGGGGCGAGGATTTAGTAAAAAAATCAAAAATCTATTTTTGAATAGGCGACATTTCGCAACTTTATTGTTGTATCCACAGGGCACATATATAGATTCTATATCCTGCATAAAACCCATATTACCATTCTTTACCTACTCCGTTAGTCGGAAGATATTTTACAGATATTAAGTTTCTAAATGGTTTTCGTTAACGATCCTCTTGTTGTTATGTTAGAGAAGTGTATTAATTGGGGTCAGGATCCAGTAAAAAAAAACAAAAGTATTTTTTTTAATTGTCGACGTTTAGCAACTTTATTGTTGCATCCTTAGGACACACAGATTTCATATCCTGCGTGAAATCCCTATTTCAGTTTTTACCTACTCCGTTGGTACGTTAATACGTTCTAAATGGTTTTCGTTAACGATCCTCTTGTTGCTATCTTAGAGTGGTCTATTATTTCGGGTTAGAATCCATTAAAAAACAAAAGCCTTTTTTAAATTGTCGACGTTTCGCAACTTTATTGTTGCATCCTCAGAGCACATATAGATTCTATATCCTTCATGACATCTATATTATCAGTCTTTACCTACTACGTTGGTCCGCAGATATTTCTCAATTGTGGTACAAATTTAGGATGGCGAAACAAAATGGCAGCCAGATAAAATTTTTAAGAATCAACGTAAGAAATCTTGTTCAACTGACTTTAAATTTTGCAGAAAAATTAAACGAGGAAATAGGATACAATGTAAAAACTGCTTATTGCATTTATTTCAAATTATGCCCAAAAGTCAAGTGTGGCATAAGTAGAAAGAACTGGTAAAATATTGGTAGGAATCCAATATGATGGAAGAAAATGGCGCCCAATAAAAATGTTTGAACAAACAGTATATGTAACACATATATACTATAACTACGTACTGAACTAAATTGGGTCACACTTCACTATTCTTTTAAAAAAATCATAACTAGGGAAGATCAGGGTAAAGGAAATATATGTTTTTTTTATATTTCAAGACATTTTTCACACATATTTTAAAATATACAAAAATATTTCAAATACAGATATTGTTGGTTTAACATATGTGCTAAGACAACATATTTTTTAATTATATTTAATATAATGATCCAAAAACGCGGTATAGAGGCCAATCTCAAAATAAAAGAGAAACATCTGAAGTCCAATCTTCTCATCGAAAAACGGGGCATGCTGGATAAAAGGTGAAACACAATGCAAATTACGCCAAACGTTTACCTGAAACAATATTTTTCTTTGCATGTTTTTCGACGTTTTACTGGAAAGTTTATTGAAATATAGATTTTTGCTTCAAAATTATCACCAGTTATGTATCAAAATGTATGCGTTCTTGTTAACGATTCTTTGTTGTTATTGGCTTTTACGATAAATGTTTACGAAACATAAATACATTTTTGTTTATGACGTCACACACACTTTGTTTCCAGATTTTTGGGGCGCCAGAATACTTATTGAAAAATTGAAAAATTAGCTTCATAAAAAATTTTCGTTTTTGCGCCTTCATTCTCCTTTTATTTTAAAACCTAAAAAAAAATTGCTTTATAATCTACCTAATCTCGTCTCGTCTCGATACCATTCAATTTCGACACTCGAGACGAGACGAGACGGGAATAAATGGTTCGAGACGAGACAAGAAATGTCTTTCTTATAATTTTTAACTATTAGACTTTGGTTTTGTGCCTTTAAATATTGATAATAAGAGCCTAATAATACTAATTCATTAACTACATGATGTACAGGCGCACAATAAATAATTATCACTTAATTTTTCGCTCATTAATGTTTGTAGGGTGTTAACATAAAGAACAAAAATAAATATATAAAAAGAATTGCTTGAATATTTTTGAATTATTCTTAAATTAAGAGCTGAAATTTAAAGGTCAAATAATACTCCACCAAATATCAATAATTTTTCACATTTCATTTTTGACACCCCTTCTGTATACTTAATAATCTAAAATTCCCTTGATAAATTCTAGAATTATTTGTTTTTAATTTTCTTCTCTTGAAACAGAAAGTAGTGGCTTCTTAAAATAAAGTTGCGTTTCAAAAATTACCATAACTCTTTTATCTAAATAAGATTCATTTTGTAATTAAAATAAAAAAAAATATATTTTAAGCAATTTTAAAAAATTTAGTTATTTACCTATTTAAAATATTAAAAATATTTTTAAAAAATTACAAAAAAAATAATAGCACCTATCGAAAAGATTTCAGACGTTTGCCAATATTAATGTCCATGTTATTTTTATTAATTAGCCCGATTGTAGTAACGTATGTAATCAGCGGACTAAGAAGTTTGGAAATTTTGAACCGCAATATCAGGAGTGAAACAAAATAGCTTAATGCATGAGTTACCTGTAACATTTCGTCTACAATCAATACAACACACAAAAGAATGTTTATTAACTTAGAATAAATTTTATCCAGGGTGATACCATCGCCGAAGCCAGCGCCGCACAGTAGTCAATTTTTTACGGAAACATATACACAACAAATCAAAAGCATCAAAAATACGCTAGATACTTCTTAGATTTCCAATAGTATTGTCTACGAACGCATTTATCTTGTAACATGTTCGCCATATAAGCAAAATTTCAGATTCAATTTGAAATTTATGTTTAAGTGTACACCTAAAAATATACATTTAATTTACAATTAAAACCTATTACTTATTAACAATGTGTGGGTTAATGGATTAATGTGTATTATTTAGTATAATAATAATTTGATACAATCTAATTGCATGCCCAGAGTCATGATAGTTAGACGATGCAATCTAGTAGATATTGGTTTTTATACTTATATAATTTAAGCTAATAATTTTAATTGATTTAATTTCATATAAATAATAATAACTAGCTGAAATAAAACGCAAAACCTCTAATTAGCCACAATAGGTAAAAATAAACATATCGAAATTAAATAGTATTTTTAGTTTATTGTGACCCCTTTGTGTCATTTTATTAATTATTTATATAATTATTTTATTTTTTTTTTCACACTTTTCATAAACATATATTTTATGCATGAAAATGATAGAAATATTATATACTATTAACGAAATAATTGGTAAAGTGAATAAATTTCCAAATAAGAATTCTTAGGGATTTTGACGAAATCTTCATGTCATTTATAAAGAAAGTTATCGGCGAAATAATTAAATGTTTAATGTTTCAATTGAGACCGGAGTGTTTCCCGAATGCCGTAAAACTGCCATGGCCGTACCCATATTTAAGAAAGGAGACCCCAGTCTAGTAGAAAATTATCGACCTATTTCTCTACTGATTTTCTAAAATTTTAGAAATACTCGTTTATAACAGAATGTATTTTTTTTTTGAATAAATATAATATTTTGTCAGATCATTAGCATGGCTTTCGTAGGGGGCTGTCTACTGAAAGAGTTTGCAATTCAATATAAGATTGATAATAGAGAAACTGTAATTTCTATCTTTTTTGATCTTACTCGCGCTTTTGACACTGTTGAAAAACATTTTGTGGCTTCAAAATTAAACAGTTTTGGGATAAGAGGGAACTTGAACCACTGGATCATTTCTTTTTTAAATAACAGGACATTTTCGGTTAAAGGTACAAAGTCTGATCTTTTTGATCGAAATATAGGAATACCTCAGGGTAGTATCTTGGGTCCGCTAATTTTTTTTCTTTTCATTATTTATTTGCCCGAACGTATTTGTCAGGGTAGAATATTATTGTATGCCGATGATACCACAGTTGTTGTCTCGGATCCGGATATGGCTGCATTGAGGAGTAAAGCCAATTTTATTCTGAAGGAAAATCAAGCGAAAACTGTCTGTATAGAAATAAAAACCGTACGCAAAACATCATGTGGTTTCATTTTTGATATAGATGAACACAAGCTAGTTTTAAGCGACTCAATAAATTTCTTGGGTGTCTCCAGTGATAGTGATTTAACCTGGAATGGGCAAATTTCTAAGCTGTTCTTAAAAATCAATAAGAGCTTCTATGTTTCAAACTCTTTAAAGAATTATGTAACTCTTCAAACCCTTCTAAGGTTCTACTATGCCTTTGTTTATTCTTCAGTTGCTTACAATATTGTTACATGGGGTCAGTCATCTGACATCAGTACAGTATTTGTGTGTATGTGCGATTGTTCGGATTATTTTTGGTCTTTCGTACTCAACGTCGTGTAGGGAAACTTTCCGCAAAAATAACATTCTTTCTGTCCACTCAATTTATTTAGTAAAATTGTTGACTTATTTTCATAAGAACAATCATCTTTGTCGCCTTAATGGTTCTTACCTTAAATATGACACTCGGAATAAGTTTAATACCTCGCTTTTAAAGCACAATTTAGAAATGTGTAAACAATCTCCTCTGTGTGCCGGTAGTCGTATTTTTAATCTGTTACCGTTATCAGTAAAAACTATCGCATCTAAAAATAAATTTAAACTCGAATTAAAAAAATTATTAACCATTATTTTCATCCATAAATAAATGTGTTGTTTATTTGGGGAACTTAAAGGTGGGTACTCACATAGCGAACGTATACGGCCGCACGCTCGTTTGTTCTTCTGCCGCGTACTTACTTGGCGAACGAATACGGCCGTACGACGAGGAACGTATGTGTTCGCTTAGTGTGGACGTTAATAATATGACGACGAATGTATGCGTTGGCTTGCGGACAGGTTCGCTCGTTTGTCGGTACATCAAAGAGAAAACTCGTTGCACGTTGGCAATTGTGTCTTTTTTTCACATATTTGGTCGGACGTTCAAGGAAGCAGCGTGGCTTAATATCATATTTATTATTTAAATACTTAGCAAATGGTCATTACAAGAACGTTTATGACTAAATTGAAGATTTTCTGTGCATCAAATAAATTTAGTTTTAGGTCGTAATGATTAATTAGTGATTCATTTAGTGAACGATGCGTAGGACGGATGGACTAATTTGGATGCGAAAAATAGCCACTTCTAGCAATAATAATAGAAAATTATAAAAATGTTCATTTAGTAGCTAACATATAATATTTCGGACATTCGGCATTTACTAAATGCTATATTTATTTTCCCTTACTTTTTATTTATAGCTTATCAATTCTCTGCAGAATATATCAATTTTAAATAATATACATAAATATATATATATATATATATATATATATATATATATATATATATATATATATATATATATATATATATATATATATATATATATATATATATAATAGACTATTGTTGGTAAATTTAAAAATTTGAAGAACATTTATGTTTGGGTTTGACCGAATGGGATGACTTTTCATAAAAATTAATGTGCTGATTATCTATGCATATGCTTTTATGTCTAGGGTCTCTCCTCATAATTGGCCACTCTCAATATTGGTTTAATTGAAGACAAAATGGTAGAGTTTAGTACGTAGTTTTGAACTAATTATTATTTATATATACAGGATATCTTAAAAATGTGTAGCAAATCCAACAAATATATTTTTTAATAGAACATCATTATTATCAAATGAGTCGCATCTCGCTGGTTATAAATGTGCTGTGTTTGATACCTTTATCTATAAAAAATTACAACAAAGTACAAATTCGACCAAAATCTTGACATAAAAGGTAACAAACGGAAAATGGTTTTCTACATAGTGAAGTCAATAGAAACGCATTGCTTCTTGAGGTAGCGATTGTCTCTTTCTCAAATTTCTCTGGAGTTTTTAAAGACAAAAAATGTTCTTAAAGCTTGGTATATTTATAATAAGTAAGAAGAGGTTAATTTTATTGGCATGTAACACGCTGTTTCCATTAAAAAAATTATGTTTTTTTTAATGGACAATTGTTAGAATATCATTTTCTATTAACTATGTAATAAATGCTGCAACTTATACAAATAACAATTTTAAAATTAAGCTAATATTAGGGGCAGCGAATTAAGAGCAAAGACCCAGTACATCGATTTCTCTGGGAGGATTTGGCCAAATTGCATGATTTTTTTCAAGAAGTATTTAGAATAGCGCCGCGGTCATCTTATAGCTAGCAGATTTTAAAAATATAAAAATTGGGTAATGGCGCCATTTTGATTTTTTTTCTTGCGAGAAAGTTGAATGCTTTAATATAAATTGAAATACTAAAATTTGATGTATAAATTGCAACTAACCCAAAATAGTAATGAGGTGCATCCTCTGACCTATGGGGGTACAACCTTTTTTCTAATCATTTGTCGTAGATATTTAAGTCATAATCTTAAGTTTTTTCATTTATGGTAACACCACCTTCTTTGGGTTTTTCCCTATTTTTGTTACCTGTTGTTTACCTTTTGCATGTTAACATCGTAGTATTTTAGTTGTACCTCAACATCTGAAGAAGCTATTGTATATAAGAAACATGTGATGTTGACAAAAAAAATATTGTGAAAATCTTTAAAATCTTAGGTTGTTTTTTCTAAAAGTTTATCCATGGATTTTCATCACGTAACCGCTAACAGTGTTCAATTTTATATGGATTATATGCCATGCACCATTTGCACCTCCCATAACCATTTAGTTCCGAGGTCCTTCATTAGTTCTATACCCCTATATCTGCTTTTAAATATATATGCCATCTACCAACGGCCTTTTCTTTTCACTTCTTCATCAATAATTACAAACGATGCACTTGCAATGAAAAGCATTGGTTCAACATTCGCCCGTTTTCCGACAGTCAGTTAATTCGCAGGAATTAAAAAGGAACGCACGTTTTCACCGTATGCGTGCGGTATTGTTCGTGCGGTCTTGTTCTTGTAAGTGAGGACGCACCTTAAGATAAGACTAGTATCACTTAAGAGCGACCGTCTAGGTTGAATTAATAACCATAACAATCCATACTTTGTATATTAATTAGTTGAGTATATGTGTGATGTAGTTTGTTGATATGTCATGTGCTGAAGCACAATTTTATTATTTTTTAGATTTTAATATCATACACCTATGACTTGTTTCTATTTACATATTGTAGTTTTCGAAATCTAATATATTTTGAATTTTCAATAACGATTTAAGAAAAAAATAAGTATATCAATTTTTGCATTATGTTTTAAACAACCTGGGGAGGGAGATAATTATAATTTCATCGAGACAACAAAATTAGTAATCGTTTATGATCTTCGGTGCAAAACGGGTATTTATCGCTTTATTGTATTTGTCACGCAATTGAAGGTACCGGCAGGAAAATAGATACATTATTTTTGTCGTATCAGTCCATACCTACTCTTTGGTACCTGCCTATTTGGCCAAGATTACCTATACACCGGAGGACAAATTGAGGTCAATTTATAAATGCAATTTTTTAAAATATTGAAATATTTTAAAAAACTCCACTCTCTTCGACCAGGGAGCCCTGGAAAATTGTATAAACTTGTATAGACACTCAGCAAGAGGCTTGACTTAAGTCTACAGTCAGCAGTGTTATAATGTTGTCATAAAAAATTACGATTATTTTATAAATGCTGAAATTTTATGTATGTAAGACATCTTCAAAGCACTAACATCCAGGTAGGTGCGATAGAGCAATAATTTGTAAATGCACGCGGTTTACTGATACACTGTGTGTTTATAGCTAAAATTTCATCCTCAGTGAACATATTTATTTAAAGTTTAGCCGGATAGGTTAATATACTTAAAGTCGAGACGAGATTTTTCAAAACAAGATGAGACAAGGCCTTGATCTCGTCCCGACCTAAGTTTCGAGATGAGACGAGATGAGATTGACCAAAGTTGAGACAAGACAGATGAAGCCCTAATCTCGTCTCGTCTCGCGGCATCACTAGGAACAACAGATATACTTGAAACTAATTCTAGTTACGGAAACAAGGCAACTGTTAATAACAATCTTTCCTTCTATCACAATTTTGCTGAGAAATCAGCACTTTTTTTATCACTGACTTTGAAATTACAACCTTTGTAATCTACAATTTTTGTAGCATAACTAGTAGTTTTTCAGTACTAGTTGTTCTAGCAATATAATAAAAATCGTAGCTGTTCTTCCGCTTTGTCTAAAATGGTACCGTGAATGTGATTAGGACAACCATTTTACAATGATGACACTACATAGATATACACAAGTGACAGATATTATGGGACGAAATAAAATGCATAACTGGTAGTAAGTATCCTTGCTCTTTTGAGACCTAACATGCTTACTTTGGAGACTTACTTTCCGTATAATCATGCTGTTTTTATCGTAATTTTCCGACGATTTAATAACATTTTATTACATTGCCGTTGACGATAAGTACGTGATTTTAAGCATAAATTTTCACTGCCTTTTACATCTCTAAAATATGTTGCACGCGGTAAATTTTCTTCCATTTGCACTACATGTTGCCTTTGAGAAAAATTTATTGTCAGAAATGATGTTGCGTCTTATAAAAGCGAATATATTTGTGCGAATCTCTGTTTTATTTATATACCCCATTCTAAAACTATTTTAGTGTACCTAATAAGTTTCATTTCTAATGTTTTTCCTTACTTCCCCATATAACAGCCTCTTTAATCCGCACATCCAGTAATCTGGCGAAGAGTTTTGCGACTCATAATCCGAATGCACCTTGTTAATATTTCAGATTCCACATTATTTTATTAAGTTGGTAAGTTTTATTATTGTAAAGGATTAAAAAAGAGCTTTTTAAATAAATTACATTATCTGATTACTATATTTATTCCAACCTATTCCATATTTTTTATTAAGAACCTTGGTAAAGCTGAAATCATGAATTTTTAAAAATATTTTGCCCAATATTTGTAAATATCTGCAAAACAGCTCTAAGTTACAATTTAAGGCCTTACGATTAAATATTTTATACTTAAGTAGGTTTACCAAACAACTTGCAAGACCCGAAATATGGGTATGCAGATATTGGTAAATTTGATATCAGTTATGTGTCCTGCATTTCTGACCCACGCTGTATGGTGCAATGTTAAAAATATCTCCTTATAGGGATGATAACAATATATTAACATAGGTTTACAAACAGGGGGCTCAATAATTTATGCAAAATTGGTAAATCAGAAATATACAAAATTTTTGCTCTCGATTCCTGATTCACCCTGAAGTTTGTGAGGTATGGTGCAACGGCAAAAAATCTACTTATAGGAACGATAATAACAAACCAACATTGGCTTACAAAGAAGTTGGGAGGCCCGAAATACGTCTACGTAAAAATTGGCAAATTGGAAATTTACAACTTTTATCCCTCGATTTCTGGCTCATCCTGTAGTTTTAACCAGGTTAGATTGGGTTAGTTTCGGTTAGCTTAGGTTAGGTGCAATGACAAAATTATCAGAACGGCAACAACATACTAAAACATCAACGGAAGTTTCACGGAACCCAAATTACAGTTTGTGCCATGTCCTTGGTCAGTAAACATTTGAGTTACCTATTACTTTTCTATTATATTTCTTTTATTTTATACTTATTTTCGCTATCATGAAGGTATGTAAATGGTCCTATTATAAACTTTTATTTAACTTTACTTGTTTCGTCTGTCTGGCTCAAATAAAACAAAAAATTCCCTGACAGTGACATTAGTCAATATTTGAAGTGATTTCTGAACCAGTTCTTTCTTTGAAATTTGGTGCACGTATAGATCCAATGATAAGATAATAATTTGGTAATCTTAATCTCTATCGTAACATTTTTCAAGTCAACTTTGAATAATTCCTTTCTGATTGGTTGCCTTGAATTTTATTACATGGGTAACAGATGAATATAATAATTTGGTGACATTGACTATTTTATTGCTTTGTATCTCTGAAACTCTATATCTATGTGCTCTACTACACTATATGTCACGTAACTGACACCAGATTATGCCTGCGTAAGCGGCAACAGCTTGAGATCGAAAACTCAATGTTTTAAATAGTATGGCAACGCTAACTACTATGCCAAATATATAAACCCTACTCTATATGCAGTGTAAAAATGTATCTATGGTCTAGACCGAAATATCTTAATAAAGAAAAAAATTGGCGTAAGAATTTATTTATACTTTATTATTTACATCTGTATATATATATATAAATATATATATATATATATATATATATATATATATATATATATATATATATATATATATATATATATATATATATATATATATATATATATATATATATATATACTAAGAGAAAATAGTGTGAAAATATATATACACAATGTGGTATTTCTGAACCAGTTATTTTATTTGTTTAAAATAACTCCAACAAAGAAAACTAAGATAATTTGATGCTCTTTGATATTAACAACTAATCAACAATATTTGTTATTTATTTCGATTACAACAATAAAAAAAATTGAAAATAGCTTATAATGTCTGGCGCACATTAATTGGACCAAAAGTTTTTGAAAAATTGGTTACAGTTACCATTGAGTGCAGACACCTTTTCATTTTAAAATGGCATCGATTCTCTTTGGCATAGTGTCCACTAATTTATTACAATATTCAAAATTTCCTGAAGTTTCTGCTTTAATTCGGGAACGGTGCGGACTAGAGATTTTCGGAGTGCTTTTTTCATTTGGTGCCATAGAGTCTCAAGTGGAGATAAGTCAGAGCTACTCGAAGATCATTTTAAAACAGAAATATTCATTTCTTTCAACCATGACTTTTTGGTAGTATGGCATTTACCACCATCCTATTGAAATATGAACCCTCCTTCTGGTAGATAAATCATGTTGATAGATGACAGCAATTCATCCTGTAAAATTATTTTATACTTTGCTGCATTAACATTGCCATCAATGAAAATAAGACGTCCTACCATTACACCTGCCGGAAATTTAACCTTTTTCTTGAGACAGTCTATGTGATATTCATTCTCTTCGCATTTTGATAATTCTACTTTGTGAATGTATATATATATATATATATATATATATATATATATATATATATATATATATATATATATATATATATATATATATATATATATATATATATATATATATATATATATATATATATATATATATATATATATATATATATATATATATATATATATATATATATATATATATATATATATATATATATATATATATATATATATATATATATATATATACATATATAGGTCCCCTCCTGAGAGTTCAAACGCGCAGAATCAAATGGTGGAGCGTAAAACTCGCCAAACTAAGGGACACAGCGCGAATGAGACTCAGGAGCGCCTTAAAAGGTGAAGGACAACACGACGCAACGTGGAATGAGTACAAGGAAGCAAGGAAAGACACACACAGTGATGACAGAGCTATATAATTTTTTAATCTACTTTATAAAAATTTTAGTAAATTAATGAAAATTTTAGTAAATTAAAGACAGCTATACCAAAGGAAAAAAAGAGCAACATTGTTTACGAAATACCGTGCAATGACTGCAATAAAGTATATATCGGGCAAACCAGCCAATATTTAAAAAATCGCATTAAAAAAATCTGTATATAATAAACCAAAAAAAAATTTTTTTTAGAATCCATAATTATATATCTATTATTAAATCCATACATAATTATATATCTATTCTCAAAAATAAATATCACATAAAAAAACCATCCTGGTAATTTCTAAAACATATCAATTTTAAACTCTGCCTCGTAAAATATCAATCTGTATTACAAATATGTGCGGATTGCCATAAAATATTTATAAAACAAAAAACCACAATTATTTTGCATACTGTATCGAGTACGTCTAATGACATGTAAAGGTGAACGTCTTGTCTTGTCTCCCAATGTGTTACCGTTGTTTTGATCTGTGATTTTTAATAAAATGAATTTTAATACTATATGTGTGTAATGTCTGTGACGTGACTAAATGGATTACTATGACCGAACCACAGAGATTTCCTCAAGTTTCTTTTTACTATTTATGTAAGTCCTAGCAATAAGTTAAAATTTAAAACTCTTTCTGACCGGCTTATCTCTTGTAGATTTTGAAAAAGGCCTGAACGTACGGCCGAAACGTCAATAATAAAGATTTGTGCTACTTCCTTAATATAGTTATTTTTTAAACTAAAGGACCATATCCCAAGAATACACAATTTAACTATATATATATATATATATATATATATATATATACAATGTTGTATTTCTGACACAACTTTTATTTATTTACAATAACTCCAACAAATAAAACAAAGATAATTTGATGCTCAAATCATGAAAACACACTTCAAACTTAGATTTGTCACTCCAGATGACTGAACTCCATTTATGTTGTACCTAGTTTTTATGCTCTCTTGCCCATAAAAGTGCCCATAAGGTTTCGTTTTTGTTTTAAAGAAAGAAATGGCTTTTCCTTGGCCTGAAATGAAAATATAATAAGCTTAAGTCTTCTTTGCTACTTACGTGTACAACATACTTTGTTGAACCCATACTCCATTTTTTTTTCATTCTTCTCAAACAAGTATCCTTTGAAACCCGTTTACCAATCGCATGTGACCATTTTACAGCTACTTCCCTTGACGCAGCTTTGCGATCTTGTTTGATAATTGCAGGAAGAGTCTGCTCATCTCTGTTTGTAATCTTAGAACGAAGAGTTTTGAGTTTTGTCTGAATATTTCCATTTTGTTTAAATAGTGCGATAATATTTTTTACTATTCCCTGAGGAATGATTAGATTTTTCGCAATTTTATGCTCAGAAACTCCATTTTGGTGGGCAGCAACAATGGAATTTCGCATATCGCTGATAACGCCATTCCTCGAACCACTTTTGCAACTAACTGTCGTTAAACGCTAAATTGACATTGCTAGGCAAACATTAAATTATTCTACTCGTACTGTTTTTCAATGGCAGGCTTAAAAATACTTTTCAATTTCATATTGTTTTAATCAAAACAAATAACAAATATTGCTGATTAGTTGTTAATACCACACAACATCAAACTATCTTAGTTTTCTTTGTTCAAGTTATTTTAAATAAATAAAACATGGTTCAGAAATACAACATTGTGTATAATATATTTTCTTGATCCAATTCATATGCCATTGGGCTCATATATAGTATGTCATAAATTTTATAACATAATATATATGACGAATATAAAGCTAAAAATTTTAAAACTGAAAGAACACACCAGTATAAATTAATTTCCAATCTAATTTACATTAGTTATCTATAAAGCGCAATACACATTTTCAAGTTAACTGAAAGTATATTTGGGTTCTCTAGAGACTCGAATTCTCAATCTAGTAATTAGTTCAGCTATATTAGGGATAACAGCATATTTATGTATGAACGGAAGGCAATTAGAAATATTGGATTTTGGAACAGAGATAGAAAAAGCTTGTAGTTTTCTTTCTTACTATTTATTATTTATGAAAAATTAAATGTGAAAAAAGTTTATTAAACAAAGTACAACAAATCGGTAATTGGCTTTACCCGGAAATATGGCCCAATTTAGTTCCGCACAAAGTTATTTATTTATTTTGATAGCTATAATATGAACAGGCTGATCCATTATAAATGCTACTTTTTTATTTACATTTAAAAAAGCGTTAAACATGGAATTTGTAATATCTAATATATATATTTCTTTTATAAATATATGGTGTCATAAAAAAATGTTGCTGCATAGTTGTATTTTTTAAAACGGAATATACTGTATATATCATACGGTAGAGTTTTTCATGCTGATTACGAATGTACAAAATATGTTACACTTATTTTTAACATTGTGACTAAAAAATACAGATATTGAAATATCACATAGTTGGCCCTGCCTGGTTTATATAATCGGTACGTTATATTACTGGATCATTATTAAGTAAATTTTATTCTCTTTCAGTTTCAGAATATTTTGTTATTAGCATTTTTATTTATATGAAATATTACTTATAAAAACATATATTATACTACCATAATAAAAACCACTACATGTTAAAAGTTTCAGGTTCCAGATACAAAACCATTATTTAATGAAATATGGAAAAT
The DNA here is from genome assembly GCA_030620095.1 of Kuschelorhynchus macadamiae. Taxonomy (NCBI): domain Eukaryota; kingdom Metazoa; phylum Arthropoda; class Insecta; order Coleoptera; family Curculionidae; genus Kuschelorhynchus; species Kuschelorhynchus macadamiae. Next base: position 166,230 of record JAUTXW010000537.1, on the reverse strand, counting down.
GAACACCATTCATTTTTATGCAAAGTTGATAGGCCTTTTTTAATTTATTCAAAGCTCTGTCAATCCAATCAGGGTGGAAGTGGCCCCGCAAACATGTATCAAGGATTGTAAGGTCCAGACTATTAAGTAGCCATACTATTTTTCTGTTTAGAAAGGTCCGAACTGGAACAACATTATGGAGCACCCTATCTTGTTGCCAAATAATTTTAATTGCCTCATTAAGAGACAAATTATCTATATGTTCTGTTAATTCATCTCCTAAAAGTTCTAAGTAGATATTTCTAGTCGTAAAATAAAGGACCAATCATTTTGTTATCTACTGTTCCTCATCAAACATTTACAGAGAGGCGTCTAGATACTTCTCTGGATTGTCTCTGGACCACTAGCATATCCGCAGTGGTAAAAAATAACTCATCAGTCCATAAAATTGTATGAAAAGGACGTGGATGAGTAATTAAGTTTTCTGGCATATTAGTGCAAACTACCAATAGTGGTCTTTGTTCTCTTCAGTTAAGTGTTCCAAATTTAAAATGTGTGTTTTTTAAAACTCAAAACAAATTTCTCCAAAGATTTTCTAAAAAATTTGTAATTTTTGTTATGGGAAGCTATATGAAATATAACCAAATGCATTTCTTACTATGATAATATAAAACGATATTTAATTTTACATCCTCGTTAAAAAATTATTTTCTTTTTAGGATTTGCTGGCTCTCAGTAACTGATAAATTCTCCTCATTGTGATTTTTGATGTGTAATGTGTATATTAATTTCGTCTTCCCTATGAATATCTATCCTGGCTGTAATCGAGATAAAAATGGAATACCCCGTATATTTTTATATTTTTGAAATCGAGACTTTTTCTGCATAGTATTAAAAAATGAACTCACTCTTTACCTTTCAATATCGAGTGCCGTGAAGTGCATTAAATTACTCTGACATGTTTAAGTAAGCTATAAAAAATAAAATCGTCATTTTTTTATTGTTAATTTGTGTTTCAGGGTTGCTCAAAGTTGGCACAGCATTTTTTTCGAAATTACTCGAAATGTTCAAATGGAAGAATGCAATTTTCATACTACAGCAAAATGCACCTCTTCAATACTAATCAAATGAATATAAACACATTAGGTCAAATAGTGATCAACTAGTGGAAATAAAGTCTTAATTGGAAAATAAATACCAAGTACCTAACACAAAAAGAAATAGCGATTCCTGAAAATTAGTTACCAATCAGGTTTCCGAAATACCCTCCGTTGACCTCATAGCGTAGGTAATATCATTTTCAAAATCTTAAATCATCCATTGCCATGGAAGTCGGAATATTTAAAACATATGAGAATAGTCAGCCATTCTCTCAATTTAAAAATTGTTATAATAGTAAAGTTTGGTTACGATATTATTTTCAAAACTTTCAAGGCATCAAGTTTTCCATGAAAGTCTAAATCAAAACTAATGAAAAACGGGCAGCCTTTCTGTCAGTATCAAAATTGTTATAATACTAACAAGTAAAGTTTGATTACTCGTTTCTTCCTAAAATTTAATTTTTTAATCTTAAGCAAAAAAAAGTTTTGTTGACAGGAAGTGAGCAAGTAGATATATCGTTAATTTACGGGCAATGTGGTAAAAATTCTACACAAGCTGAACGCGTATATCTTAAGGAATATCCGAATCAAAGAAGTCAACGACTTTTGGCATTTGTAAACCTGGACTCCACGGCATCTACTTATTTTGAAGTCACACAGTTGCCTCTCATTTAAATATCAATTACATCTTTTGTGTCGGCAACTTTCAAAGAAGATTGGACTACTATAGCTGGTTTTTACAGAATAATAATTTGGCACTCTCAATATTGTTACAGATGAGTCCCTGTACTGGTCAACAAAAATTCAACACTGTGTGAAAGAAGGAAATTTCCAGGAGAGGTTTGGGGTGAATCTTTGGGCTTGGATATTAGGCACGCATATTATTACACCGACCTTTTTTCAAGAACATTTAAAGAACCAGTTCGGTCGCCTTCCCGTTCCCCGGACCTGACACCACTCGACTTTTTTTGTGGAGTACAATTAAAAATTTTGTTTATAGTACACCACCGGAAATTTTAGAAATATTCCAAGACCGTATTTTCTAGTTTAACTGTTAAACAGCTTCATAATGTTCTAGAGGAAAACGTTATTCTCGTAAGAAGATGCTATGAAGGCAACGGAGAATATTTAGCGAACCTGATTGGTGGGTAGATTTTAGAAAAATATGTTTTGCTTTTAAATACTTGTTATTTATTTATTTTTTACTAAACATTTCTATTTGTACTATTAATGAGTTGAGAGTATTTGTTAGATTCGTATTAAAGAGCATACTACAGCTAAATGCAACTGTAGTATGAAAATGATATATTTCCATTTGAAAATTTCGAGTAATTTCGAAAAAACTGAATCTGTCAACTTTGAGCCACCGTGTAACACAAATCATCTATAAAAAATTTCGATTTTATTTTTTATAGTTTATTTAAGTAGTAAGAGTAATTTAAGGCACTTCACGACACACTAGATTGAAAACTAAAAATAGATGTCAAAATTGCAAAATGGCAGATTGAGATGATTTTTTAATACGATACTATGTAGAAAAAGTCTAGATTACGAAAATGTAAAAGTATACAGGGTGTTCCATTAAAAAAATCTGTCAAGTACATTTAAAAATTTCCTGGTAATATTTTGGTTAAAATCCAATGTACCAAAACAAGATGGTGACCTAGTGAAACGTTAACTAACAAAACTAATTACCCAATTTACCAATGTAAATGTGTTTCATAGGAATGAACGGGCAAGATTTTGGCATGAATATAAGATAACAAAACAAAATGGTGGCCTTATAAAATATTTAAAAAGTCAGCATGAAAAAACTACTTATTAGATCAATTTCAAATTTTGAACGAGCGTGAAGTGTGATATACAGATAAACTGGTAAAGTTATGGTACGAATTCGAGATGGCGGGCGGCCAAATAATTTTTTAAAAATCAACGTAAAAAAATCTTATTCAATTGACTTTAATTTTGCAGAAAAATTTAATCTGATGTAAGAATAAATTGATACGAATTCAAAATAACGTAACAAAATGGCAGTATATGTAAAGGTAAAAGCCACTTATTAAATTTATTTTAAATTATGCCCAAAAGTCAAATTTGGCATAGGTAGAAACTGGTAAAATATTGGTAAAAATCCAATATAATGGATCAAGATGGCTCCCAATAAAATGTTTCAAAAGACAGACTACATGTGTTATTAAATTATTATATACTGAATTAAATTGGGTCACACTTCACTATTCCTAATAAAAGGAAAGATTCATAACGAGGGAAGTTTCGGGTAAAGGAAATTTATCGATGTTCTATACATGTTAGAAAACAAGACTAACTAAGACATGAAAAATATCATGAAAACAAGCAATACTTCATTACTATAGTGACTAATTATTATGTAATGAATAAAATTATTTATGATAATAAGTTAACTCATTTTTATTTATCCGCTACAATTACGGAATAACCTATATAGATTTTAATAAAATATGCAATTCACATTTTTATTAGCTCGTTCACAGTTCGTTTAACCTATTTTGCAAGTCTATGCCAGAGAATAATGTTTAGCTGAAACACTGCATGGTTCGATTCAATCATTTTAAATTTTGCAATTTAAACTACATAGCATTACTTAAATTTAAAATTTAAATAAAAGGGATAAAAAATGTTCAGTACAGCATAGAACAAAAATGTTTATTTAGTTACTTTAGGCCATTTTTTATGCACAAATATTAGATTAGAGATCTATATTTCTTTACGTCTTTACATACCCAGAAATTTAATATCCTAATGATATGGTGATAAAAATGAAGGTATATTGGGAGTTAATCATATTTTTAAGTATTTTTGACATTTGTATTGTATTAGACGGACATATTAGAATCACTTTGTTTTTGATACTATTTTTCTGACAATCATTTACAATATTTAGGTTTGACAAAAAAAGAGAATATCGTTTTGTGGCTAACATTTTTTTAATAATTTGCCAATATTCTTCGTTATAGTCTCTCCAAAGATGAAGGCTCAGGCTCTTGGGTCCACCCAACAAATTTGACGGATCAAAAAATCAAGACGTTTTATACTTTTATACTGAGCGTAAAATCAATATGTTGGATCTTTTTTTGCGATCTGATAACTTTGGAAATGTTTAGGAATTTGGTCAAAAAATAGTGACTAAATGTTATGAAATATTAGCTTATAGAAGCAATTTTTTTTTTAATACATTACAGTGAAAATGGAAATTTTATTTGTTTGCCCTTTGCCATTTAAAATTCATCTCACGTTTTTCATGTTAGTCTCGTTTGAAAGAGATATGACTAGGTTGTTCTAGCAAGCTTAAAGTTCTAACAGCTCTCAAGCTAAATTCCATTGAGATAGCCGATACTTCCTACTATATTACATTAAACCATGACAATTGATTTGATATATATATATATATATATATATATATATATATATATATATATATATATATATATATATATATATATATATATATATATGGTTTTTCTGTAGCTTTATTGGGAAACAGCTACAGAAAATTTGGTTGCAAGATCTGTTTTTTAAACACCCTGTATGAATTTTTAAAAAATATTTAAGAAATAAAATAAAACATACCCGTTTAAGCGTTTTTTTTGAAAAACTAACCGTTTTTTTTATAAAAAGTATAATATTTAGAGAGCGTCTATCTCTTAGAAATTTGATTTTAAAAAAATCCCTTCTTATCGAACCTCCACATCTTACACTTAACCTGTATGCCCAAATTCAGTTTTTTACGTCAAGCGGTTTGAGGAGAATCGTGATTAATCATTGACACCACGTTTTTTCAAATAAAAAAATAAATACACCCTGTACAAATTTACAATACAGAAAATGGTGTTGAAAGGTCTCGGTCATCAGTACAACTCTTCCACGAACTTGCTGAAAAATTTAGCTCGGTGTTTTAAATATATAGATTGTACACTAATGGTAACATACACACTTTTTTCCTGATAGAATGGTTAACGCAAATATTGTGCAATATAGCATCGAGTAAACTGTTTAAAATGACGCCATTTTTAATATATTTTTTAATATGCTTTTTATGGGATCACTCCTGTAATGTCCTGAATATTTCCTGAAAATTTCATTCAGTTTGGTCAAAGCATCGCGGAGTAATCGATGTACATTAATAAAAAAACATAGGGCCGAATTGATAACTTTCTCTTTTTTGAAGTCGGTTATGAAGTCAGCCTACTCGCCTACTAACCATGATTTACAAAAACGTGAATTCCTCTTTGATTAGATATAAAACAGAGAAATGATATAAAGAAAAAAGTCCGATTTTGACGGTCGTGAGAGACATTTTAATATTCTCAAAAATAGGAGTACTTCTAAGAGAAAACGAAATACTCATTAAATATTAGACATTTCAAGCTTAATCGGGGTTAATTGCGGTTTTTAGTTGCTTATCTTAATTCGGATTTTAATTACGGTTAAGCATGAGATTTTCGAGAATTCCGGGAAAGTACCAAAAAACATCCAGGTCCTCTAAATAAAGATAATACCGTACAGGCACACTCAATAAAAAATTTAACAAACCATAGTTTTTGGGTTTATATTGTGTCAAATTGGAATTGTTTCTTTCAGTTTCAATAGAGATGTGGGTTACGTGCTAAATCGTACATGGAAAAACCATAATTTGTTAAAATGAATCCAGCAGACAGTACAACAAATATTTCGTACTATGCTAAACAAGTACTTACAAAAACATGATTAAATCTGTAAAAATATTAGACAAACAAATTTTGGTATCAACATCTTGAAAAAGTTGCGGGTAAAAACTAATTATAACATTTTGGAGCTACGGATTTCTTGTATCAAATTCATTTTTAACATTAAACAACATAATTTTCGTTCAATTTATTGTAAATTTAGCACAATTTTTAGATTTTTCTCTTAACAGGAAATTAACTTCAGTATTTAGCAAAAAAATCATTTGATGATTCAGGATTCCTTCACCTAGATTTTTTACATTTACATACTGCTCTATTTGCAATATAAAAATTATAAAAATATATAAATAATTATAAAAATACTTTTTGCTTTTTTTTTGAACTTGCAGAGGATCTAGCAATGCAAACTTTGCTACTTCAAACATTTCCATAATCGTTTTTCATTATTAATTAAAATTATGCCCAGTTTTTTAATAATATCCAACCAATGCACATGAGTTTTTCCCCAAAGAACAATCACTCTCATGGCCAGTTATTCTCTCTCTAAGCCATCGGGATGTCTGGCCTTCACATCCCAAGCAAGTAACAAGGGTTAATCCTGGAGAGTAAATTAAGGTTTCTTATTGTATTACATTTGACTATTTATGTGTATGGAAAATGTTTAAATAATTTTAGGTTCGGCCACTTCTAAAGAGTTGTTTTCTAATTTAAGTGCAAGTAGTTGACTTTTCTCGTTGGAACTATCATATGAATTTCAATTATAAATTAGTTTTTTTATTTGTTTAGGATATTCACTATTATGTTTCTCTAGAATTTTTTAAATTTTCTTACAAAAATAAATCAGAAATAAGCATTACTCTGTTTTTTATAGCTTTACTATGATTTTTGATTTTGTGGGTGTTAGAAAAATAGTTTAAAGATCTTTTCTGATACAATCCAGAATAATTTTGTCTCCCGGATTCCTAATTCATATTTTAAAGGACTCGTTAAAACTTCTGCTAAATATTTGGATATGCAAAAGGTATTAGAATTAATAGAGCTAATTGTTAGTCGAAAAGGGGAATTTGTCTTGTATAATTTAAGTAAACAATATAGTTTGGGGGAAGATGAATTATGAATTATAAGTTGTTTATATTCTTTTTCGGTAATACCTTTATTAATTTTTAAATTTTTTCATCATACTTTTTTACTTATTATATGCCTCACTTACTTCTCCAGAATATCGCTCTGAGATTTTAAAGAAAATTAAGGAGTCGAAACATACTGCGAATTTTTAAACAACGAAAACATTTATTTTATAATAATATAAAGAAAATAACAAAAGAGAAAATGTTAATACTAAATACGTTGCAATGCCCTACACAGACGGTCTATCAGAAGAAATAACTTATATCTTGTATATTAAACATTATTTTCACTCCTTTAAAAAGTAAAGTAATAAAAAAAATATATCAAATCTAGTGTACTCATTTCCATTTCTAAATTGTTCAAAAAAGTACATAGGAATGACAACAAAATCCCTTAGTAAATTAAACAGTCACAAATTTATAAAAAATTCAGCTACTGCACAACAAGATCAGTCAGTGAAGCCTAAAATTATCTCAATGAATTTTAAAATCACAGCAATGCTCGGTGCACTATTAAGTCGACCATATGCGTATGAGCGAAAATAATGCTCCACCAAAAACGTTTTTTGCTCTATATTTAACACCATCGTAGATCCATCCATATTACCACATATTGGCAAAGATTAAATTGACATTTCTAAGATACCTCATTTGTCGATAACGCAGCTCTCATAGAAGCACACCAACGTTGTTTAGGTACTGTTGATTTCCGGCCATACTGTACTAATTTCACAGAACTTGCACCCGAATAGTGACTTTAAGCCACTTTAATCCAAAATCGCGGCGGGAGCGACAACAGCTCAACATAAAAAACTCACCATATTAATATATATGCCAAAATTAACAAGTATAAAGTTTCTTTGGCCTTTTGTAAGTTAAAATGAACTTTAATTTGTATAAAAAAATTGTATTAATGAACTTAAATTACCAAACATATAATGTAACAAGGTAATGCCAAAAAATAGATCTTATAAAGAAAGGACAGTCTAAAAAGGAGACTAAAATTAGACAAATATAGGTATAAGTAATCAATTTAAAGTGACAACTTCGGAAACATTCGGATCGGCGAGGATTTTGACATGCTTACTCATTATAACCTACAAAATCCACCGCATTTTTCCCACAGTGATTAGTTGTAAAATTCGCAAATTGAAACGTACGATATAAAATGATTTTTTTTTAATTAATTGATGCACACTTTAAGATATTTTGAGGCATTTAATTTTACTGTTACGTTTGGAGAAATTAGAATATTTTTCGTAAAAATCCTAACGAAAATAAATGCATTGTCATGTTTTATATTCTAAAATATAATATAAGAATTTTTTGAAATACGTATAATGAGGGTAACAAATAAAATCGTTAAAACATTGAATACACATGGTTAATTGGAAATTATATTATTAGATTGTTATGTGTTTTTAACCTGTAAGAGATTTTACTCCAGTAACCTGTACCAACGTTTATAATTTTATCTGACATCAAGTGAAAACAAAGTTTAAAATAAATGCTTATACTTACATTTAATATAAATTTTACTTAGAGAAAGGAGTTTGAATTTCGATATTATTAAACTACTTTATAGATTTTGCCAGAATAGTTCAATTTAAGTCAGCGTATTATTTTAACTCCGATTTCAGTTTTCTGTTGAATCACAAGCGAAACTCTATTTCTTGTCGAGTCATACTTAGGTAGGTTCAAAACTACTTATCGAATGGTCCTCAAACTGTGTATAAAAATCAAGTTTGTTATAGAAATAAATTGATACAATTTTGATGTGAAGTCATTATGGCGAAACAAACGCTGCCTAATACAATTCAGTCCCAAAAAACCAATTGACTTAAAATATTATACAAAAGTCAAGTTTGAAATAGAAATAAGTGGTAAAATTTAAGTGCGAATACTAAATTACAAAATAAAATGGCGGCTTAATGAAATGTTTTATTTCTCGGTAACATTCCATTTAATCTAACAAATAGTATTTTTAGGCTTATTTTGTTAGACCGCCGTTTTGGACCAATGTTACCAGTTTATTTCTTCGTAACATTTCATTTTAGTGCAAAATTGTATGTAACCTGGATAATTAATTATTTATTTAACAATTTTTTTAACATATCACTAAGCAGCCATTGTGTTCTACTACATTGGGTTTTTACGAAAATATAATCTTTATATCGTTACGCAATATTTATGTGTTTTAGTGAATGACAAGTTCTTAAACTTCTTAAGAAATGACAAAGTTGTGTGTGATAACTTGTTATAAATTCGCATAGTAAGTGTGCATTCCAAACAAAATAGTTTTTTTTTTATAATTTAATCTCCTAAACATTAAAAATGTATGACTTTTACGAGTAAGATATATATACAAGGGAGGGGGGTAATGGAGGTAATTACCCTACCCCATATGACAAAATTATTTAAAATTTGCGTCCGCGGATTTTGTACATTAAAGTCACATAATATTACATTGTAGGAAGAAGAGTGGTATAAACCTGTGTGCTATATGAAAGTGCCTACGTTTTTTTTTGTCACATTTGTTGTTTAATGCATTAATAACTTGTAAATTACCCCTCCTTTATCTGCAAGCTGTATACGCGCCTTTTGGTAATGTCTTCTGCTAGAAGAAAAACCCTCCGTACATACTGCCTGGGCAATATCATAAGCATTTTATAAGACATTTATTTACAAAAAATTAAATTCATATTTTGTCGTTTCAACCTGCCCAGTGGAAGCGATTATTATATACCAAATAAACTCCCCAAGTTTCTCACGTATAAAAATAACCCTAGAGGGTCGTATTTCACCTTATCATGCATTATACACAGTTGCGTGACACATTTGCTGCATACCTTTACAAGATTATTTATCAACAAGGAAAAATGTAATATATATAAAATATTTTTTTGAAATATTGTGTACTTCGAGTTCAACAAAATGACGTAAAAATACTTTAAATACCTTGTTCTATTATTAAAATTGTAACATTTTTAAAAGAGAAACATAAGAAGTTATTCGTTATCATACTCAGAGCTGAGGTACTTAATGCAAAAATGTATTTAAAGTAAAATAGTAAGTACTTTTGATCCTGTAAGTATTTTATTTAAATACTTTTGAATTAGCGTTACTTAGGGCAAAGTATTCAGTACTTTTTTAAAAAAGCACTTGTACTGGTACTTAAAATTTTTAATTTTGGGTAAGTATTACTTATTACTTAAAAAATGTACTGCAAAATCCTGATCTACTTAAAGTACTTTGTAGAGGTACTTTTAGTTCTAAGTCTTTTTCGAAAGTAGGTACTTCAATATTAAAAAGACTGAAGTACTTAAAAAATTATTTTAATTAGGTACCTAATTTAGTTTTTACCAAATATAAAGTTAATACTCGTAAAAATCTATTTGTATTAACATAGCCAATATAGGTAATATAATAAGTATACGGAGGAGGTTTTCTTTTAACATTGTAGATGTACAATCAAAAGTAAAAGTCTGGAATGTGGAATGTCTGAAAAATTGCAACAATAAATCATATCTGATCCAAATAAATTATCAATTGTGCCTCTACGAAATAAACATAGTTCAGAATTTAATATTGCAAAAAAAAATTAATTCCAGATGACATTCTAGTTCTATTCATGTGAAGTTTATTGCTAAGGTCAGCTTTAATGATTTTTAAGATTAAAGCTCGGCAGAATTTAAAAAAACCTACCTATGCTTGTTTTTACAATCACAAAAAATACAAACTGTTAAAATACTCCCAAAAATGCCTTTTTTTAAAATTTTGCACTTACTTAATATAATAAAGAACTATGGGATTCTGTGGTATATAAATTTTAGCTAGAGCTTTGATAACTAATAATATATAAGCACCACCATTTGCGAAAACCGAACGACAGCAATACATGCATTCAAAATCAAGAATACAAAACTGTAAAAATGAAAATGTATTGTTAAATTGAACTTCGTGTCTCTAAAAAACCCAACAACCATAAATTGATATTTTTTTAATCGGCAGAATTTCCAAATACGAAATTAAGTTTTTTGAATGAAACACCTAGTATATATAGTTTTATTTTGAATTATTGACCTTCTTTTCAGCTTTTAAAATAAGAGCTTAGTGAAGGTTTTGATAATTCGAAATAATGTTTTAAATAAATATTAAAATATAAATATGTTTGTTATTTATCGTGTAGAGCAACAAAGCGGTTCTGAAAACTATATAAAGATCACTGTCATAAATGTGTATAATGAACTAGTCAAATTTGGCAATATTACACATAAAAAGGGATTGTTTAATATCTCGATAAAGGCATTATAGCAATTGTAGTAAAGTTGTTTAAATGGGCTACCCTATATGTAAGTTAAAATGAACTTTAATTTGTATTAAAAAAATTGTATTACCGAACTTAAATTACAATATTACACATAAAAAGGGATTGTTTATTATCTCGATAAAGGCATTTTAGCAATTGTAGTAAAGTTGTTTAAATGGGCTACCCTATAATGCATATAGACTAGTTGTTTGTTGTTTGTTATGCGTAAATACTACTTGTACACGATTATTTCACACTTCAGTTTAACAGTAGAACAATATGTTTTTGCTATTGCAACTTTAAATTAATTTAAAAATGCATAATTAGGTATTTACAGAAAATGCTAATAAACTCGACGCTTTATTTTAAATGCATAATGCTTCAATAATTGTATCTAATATATTGCGTTTTTCTTCATTTGTAATGACATTTTTTATATAATTATCTTTCAAACTGATTTATTTTTGCTAAAACTAAAATATTTCGGTGATGGTTAAGAAATTACCTGAAAAATGAGCAGCAGTCAGGTCTTTTAGAAAAGAAGTTAAGAGATAATAAGAATTACCAATATTTAGTTATTAATTTAAAAAAAATTAACTTGATGATGATTGCAGTACTTAAAAATAGGCTGAATACTTAAGGATTTAGATATACTAAAAGTGCTTAAGTACTATAGATATATTTTAAATATTTAATAAATACTGAATACTTAAAAGTACCTAAGTACTTAGATATATTTTAAGATCTTAGGAAATCTACTTAAAACTAAATACATCATTTAGTTAGTACTATTACTCAAATTTTCATTTTTAAGGATTTTTGCAAAATACTGTTATTTAATACTGCAATTAGATTTTCAGAATCAAGTACTTAATACTGGTTACTTTAAGTATTTCGGCTGAGTACTTATAACAGCTCAGATACTACTACAAAAACAAGAACAACATACATTTTTAATTTAAGATTTTTTTTGATATATTGAATAAAGGAAGGTAGTATTGCCTCGCTTATGAACTTGTCCCAACCAATGGTAGAATATTTTGATAAGAACCATCAACATTTTTATAGGCATACTCTCCATCCTTCTCAAAGTACTTAAAACAAGCGTGCAACATAAAAGTGAAATTTTAACAATATATAGGAAAAGAATTTAATAAACATAACTATAAAATGCCTGGTATCAGAATCAATAAAATGTGAGTCCAGAGGTTGAAGAGCAAAACGTGGCTAACAACGATAAATTTGAATTTCAGATTTTGATAAGATATTTATCAATATATTAGCCAGAAGCTGCATTTCCTCTAAGGAAATAAGATCTATGTTTAAATGTGTGATGAAACTTTGTAGCAATAAAAACGATTTCAGACATCAGAAGTTTATTATATAACCGCCAAGGTCGTAGCAATTAGCCATTATTTCACAAGAAGAGCTTTGGTAACACCATAACGGTTTCAGGTCTAAAAATCTTCAGATCTGGCTCTGTAGTCGGTCAAAGTAAGCTACTGCTAAATTTCCTACAAATTAGAATATAACAGCAAAGTTAACAGGGCTTAACTAACTAATGAGATAATAATTTTTATGTGAAAAATGATTGAAAAAATAAATAGATAGGGAGTTTCTTTTCTTTCTAAAACTTATAATTAACCGTTTCAAAGCGACGGTCATTCGTGAATATTTCAGAACCTAAATATAGCGGCAGATACAATTTTTACAACCTTGCAACTAAGCTAGTTTGTTCCTTACGGGATTCTAAATTAGAATGCCCATATAACTATATGAAATCAATATTATTTCTAGATACAGCACATTCATAAATGGAAGTACTAAGTAATTTTATTTTAAACAAAAACAGTGTGTAAGTGAAAGACGTCACTAATTAACCTAAGCATGCATATGAATATTTAATTGTAGCTAAGAACACTCGCGGGACACTGGCGAACCTTTTTATGCTTCATTTTGGCGTTTGGCCTGTACATGGTCACAAATCCTCATACAGGGTAAAACGCTTCAACTGAATTATTATCTCTGTGTCTCAAGCAGCACAGTAGTCAAGACATTATTTAAAGAAATTTAAGCTTGCCAGTGATGTATGAGTTACAGTAATGACAAAAAAAAACTCAATTTTTCGGATATTTGCAGAAAATAGTTGACGTAATTGGTGCGGCAATACTAACACATATCTTCACTATCATCATCTTGGATAAATTATTAAGGCAATAAAATATATAAACAGAATAACCAAGAAAGAAGGAAACAGGAAGTTACTAGTAGATGCACCATGCTGTAGTAAACTTTTCTAAGGATCTTTTTTACAATTTACTAGGGTTGTTAGTTATTCTCATTATTTCAGATAATCTATTTATTTCTTTCGGCAAAAAGGTGAGGATGGCTTTTTAGCAATTTTTTTATAAAACTTAGTTATAGTTAATGAACTGATTAGTAATAAAAATTATTTGTGCTCATCAATTAATATATCAGAATGTCATGCTTTTTTAAACTGTCAGAAACAAAACCAAAATCGACCGTTACATTGAAATGGGGTTAGAAAATTCATTTTGTATTGAACAGTTTTCAAAACCAAAGAAAAAGAGATCTGACATTTGGGAGTCCTTTTTTCTAAAGTTGGAGGTAATAAAAATATCCTGAGATTTTGACTTAAACAATTTTTTTTTGGAGAGAAATTATTGAATTTTAATTGAAGGTTTTAAAAAAGAAGATTTACTAAATATTAAGTACAAATATCAACCCCGATCATTATCATTTAGGCTCCTCTCGCTCCAATGACTAGGAAATTTGTCCACTCTATCTTCTCTCCGAAAATAATAGATAATCTGACACGCATCATAAAAAAACCATTTGCAAGTTCTTTATAGGCGATTTCCTTTCCATTGCGTTCTGCCCTTTTGTATATTACAAGGCAATTTGCCGAAATTACTGAAAATACGATTTGTAAACGACAAAGTTGAAAAACGGTGAAAGCATAACAAGGGTAATGGTTAAATGAGTTAAGACGAAATAGCTTTGCGCTGGAAACTAGCCAAATAATCAGGACGGATATAAATCAGTTGTGCTAAATAAATTTTATTATATTGCATCAGAAGGTAATAACTCATATTCCTTGAATAGATAGCAACATAAATAAGAATATTTATCACCGGCAAAATAAAATTGTATTAGGAAAAATCGGTCAGTTGACCTTTACCCAGAACTTTTCTTGGAACGATTCTACTTTTCATCAAAGAAAGCATAAAGGATATAATTTGTTATTAATATAAAATAATAACTACATATATACAGTTTTTTGTCCAACAAACGGAAAATATCGACACGTCAAAGGCCAAGGGGTGTAACCTATAAAAAAGTACATTTTGGGGACATAAGCTAGTAGGATATGTTTATTGTAAAAGAAATAAAATGGTATATAATTTAATATAGTTTTACTGATTTAGTTACAACAGTTTTCACATTATAAATAAATATCTGCAAAAAGAATCCTATATACGTGGTCGTTTTTTTTTCTTGCTTTATAACTCCAGTTTCAGAAAGTGTATCTAGTATTTATTCCTGATGCTAGGCTTAATGTTTAAATATTTATCGCGGTACATCATGGAACTAATTTCTTTTTAACAAGGCTTAATATACTCCGCTTCTTGTTTGGTGTATCTAAAACTCACCAGTACCTTCCAAATTGTAATATACTATCAGAACATCTGTATCTTCAGCAACTATAACTTTCCGAATTTTTAAAATTTAGTAGTTTTCTAGAGACTGTTCGTTTCAGAGAGTCTAGAAAGGTCGTTAGAGGTCTTTAAAGCTTTGAAGCTCCTGGATAAAAACGCAATTACCTCGTAGGGTTTTATATTTCGTGCGCTGCATTTTCCTTTTTATTCAGACAGGTATGTTAGTATGTCCTGGCAAAGAAATGATCATTTAAATTTGCTTCAGATTAACTGAAACAGATTTAATAAACCAGGAAAGGCAGTTCAATTATTAATATTGAGCATATTTTATTGACTTCCCTTTTTTCCTCACCTAATAGAAAACCGCAGTAGACATTTTTACCTCCAGATTAATAGAAAGTTTCATTAGATAAAGAGCATTTACGAAAATCGTAGATAAGCAGAACCATGCTATTTCCTTGAGGAGTGTTAAATAATTTTTGTAGGTCAAAACTGGTGCCAGCAGAAGTGAAACCATTTAAACTTACTTTTTGATTACTTCTTCTCAGTAAGGTGCAAATTCATATCAGCACTAATACTTCCCTTTTCTTGTGATTCGCAAAATACGCACTTCTTCTTTTTGGGTAAATGGAATCCGATGTTATATTTTGTTTTTGAAAAATGAACAGAAAAATTTTTCTTTGACAAAATTTTGTTGATTTTCGGATACGTTGATATTATAAAAGTTGCATACATTTTTAAATTTTTATAGTAGATCGTAATTTGTTGTCTTTCCGTGGCAGTAGTGTAAAGGTACAGTTTTTGTTGGTACTTATTCGCGAAGCTGTTTCAAATAACACCATAAATTCCATAAAAAAACTTCACTTGCTTTGCGGACTACATATTTTGGTCATATGATGTATTTTTACTCTAAGCATCTATTAGCCGGTTCATCCAATTTTGACCATTTTAAGGGTTACGCCACTTTGCCTTTGAGGTGTCGATATATGTTCCCCAAAATAGATCCCAACTTCGCTGCCTTTCAATAAAGTTGGGATCCATTGAGAGATTTTCGCGAAAGTCCACTCATATCACGTCCAGACTTGCCAGTCCGCGGCGGCCTCCAACCTGTAATTATCAATCTCATTTGCCTTTTTAAAATATCATCGAGAGATTTTCGCGAAAGTCCATTCATATCGCGTCCAAACTTGCCAGTCCGCGGCGGCATCCAACCTCTAATTCTCAATCCCATTTGCCTCTTTAAAATGCCATTTTCTTTTTGTTTTAATTTCTAATAGCCTTGAAATATTTCTAAGCAATTAGTCCTGGTATTAGTTTGACGACGACTTCAAAACATCAATTTTTGAAGATAGTTTTAAACAGTAGTTTAAAACTGGAAAGCGCGAAGTAACTTCAAGGGGGCATGGGGATCAAAAATCAACAAATTATTCATAAATAAAAGTTAATTTTTTTACTAATATGCAGATTATTTGACCGGTCTCGAATACCTGCACGGGGCAAGAAACTCATGAACACGAGAGTCATCTAAGGCACCTTCCAATGCCAGTTAGAGTACTAACATGACAGCACCATCCATATGTGCAAGGTCGTCGATTTTGATGAAAGTGTTATGTTTGTGAAATATATAAAAAAAAAACAGAAAGGGTGGACTTTTTTTCAGGTGTTGTGTCTCCAAAACGCTTGTTGTCATCGAAGTACTGAAGCCATTAGATTTGTCTCTGTGTACTGTATCTCCATAAACTTGGGTTAGCGCGACTCTGAGTACTAGAGGGACATCGATAGAATTCGAGAACGACCTGCAGTCTTCCGGAGAGGACGCAAATAATCATTAGCGGCTAATTCGCAAACTATTCGATAAGTATGGAATATAAACAAAGTTAATTATGTTTTTGATGTGGAGGGTGCTTGCTCAATAGGAGGAATTAGCATTGCAAAAATCCTGTGTTTCATTCTCGAATAGCGATATCTTTGTTTTTATCTTTTTTAACATAACCTATAATTTTGTATGCAGTTGCGTTAGCTCAGATTAGGTCTTTTTTGTGTTGACGTAAAAAAGTGTATTTACATAAAGCAAGTTACGGAATGGTTTGAAATTGGTTCTCTCGTGAATAATCGGGCATCATAACCAAACCGCACTATATAAACGTAGAGCAAGGGCAACAAGCAGATACAGCTGATATCGGACAACAGTGAGTGACAAGTCTAGGTCAAACTAGGCAGGTATGTGTTTATGTTTTATTTTGAGCTGTAATTTCGAAATTAGAAAAAATTGTTTTAATTTAAAATTTAAAGTCACCCTGGTGTACATGCACGATGTTACTGCGTTACTGATTTCGATCTATTTTGATCATTTTTCTAAATCAATCATGAAATCTTAACTATTGATAACTAGAAATTCCGTTTTTAAAAAATTTTATTTTTCTAAATTACAAAATTCGAGATTGGATTCTTACGGTTCGAAGTCTTTTCTCTGACTGCCTGTAAAAATCCAGTACACTAGTTGAAGTGAAGTAAATAATGATATGCTTGCAAAAAGAAGAATGTTATGTCAGCAGATTGGCTATGGTCTTCGTTACAGGGTGTGATGTAACTCCTCCCCCCAAGGTTTCAACTCCACGGCTAACGGGGTAGTTGAACGTCTTGAAGTTCTATTTCTCGGGGATTCTTCAGTTTATAGGAACATTTCTTTTTGTAAATGAACCAGACATGGGCGCTTACTACGGCGGCGTACAACATGATAGTCCATATACTGGGTGAGCCAGAAACACCAGGACAGAATTGTGCCGGTTGGTTTTCTTCAATTAAATTCTGTACTTCATGTAGCCCATCTAATTCAATTTCTTGCAACTGCACTCTAAGATTAAGTGTTGGCAGAAGGCGTATTTCATTGTCGAGGTCAGGGAACAATATCGGTTCACTGGTGTTAGGTGCAGCTACTCGACTATTAGTGATGGATTCTTGACTTGATGTCACCTTGCAGTTATGTGGTACTTTTAGTAAATAAGTACCCAGGAATTTTCGGCTTTCTTCTTGGCTGTTGCATTTGAATTTGACGATTTCTTCTTGCGGTAGGATAAGGACCCATTGTTCCGGAACATCTAATTGTTTAATTGTTGACTTTGTGATTTTTATTTCGATCTGTTGACAAGTGGAGGTGTTCTTGGCATCTTGCAGAAGTTTAACAGTGCATGGGCTGCTTTCGCTGATTTCTTTGAGTTCCATTTTATCGCAAACATAGTGTTGGGCTTTGACTTCTGTACATCTGTGGTTTCGGAATGCGTAGTGCAATTTGTTTATTACAAGAAAGGGTTTTCGCGGGATAATAACCTTAAACTGACTCTCTCTCAATATAGGAATAGAGTAAAGGTGGAGGAATTTAAAATAGGTCGGGTACGTTATCGGAATACGCAGTAAATATGTTATCTTATTTTTAAATACAAAACAGTCTATGTTAATTATTTTTTCATACAACAAGATGTTTTCTAGCGTAACCTCTAATGGCATTTGGTCAGTGCCAATTAGTTTTTGGACCTCTAAAAGTTCAAAATAGAGATCTTCTGTCTTAATAAGACTTGAATGCATAATTTTTAACTTAGAAAATGTAATTGAATTTTCAATATCTTGAAGTGTTAAGTCAATGATTTCATAGACATTTATTATTTGGTTTATGATATCTTTAATGAAGATAGAATTGTCTCTGTAAGCAGTTTTTTGTACAATTATTCCTATTTGATTTAATTTAGATTCCAATAATTTTTCGTTAACCCTAATTTGTTGAATAGTGGCATTAAATTTTTTAATTATGCTCAGAGATATTGAGTTTTCTTTTAAAATATTTGAATTTACCGTATTTTGATTATTTTGAAGTTCCGAAATTATTTTATCATACCTTTCCCCATCGTATGCGTCCAAATTTCCCGTTATAGATTTGAAAAACCATCCTAAACCATTAAATAATCCTCGTTTTACTTTATTCGGACGAGGTATAATTTCTCGTATTTTTGTGTCAACACGGTCCTGTATAAGCTTAAGAATTTTAAGGTAATTTGAGACATCAAAGCTATATTCAGCATGTTTATTAATTGTGTCTGTTAGATTTCTAGATTTATTATGAAGCTTATTTAATTCCGTCAAAATTGGGTTAAGGTCATAATAATGAATAAGTGTGTGAGTGGATTTTTGCACTTTTGCATTTCCTAGATTAAAAGGAATTACACCGGGATTGTCTTTTAATTCTCTCACGGTAATTTTTTCTTCGAATCCGAATGTTAAGCGAAGAATGCTGAAAAGATTAAAATAAAGCATTAGTTGGTAAAACTGTATCGTTTTCTCAGGGGACGTTTTATATTACTTAAGTGTACTTTCTCATGGGAACTAGTTTTAGCCGTCTTGCGTTTTTTATTAACAGAAATAAGTTTGCTTGGTTTTGAGAATTTATTGGCATCTTTTTGCCGCACATGCTTTTTTACATATACGTCTTGTTCGGCTTCAAAAATTTCGGGGTCATCCCTATTTTTGTTAATTTTATCGATTAACTTTTCTTTTGACTCCGATAATTTTTCGTTGATTTTAGCATACAAAAGTTTTGCTTTTTGTTTGTGATTGCTGATATAATCGCTTAGTAATAATTGATCGATATTTATGTCAAACGGGTCGTCAGCTGTTATATGCCCATTAACTACGTCAGTCGGTTTCAGTTTAGTGGAGGAGTGTATTGAATTATTGTAGGCCAGAATGGCATATATCATTTTTTGGGAAACCGGTGTATTTTTAAATTCTTGGTTATTAAGAAGACGTATGTGTTCAGCAAGGGTTGAGTGTAGTCTTTCAATCAGCCCATTTGATTGAGGGTGTTGAGGAGAGCAAAAATGAATTTTTATTTTGTGGAGTTGTAGGAGTTCAGTAACAACCGAATTTTTAAACTCCGTACCGTTATCAACAATAATTTGTTTCGGAATTTTATGATGGGAGAAATAGAAAAGAAGATTATCCACGATTTCTGTTGAGGCCAGTGATTTTAAGGGATATGCCTGAGCGTACTTAGAGAAGCTGTCTATGATGGTTAGAAATTTACTTTGCTCTAGAGTATATGTATCTAGGTGGACAATTTCAAAGGGCTCGGTCGGCGTGGGGGTTACATTCATTTTCATTTTGACTGGGCGACGTTCATATTTGCTAATTTGACAGGTTTCGCAATCGTTTATAAAAGTCTGTATTGAATTTTTTAAGTTGGGCCAATAATATTTAATTTTGATTTTTTCTAACGTTTCATCGATTCCTCGATGATTTGATTTGCCTTCGTGGTAGTTTTTGATAATTTCCGGTATGTCTTGTTTTTCGGTCACATCGATTAATTTTTTCAAACAGCGTTTAAGATTGATAGAAGGCCACCTAAAGTTTTTTCTTATCACTTCTGAAAAAGGTTCGTATGTATCGGGGTTTTCGAAATAAACGTAATACAATTTTTCTGGTACTACGTATTGTTTTATTAGATTTAAAATGTCTTGCTCAAAGTCGTTTTTGGAAATTTGGGCAATGATCCGACGTTTCTTTTCGAACAAAATTATGGTTTTAGGTTTCGCAGGAGAATGTAAAACTTCTTGTATGAGCAATTGGTTGGCACCGTAATTGACAGCGATATCTAATATGGGGACACCGGCGACAGGGTCATGTGACGCGTTCGAGTGAACAGTGGCGTCGTCATCATCTGGTTCGGGCGCCGGGATAGCTGGAGGTTCATCGTCTACATGAACTAATGTAGATATTTGATCTATATCATGGCTCGCCTTTTCGGAGTTGTCGCTATTTATGATATTATGTGAGTTTTGAAGATTTTGATTTTCCACGGTACTTTCGTTATTTTGGCTTAAATTTTGGGTTATTTCATTTGTGTACCTACCTAGGTCAAAATTTTCGCCTGTCTCTTTAGTGTGTAACTCGATTCGCGATAGCGCATCCGCGTTTGTATTAAGCTTTCCCTTTTTGTATATGATTTTGTAGTCGAACTCCTCTAATTTGAGTCTCCACCTAACCAGTTTAGAACTAGGGTCTTTTAACGAGAAGAGCCACTGGAGGGGCTTATGATCTGTTATAATGTTGAACTTTCTACCAAATAGGTAGGGGCGGAAATACTTTGTGGCCCAAACAATACACAGACACTCTTTTTCTATGGTGGAATATTTTTGCTCGGAGTCGTTTAATGTTCGCGATGTATATGCTACGGGCAAGTCTTGACCTATTGGGCCTTGACTGAGGACGCATCCAAGAGCCACATTGCTGCCGTCGCAAGTTAAGTTAAACGGTTTCGTGAAATCGGGATATTGTAATATCGGTTCATTTATAAGAAGATTTTTACAAGTATTGAAACAATTGACAAATTCCTCATTATGAATAATTTTGGCACCTTTTTTAAGACATTTTGTCAACGGTTTTGTAATTTTTGCAAAATTATCGATAAAACGTCTGTAGTAACCTAAGAGACCCAAAAATCCTTTTATTTGTTTAGTAGTACTAGGTATTGGATAATTTTTTATAGCTTTAATTTTATCGGGGTTGGGCTTAACGCCCTCTGGGGTAACTATGTGCCCTAAGTAGGCAACTTCTTTTTTTAAAAATTCTGATTTATCCAACTGGATTTTAAAATTGGATTCCCTCAATCGTTTGAAAACCTCGGTTAACTTTTCTATATGCTCTTGAAGAGAGCTAGAAAAAACTATTATGTCATCTAGATAAACTGCACATTTTTCGGTGGTGATTCCGCGTAGAATATTATCCATTACTCGTTGGAACGTCGCGGGGGCATTCTTGAGCCCAAAAGGCATTCGCAAGTACTCGTAATGGCCATTTTCTGTGCTGAACGCGGTTTTAGGTATGTCGGCTTCATCAACTTCGATTTGATGAAATCCACTTGCCAAGTCGAGAGTTGTAAAATAGTGGCATTTTCCAAGTTTATCTAAAAGATCTGTGATGTTCGGGAGGGGGTATTTATCGTCCAGACTTTTAAGGTTAAGGGCGCGAAAATCGCAAACAACCCTCCATTTTTGCACCCCCGAAGCGTCAATTTTCTTGGGGACCACCCAAATGGGCGCTGACCAAGGTGAACTGCTAGGACGAATAATATTCTGATTTAACATTTTATTAATTTGTTTTTCGACCTCTTTTTTGTGTATAAATGGATACCTATAGTTTTTTGCATAAACTGGAACTTCATCAACTGTTCTAATATGATGTTTAATCTTATGAGTAAATGTAAGGGGTGTGCCTTCACGGTAAAATATATCAGAAAATTGGTTACACAAGTTTATTATTTTACTTTTTTCCTCAATATTAAGGTGATCTGTTCTTATTAAGGAGGGGTCTAGTTTTGTTTTTGGTGAGTCATCGAAATTGTTGAAATCAATATTTTCGATTTCTTGTCTACAGAATTTTTCTACAACAAGGGGCTCGGAAAAATCTAAAGTTATAGGCTCGCAAGTGTTATTGAGAATGGCAGTAAGAGCTTTCCCATTGCGTGCTATTGTAAGGCATTCGGGAATTTCACAATTATGAATCTTTTGGTAGGGAATTATAATTTCACCATTTTTTATATTAGTCTTAACGCTAATTACCTGTTCGCATCTTGGAGAGATGGTTACACAATTAAGCTCTGTTTTGGTTTTATGAAAAGACAGTTTTATTTTTGAATACGGTGTAATCAAAAATCCTTTATCATAATCTAAACTTGCCTGGAGTAATTTTAGGTTATCGATTCCAATCAACCCATCAAATACGTCGTGGAATTTAAATAAAAAGAATTTGAGATTAATCTGTCGGGGTAATTTAAATATTTTAGATGCTGGTATCATGGCACTATACTTATGGGCGGATTTCTGAAAAACTGTGGAAACAATAAATGGGTCGTTTTTCACATAATTTGGAAAATATTTTAAAGCTAAATCAGGGCTAATAAATGATTTAGTCGATCCGGAATCGATCAAAAGTTTAAGGTTGTATTCAGGAAAGGTGATATAGGACAATTCATTACAATTAGTGGTGTTTAGGGAAATGACTTGGTTTATCAAATTTGCTCGGTCTCTTGTGAGGAATCCTGAAAATTTTGGCTCTGTGTTTCGTTTTCAGTCTGCGACTGTATTTGATATCCCTCAGAGTTTTCATTAAGTGGGTAGCTCTGCGAATATTCCCCGGTATTTGCGTACTGCGAATACTCTCCACTATTGGTATACTGAAAACAATTGTGAGATAGGTCATGGTCATAATGCGTGTTATCGTAGTTTGTATCACTATCAAAACAAGAGTTGGTTTCGGTGTTGTACAGTTCTTGGAATGTGAATTTTGGACGAGGTGGCTGATACTGATTTTGTTGATGGGAAGTGTTGGCCGGCTCATCTCGTCTTTGAATGGAATTTGATACCACACTCATTGGTGTTGGCTTAGGTAATGGTTGGAAAGGATTAGGTTTAAATACGTTTTGTTGTGGTCTATTAAAATTGCCAGAATTATTTTGACTCCTGAATGGTGGTCTAAAATTCATTTGAGGCCTGTTTATATTAGAAAATGGTGCAATGTTTTGCCTAAATTGATTGTGATTGGTGTGCGCGTTAAATGGTAGTGAAAAATGGTTAGGTTGTGGTCTAAAGAAAGGCACGTTCGAACTGAAATTTTGATTTTGATTAAAAGGCCGATTAATTGGAATATTTCTGTTATTGCCAAAATTTTTTGGTTGTGTTTGGGATCCGTTTTGGAAATATTTAACATTTTGTTCTTGGTTTACCAATTGTATGGCCTCGGTCAAAGACCCTGGGCGCATACACCTAATAGTTGTGCCTATCGGTTCCCTAAGACCTGATAAGAAAGTTTTTAATGCCAAATTTTGATATAGTTCTCGTTTTATTCTTGCTGCTTCTGCAGTTTCGTGCGCATCTATGTAACTACATAACAAATTAAGTATTTCTAGACATCTATCATAAAAATTTTGCGGGGATTCGTTTGAATTTTGTCGTAACATTACCAAATCTCTATTTAGGCAACTTTCGTCACGTCGATCGGCAAAATTTCTATAAAGAGTGTCTTTTACTTCTTGCCAGGTAGTTACGTTTTGTATGTTAATAACTAGCCTAGCGTTACCATTAAGTTTTCCTATAAGAGAATTAAGAATATAAGTATTTTGAAAATTATTGGGATTGGTGGCATCGTAAAATTGATTAATTATTGATTGGCACGTAGCCAAATATCTATTTAGTTCGGTAGCGTTTCCGTCAAATATTGGCACACAATTTAAAAATTCTGGTTTAAATTGGTTAGTCATGTTTTCGTGATTTACGTTTTCTAAGTTAATATTTGCACTAGTATTACTACTTAAAATAAAATTATCTAAAACTAATTGATCTTCAGCACTAAGATATTGGATTTCAGTGAAATTATTGTTCTCAGTAGAACTACTTTGATTAATATTATTTACTGGTACTTCCGCTTGGGATTGGGAAATAGAGTCAGAGTTAGTTGAAGGATTCAATGACAAATTGTTTAAAATATTTACCAAGTCGTCCGCATAAGACATTTATCAAATTGCACTTACATTAATATTAACAGAAATCTTCTAGTCATCTTCTATAAGAAGCTCTTGCAGATACCCAGCGATGTCGTCTGAACACTCAAAAACTTCTTGCGGAAAGAACTATTCGGTTTCTTTCCCGATCTTCGTGTAGATGGTGGGTGGATGGATAGTTCCGCGATGGAATGGGTGTTCTGAATTCTGAGAAGCCACTCTGAACAGCACACGACACCTCCACGATCGAAAATCACAATAGGTTCGATTTTTGACAGTTTTCGAAAATATCCGAAAATTGATTTGCAATCTCCGTTTATCGCAAATCAATATCTATCAAAATCTGCACGACTGCGCCAGTTAACTATTGATAACTAGAAATTCCGTTTTTAAAAAATTTTATTTTTCTAAATTACAAAATTCGAGATTGGATTCTTACGGTTCGAAGTCTTTTCTCTGACTGCCTGTAAAAATCCAGTACACTAGTTGAAGTGAAGTAAATAATGATATGCTTGCAAAAAGAAGAATGTTATGTCAGCAGATTGGCTATGGTCTTCGTTACAGGGTGTGATGTAACTCTCGTAAAAAGGAAATATTGTAATCGTGAAAAAATCACCCTCCGAGATTTTTTCAGATATTCTAGATGCCGAAAAACATGTTTTCTAAATCCGTCGGTTTCTCTGTCTGTCTGTCTAAAAAAACTACTTACCCGATTGAAATCTAATTTTGGTCAAAAATTAAGGGTCATATGGAGATGACCTGGTAGTGAAATGTTAAAAAAATTATAATTAAAAAACTACTTATCCAATTTATTTCAAATTTTCCGGAAACGTCAAGTACTATTTTGGAATCAAACTCTTTTGTATCAAAGCCTGCTCGGTATAGCACTTACAGATCTGGGGTTATTAATCGATAAGTGCAGGAAAAACGTGAAAACTGTAAAAATAAAAAACTTATAGTTCAAGATTTCGTTCCATTTAAAAAAAAAACTCTATAGACGAGGTGCGGCTTTTTAAGATATTTGAACGTAGATTAGGGTAAAAAAGACACGTTTCTGCGAGAAGTTTCGTCTTCGAATAATAATTCGAAATGGTATGTTATTAAAAAAAAAGCACCTACATAGAATTCCTATATTATTAAAAGGTATCAAAGGGTTCCCAATAAATCAGACCAAAACAGTGTGATATACTTTTCTTTCATTACGATTTTTTTTTATTTAGCAACGTTTCGGCGGTCGTTTACCACCATTATCAGGCTAAAATATATACATTTTATTTATAAATTTTAAATTGTAAATACAAAGGACAGACATATGGAATCACACTATAAGTAGACGTTTTGTTTTTTTTTGGTGATAGGTTGAAAAAGAATAAAATATTACATACATACATTTAAATTCTAAAACAAACAAACGTAATTATAGCTAATACACGTTATATGTATATTGTTATTATTAGTAGGTAACCAAGAGAAAGGAAACAGAGACAAATCTTTTGTTTTTTTATATATCTTATAGAAAAGCATGTATTATTATTATTTTTTTTTTAAGTTTAATAAAGGCATCAAAACATGTAATACATAAACAATTATTATCATACCTTTTTTTTTTTTGGGAGGTGTGCACCAGTTCAAAGCATACCTTTTGTTGTTCTAATTAGTATGTGGAGTCATATTTCGGTAATACCTTTTTTTTTTATATATATATTTTTGTTATTTCTGCACAAGAAACACTCTCTGCAATGTACGAGTTTCAAACTTGCTGTAAACAGCGTATTGGAAGAATGTGATTTGGATAATTTATTTTATAATTTGAACAGGTGAGACACCTGTGGTGTTTTTATTTAAATATTAAAACATTAGTGGGTTGTCAACTATTTTGCGACTGAAAAATATAAAACTATTTGTTTTTTTGGTTTAAACAGCTTAACGCCAGATGTCAAATCGGGATTTTATTTTCAGAGATTAATTTTATTTGGTTTATATAATGCATTAATCTGTTTTTTTTTTTATTGATAAGAAAGAAAAAGGAAAATATGTTTTGATGTTAAATGTTCTATTAAATTAGATGTTTATAAAATGAAATTATGTTATCATAATCAGTTTTTTGGTTAATATTGTTTGAAAACTTGTGAATGTATAACGTTTCCAAAATTAGTCTTTTGATACGATTTTCTTCAGTGTATAATATTTAGAAATTGTTAAAATCAAAAGCATGTAATGTTGTTAGAGAGTGGTTACATAAGCCTGAATGCGAGGGGTTATTTTTACGAATATTATAGTTGTGTTGATAAAAGCGTTTTTTTGTGTATTGTGATGTTTCACCGATATATACAAGAGTAGGGTCACAAGACACACATTCTAATTTGTATACCAAATTACTTTGAAGTGTTTTATCATCACGATCTTTTAAAGAAGTGAAAATATTAAAGATAAGATTGGAAGGTGTCCAGGCGGGAGCAGCATTAAGAGATTGTAGAATTTTTTTCGTTTGATTCTCAATCGTGTGGAAAAATGGCATTTTTATGTATGAAATACTAGACAAACTGTTTTGAGGGTTACCAACATGATTGGTATTATTAAATGCGAGGACTTGTTTTCTTTGTGTTAGTTTGATGTAACGGTCATCAATAATTCGACTTAAGAGGTTTTCTGGATAGCAGTTTTTTTCTAATGTGTTCTTGATAAAATTTAGATTATCATTATGATATTTATGATCTGACAATAGAATTGCTCTGTCGGCAAGATTCCTAATAGTTGATATTTTATACTTCATAGGATGATAGGAATAAAAATTTAAGTATCTGCCAGACCAAGTCTTCTTCTTATACCAATTTGTGGTGACTTTGTTATTGCTTTCAAGATTGAGAGTGATATCTAAGAAATTAATAGAAGAATTATCAGGAATTTCTACTGTAAATGTGAGCCTGTTATCAAGATTATTAAATGACTGAACAATATGATTTATATTCTCTGGTTCAACTAAAAGTAACGTATCATCTACGTATCTTGTATAGAAAGGAATGTTAAAAGAGAAACTACTGAAAGCTTGCTGTTCAAGGGCAAAAAGAGCTAAATCTGCCATTATTGGCGAAAGAGGAGAACCCATAGGACAGCCGTATATTTGTTTGTAAACATCATTGTTGTAGGAGAAAACACAGGAATTAAAAATAAACTGTATAGCAGAAATAAATTGGTTTTTAGGTACATTTGTATTCAGACAATGATAATTTGTATTTATGTAATCGATAGCGGTGGCAATCGGTGTATTTGTATAAAGAGATACCACATCAAGAGATATAAACTTATATTGTTTTGTTGAATCTAATTTAAGATTTGCAATTTCAATTTTCAATTGAAAAGAGTTTTTAATAGTGTAAGGTGATTCTAAAACTAGGTTTTTTAAAATTTGTGATAAAAAGACAGAAATAGTGTAAAGAGGGCTACCAGTATTAGATACTACAGGTCTAAGGGGCATGTTTTCTTTGTGTATTTTAACTAAACCATATATTTTACATAAATTTCCATTGTGACAAATTAGCTTATAATATGTGGTTTTATCGATATAAGAATTTTTGCACCATTCACTAAGCAAGGAATTATTTTTATCTTGAATATTATTAATAATATTGTTTTGGATAGTACAATAGATGTTAGTGTCTGACAACAATTCCATCATTTTTGAATCATACACTTGCTTATTCATTATTACGCTAACATTACTTTTATCGGCTCTTATCAAAATGATATCTCTCTCAAGAACTTTTTAGCCCGGGCAAGATCGCAGCTGATTTTTTTATAGAATGATTGTAATTCATATTTTGAATGTTCTGATTTAATTTTTCCAAGTAAGTTAATAAATTCAGCTCTAATTTGTCTTATATTATTTTCTTGATTTTCATCATTATTTGAGCGAGACCATTTATGAAGAAAATATTCAAAAGAACTGATCGTATTGAAAATTGCTTTTTTCCTTCTTTTTTCATCAAAAAACGGCAGATCAGATCAAATCAGATGGTATAATCTTGTTAGAAATATTAATCAACCATGATTTTATATTTGATTTAATCAAGATACATTCACAAGTTTCCAAACAATATTAACCAAAAAACTGATTATGATAACATAATTTCATTTTATAAACATCTAATTTAATAGAACATTTAGCATCAAAACATATTTTCCTTTTTCTTTCTTATCAATAAAAAAAAACAGATTAATGCATTATATAAACCAAATAAAATTAATCTCTGAAAATAAAATCCCGATTTGACATCTGGCGTTAAGCTGTTTAAACCAAAAAAAACAAATAGTTTTATATTTTTCAGTCGCAAAACAGTTGACAACCCACTAATGTTTTAATATTTAAATAAAAACACCACAGGTGTCTCACCTGCTCAAATTATAAAATAAATTATCCAAATCACATTCTTCCAATACGCTGTTTACAGCTAGTTTGAAACTCGTACATTGCAGAGAGTGTTTCTTGTGCAGAAATAACAAAAATATATATATAAAAAAAAATAGGTATTACCGAAATATGACTCCACATACTAATTAGAACAACAAAAGGTATGCTTTGAACTGGTGCACACCTCCCAAAAAAAAAAGGTATGATAATAATTGTTTATGTATTACATGTTTTGATGCCTTTATTAAACTTAAAAAAAAATAATAATAATATTACATGCTTTTCTATAAGATATATAAAAAAACAAAAGATTTGTCTCTGTTTCCTTTCTCTTGGTTACCTACTAATAATAACAATATACATATAACGTGTATTAGCTATAATTACGTTTGTTTGTTTTGGAATTTAAATGTATGTAAGTAATATTTTATTCTTTTTCAACCTATCACCAAAAAAAAACAAAACGTCTACTTGTAGTGTCATTCCATATGTCTGTCCTTTGTATTTACAATTTAAAATTTATAAATAAAATGTATGTATTTTAGCCTGATGATGGTGGTAAACGACCGCCGAAACGTTGCTGAATAAAAAAAAATCGTAATAAAAGAAAAGTATATCACACTGTTTTGGTCTGATTTATTGGGAACCCTTTGATACCTTGTACAAAAAAGACCGGAAACTATACAATACTTATATTATTAAAAGAAAGAAACCACAAAACATACTAAAATAAGCGACACTTTATTTTACATAGGTACCCGCTTTAACTTAATTCAGCCTGAAAAAATTACTCAATGGATTGATTTCAAATTGTGTGCCATAAGGTTCTATTATCAATTCCGTCTGTCAGTCTGTCTGTCAGTTCGCAGCATAGCTTCAAAACAACTTACACGATTGGTAAATGTTGACCAAGAATTAAGGGACAAATGGGGATGATCTGGTAATATTTTAGTAAAAATCCAATATGGCGAGATAAAATGACGGCCTAGTGAAATGTTAAAAAAATTAGTATTAAAAAACACTTATGCAATGTATCTCAAATCAATTTTAAGTATTACACAATGGCGACATAATAAAATATTTAAAAATTCAGCCTGAAAAATTACTCAATGGATTGATTTCAAATTGTACAAGAATTTTAAGTGTGATATAGATATAAACTGGTAAAGTTGTCGTACGAATTTAAGATGGTGAGACAAAATGGAGGACAAATCATTTTTTTTTAAAATCAGCGTAAGAAAATCTTGTTCAATTGATTTTAAATTTTGCTGAAAAATTAAATATGAAAATGGGATAAACTAGTACGAATTCAACATGACCTAACAAAATGGCGGTATGTCAATCTAAAAAATGTATCTACACCGATTACTCAGGGACGGTTTCACCAATGTGGATGAATATTCAGGAGAGTACAGGTGTGGTCCCATAGCAAATATAAAAAAATCGGTAAATTTCCTTTACCCGGAACTTCGCTCGTTATAAATTTTTTCTCTTTTTTAGTGACCCAATTTAGTTCCGAACATAGTCTTGTAGTGACACACATATACATATTTATATATATATATATATATATATATATATACTGTATTTATATATATATATATATCCATTTTGTTCTATCATTGGATATATATATATATATATATATATATATATATATATATATATATATATATTATATATATATATATATATATATATATATATATATACTGTATTTTCAATCATTTTTAATAGGAGCCATTTTGTTCTATTATTGGAGTCCTACCAATATTTTACAAGTTTCTACTTACGCCGCACTTGATTTTCGGAATAATTTAAAATAAATTTAATAAGTAGTTTTTACATTGACACACACCGCTATTTTGTTACGTCATGTTGAATTCATTCTACAACTTTACCAGTTTATCTCTATACCAAACATAATGCTTGCACAGAATTTGAAATTGATCTAATATGCAGTTTTTCAGGCTGATTTTTTAAATATTTTATTTGGCCGGCATTTTGTGTTGCCAGTTCACTCCTATGTAATACTTAATTTTCATGTAAAATTGGAGGCAAATTGGATAAGTATTTTTTTTAGTAATAATTTTCACTAGGCCGCCATCTTGTTTCGTTTTTTTTTGTATTTTTATTAAAATATTACCAGGTTATCCCCATACGACCCTTAATTTATGACTAAAATTTGAAGTCAATCTAATAAGTAGTTTTTAAGCTATGCCGCGAACCGACAGATGGACCAACGAAATTAGAAAAACATATGTTTTGGCATCTAGGGACGCTAAAACGTGACGATATGTAAAACATTTTATTTGGCTGCCATTTTGATCCGCTATCTTCAATTAGTACCACAGTTTTACTAGTTCATCTCTATACCACAATTAGTTATGACACACAATTTGAAATCAGTTCATGAAGTAGCCATCTTGGATTCGTACCTACATTTTACCAGTTGATTCTTAGAAAATACTTGATTTTTGTGCAAAATTTGAGTTTGAATTTGAATAAGCACTTTTTTAGTGACAATTTTGACATTTCGCAAGGCCGCCATTTTGTTTTGCCTTATTGGATTTTTACCAAAAAGTTACCAGGTGATGCCTATATTTATTTTTGACCAACATTTGAAGTGAATCGTAAATATCTGAAAAAAAAACTCGGAGGGTGATTTTTTTGACATTATGAAGAGGGCATCAAACTAATAAAGAGAGTAAAAAGACATTGTTCTCGTGATATTAGATTCAGGTCACTCAATATATAAATAACTTTTTGTGATTTATTGTTTAATTACTTCTAATTAAGAATTAGTTTGACGTCGACTTCATAAAGTTAAATTTTCCAGATGGAATAAAATGTTATTTTTTTACTTTTTAGTGTTTTTTTATATAAACGTTTTTTGGGCTGTGGGAATATTGATCTTTTTTATTTTCAGCTAATTATGAGCTGTAATAAGAAATGTCTTGTAGAAAACAATAAGTATGATGTGACAGTTATGGTAAAGAACAATGTCGACTCTCAATGCTCTGCAATGCGTAGGCAATATGCTATGATGGTCTATGTAAAACGCCTGTGTATAAAACATGGTGCATTAAAAGACAAACTAAAAGAAGTTTCCAAGCTCAGGTTCAATATTTAAAATGCATCAAACGGGATAATTCTGGTGAATTTTCGCAAGTAAACCAAAAAATTGTGGAAACCCCTTATGAACTCGAACTCCTAACCGTTAAAGGTTAAAATCCTCGTAGTATCCGTGATTGATGTGTATGATGAAATGGCAGAAGATATCAAACTTCAAAAGGTGGGAGCTGTCCGGAAGTTTCCTTTTTTCGCTATTCAGTGTTGCACAGTGCTGTCAGCTGATGGTTTCCGTGCAACTTATTTATAATGGCGCTATGACGCAAGAAATGCTGTTTTCGCAGGAACTGCTATTTCAAAAGCTGCTTACGTGGTGAAAACAATTTTCGAATGTATTGACAAGTATGAACTTTCCTGTGACACACTTTTTAACGCGTACACGAACGGTACTCCGTCAATGCTAGGATCAGGTTCTAGATTTGCAAAGTTAACAAAATATGTGGAATTCACTGTGTCATACATACATTAATAAGCTCTGCCGTCTAAAACTCTACCAAACAATTTTAAGGAATCATAGCTATTAAAGTTGCAATTTTTATAAAATCTTGTGCCTTAAACAAAAGGATTTTTGAAGCTCTTTTTTCGGATTTGGTTTCGATACAAACATCCTTCCAGGATACATGCAAGAATGAGCAATCGTCCTTACATATATGTACACGTTTCAGTGTGGAAAAGTAACTTTTAAAAATATAGAATTTACGTCTTTTTGGATAAAATGCTATCCTTGTTACCCTGTAATCGCAGAAATGGCTTTGAAATTTTATATAATTTTCTTGACGACTTATTGGTGCGAGAAAGTGTTTTCTATTTTAATGGTCATTAAGAATAAACACCGAAACAAGCTTGTCGCTAGCGGCCTACGCTGTGCCCTTTCAAAGGTAAAACCCAGAATGCCACAATTCATTAAGAAAATTCAACACCACCTTTCTCATTAATGATTTTGTGTTTTGAATTTTTTTGTTAAATAAATAAATATTAGTGAAGAAATTAAATTTTTGTGATAATTATGAGGGGGTCGTGAGCATTACAAAATACTAAAAAGTTTGTGAACCACAGGTTTAACATGTTAATGTGAAACATTCAAGTTATTAATTTACAATATTCAATTTTTTTTAGTCGGAATATTTTTTGTATTCTTTAAAGATTTACAAGAACTTAAAAAAATAATAAAATAATTTTCTCTCTTCAAACGTCTAAAAATTTAGTTTCTAAATAGTTAAATATTTTTTGCAAAAGTAACATATAGCATATATAATTCCCGATAAGAAAATCTGCTTTTCGAGCTTGTTTCTTTTATATTTAAACTGAATACTCATCATTATAGACTTTTTTTAATGCTGGAACACCTAAAATAGGATAATTGCCTAATTATCTGATATAAATATTTAGTTCTTAACTAGGAAAACCTTTCTTTTAAGTAACTTATTATGACATATAGTTTCTGACAAAAAAATCTACTTTTTGAACTTTTTTCTTCTATCTTAAAATTGAATACTTATCATTATTAGCCTTTGTTGTTTCCTGTTTGATCGTCCATACCTATATTGTGTTTTTGAAGTTTTAACACAGTTACATGGGACAGTTTTTTGCCGAACCCGAAAAGCAGTGATTTTGACGTATTACTAAGGGAGCCCCTCACCCCCAGATAAATGTATTTAAACAAAGTTTGGCTTAGCCGGGGATCGAAATGGGGATAAAAATCTGATAGAACTTTTATTACTACAAATTGATATTATTATAATTATTTAGGCGAACATAATTTTTTTCCACAATTGCTGCCTTTTCCGTTAGATAGCGCAATGAGTTTCCAGTGGAATATAAGAATATGGGGCGCATTCACCACATCGTCCAGAAATGTTATTGAAGAAAAATATATTGGTTTATAGAAAAATAAAACAATACAAAAAATAGTGTTGAAAGGTCTCAGTAATCAGACGATCATTTCAAAGAAAATCCTTTAAATTGGTGCAGTACAACTCTTTCACGAACTTGCTGAAAAATCTGGCTTAGTATTTTGAATATATAAATTTTAAAACCTTCATTCCCTCCGCAGATCATATATAAAGTATTTTCCAACATTTTAATGGGCGCCATTTTCTTCCACCATACTGGAATCGTACAAATATTTTACCAGTTTCTACCAATGCCACATTTGAATTTTGGGATAATTTAAAGTCAATTAAATGAGATGTTTTTTAAGTTGATTTTTTAAATATTTTATTTGGCCCGCCATTTTAAATTCGTATCACAGTTTTACCAGTTTATCCCTATATCACTATAATGCTTGCACAAAAATTGAAATTAATCTAATAAATAGTTTTTCAAGCTGATTTTTTAAAAAAATTTTTAGGCCGCCATTTAGTTTTGCTGCCTTGGATTCGTACCAAAATGATACCAGTTCATTTTTATGTAATATTTGATTATTTTGCAAAATTTGAGGTTGGATAATATAAGTTGTTTTTAGCTACGCCGCGAACTGACAGACCGACAGAATTGAGAAAATTACTAATAAAGACGAACATGTTTGGCAACACGCTAAAACGTGCAATACTAAGGGAAACAAAACGACATCCAGGGAGTCGGCTCGGTTGCGTAATTACCTTTATCTTATTATTATTTCCTTTTTTAATAATCGGATATATGCCTGGCATCTCGCTAATTGACAATTTTTTTGTCATCGTGTTCATTTTAATTTTTCAATTAAAACAATAACAGGTATTTTTTGTGTACTACGTAGATCTTATAGAAAATCGGTTATTAAAACGCCATAAAACTGCTTGCATTAGTTTTAGTGTTTACGTCACGCTCCCAAGTTTTCACAGATCTTCACGTTTTAGGGCCGAATAGCGAAAAACATGTCCTATTTTCGTCCTATATCTGTCGGTCTGTCTGAATACGGCATAGCTAAAAAACAACTAATACAATTAACATCAAATTTTGGTCAAACATTATGGGTCACTCCATTCCAAAATAGCGGAACAAAATGGCAGCCTAATAAATTCTACAAAAAATGATTTTAAAAGAACAACTTATGCACAAAAGTCATCAAGTGTAACGTAGGGATGAACTGATAAAATGTTGGTAAGCATTCAAGATAGCGGAACAAAAGGAGTTCCTGATAAAATGTTAAAAAAAATAAGTCTATAAAACTACCTATTTGTCTAATAAATTTTAGTACGAACCCAATAAGGTGTAACAAAATGGCGTTCTAATAAAATGTTTTAAAAAATTTTCTAAAAACTACTTATTCGAAACTGATTTCAAATTTAGCACATAAATTTACTATGGCATACAATGAATGAAATGATTTAAAACTAGTATAAAAATCTACCTATTTAATTGACTGAAAATGTTGCACAAAATTAAGTGTGATATGGGGAACAACTGGTAAAGGTAAAGTTTTGCTACTAATGGTGGTGCAATAAAAGGGCGGCCTAATAAATTGCTTAAGAATCAGGAAAAAAAGCTCGTTTTTGAAGTGATCTCCAATTTTGCTCAAAAATTCGATGTGATATTATAGCGGTTAACTAGTAAAATTTTGGTGCGAAGTCTGCATGGCGGAAGAAAATGGTGGCGAAATATTTTTTGAAAAACCTGTAAAAACTATCAGTTTATTTGTTTTTAAATTTTGCTCAAAAATCACATGTGAATCTAGTATATATTGGTAGAAATTCAATATGGCGGTTATTAAAATGTTTGATAAACAAAAGTGAAGAAATAAGTCCCGCTTCACTTTCCTTGATAAAACGAAGGATTCATAAGGATGGAAGCTCCCGGTAAAGTCAAATTACCGATTTTTTTTAATACTATTTTACCACTTGTGTCTTCCTTAACAATACTTTTTGTATCGTAGTTGAGAAGAAAAATATTTATACGACTCTTAAGAGGTTTTGGTTGCTTCACTATATATATATATATATATATATATATATATATATATATATCTATATATATATATATATATATATATATATATATATATATATATATATATATATATCTCTCTCTCTCTCTCTCTCTCTCTCTCTCTCTCTCTCTCTCTCTCTCTCTCTCTCTCTCTCTCTCTCTCTCTCTCTCTCTCTCTCTCTCTCTCTCTCTCTCTCTCTCTCTCTCTCTCTCTCTCTCTCTCTCTCTCTCTCTCTCTCTCTCTCTCTCTCTCTCTCTCTCTCTCTCTCTCTCTCTCTCTCTCTCTCTCTCTCTCTCTCTCTCTCTCTCTCTCTCTCTCTCTATATATATATATATATATATATATATATATATATATATATATATATATATATATATATGTGTTTTCATTCCGGGTGTACATCCGTTCATATTCTGAATTTCAGTCTTCAATCGGACGCGAAACAGAAAGCTTCGAAAATGCTAGGTATATATATATATATATATATATATATATATATATATATATATATATATATATATGTGTGTTTTCATTCGTCCATCCGTTCATCTTCTGAATTTCAGTCTTCAAACGGATGCAAAACAGAAATATATGGTGAAGCGTAGTTGAGAAGAAAAATATTTATACGACCCTTAAGAGGTTTTGGTTGCTTCACCATATATATATATATATATATATATATTATATATATATATATATATATATATATATATATATATATATATATATGATGTGTTTTCATTCCGGGTGTACATCCGTTCATATTCTGAATTTCAGTCTTCAATCGGACGCGAAACAGAAAGCTTCGAAAATGCTAAATGCGATTTTGGCAAAACGTCAGCAAAATTGTTCTTTTCGGAACGAGAGTGATGAACGGATGTACACCCGGAATGAAAACACATTGTTTTTCCCACATGCTCGTTGGTCAGCCTTTCCAGCCGTGGGATTCTTACACTCCTGCGAAGGTAATCCATCTCCACTTCTGTAAGTCTTCGTTTCATGTCTGTTTTCAGAGTCCAAATATCCGATTCGTAGCAATCGAGCATCCGGATTAATTACCAGGTATTTTGTTTTCTGCAGGCTGACGTCAAATCCCCACAACTCATATTGCTTATATAACATTTTTATCATAAATTCCAAATCTTGTACCACTACAACCTCGTCATCCGGGGGATAGAACACAGGATCTTTGCATTGTTATTCCAATACTTTGTTTATACTTCACAATCACAACCAAAAACTCAGTCCGATATTTAACACACAACTACATACAAAATGACAGGTTTTGTTAAAACAAACATCGCCCGTCGGGTATGGAACACAGGATCTTTGCAATGTTATTCCAGTATCCTATCACTGAGCTATCAGATCTCGCACCAAAAACATACTGAACCTTGTTTATATTCCACAGTCACGAATTGGTTTGAGATTCAGTCGCTTTTCTAAATACACCCGAATACCGAATAGAAATGTTTTATTCTTAAACATACGCGCCAGTCCCGCCGCTAACCGAGTCTTTCATTTGACAATCATTGTTTTAATATAGATACATTTTTACATAGATACGCTTTTTTACATCATCCCAAAAAAAGAGAACCTGCTTTACACAGTGAGCTTTACCACACCTCTAACAATGGCGGTTGTTGCTTACAATTTTTAGCGGAATGATTAAACTTATTAGAGATGAAAACTCTATTCACTTGAAAACCGGCTGATCTGATGGTGATCATACCCCATAAAAACGTTGCCTATCTTTGTAATTCTAACATCTAACTATAAAATTGATATATACCTATTTGAGTTCTTTTTTAATTTTATTTACTTTTGTAACTTCACACAACGAATAACTTAGAAGAATGTCAGAGTTTAATTATCTCACAATTAGCAATTAACCCGACAATTCTTAATCTAGGATTCAAGCTGCGAAGTTCTTTGATCACAAAGGAGTCAGCCAGTTCTTACTATTTTTGCATAACTAAATGGGGGTTCGGGTGTATTTGTAGGCATGCTACAAAACTGATCAGAAACAAGTCTAGTTAGGTCAGTTTCAAGACCTTCAAAAACTGCAGAAAGGGTCTCAAGAGCTGTTTGATCATAATTATTTACCAGCATTTTAAACGACTCCTGGTTCAATGTAATACAATTATGCACGCACTCATCACATTTCCAAAACAAACCGTTTGTTCCTTGCAGCACATTGGTAATATTGAAGGATTTATGAACACAGGTGCTGTGACTGACTGATTTACATTTTTGTGGCTAATATGTGACGATTCTTTACAGAAAACACATTCACTGGTAAAAAATGTATTCAGTTCCATTTAAATAATCTGCAAAAATAAATGATCATCTTTATATTTCATTTGGGTGCATTTAATTAAAAATACGAAACAATAACGGTAGAAGTGCCCGGCTTATCGTTGGCGGACTGTTTTATATGCAGGACATCTATTTGCTGACCTCTCCAAATCAGCGACACTGGGATTTGGGGAGTTTTTGCTCCATTTAATGTCTACCGTTAACTTTGTAATTTTATTTAAAGTTTCACTTCATGTTTACAAATGGAATTACATTTTTACCTAAAGAGGCATTTATTTAATATTATTTTCAATCTAACTAAATTTATAGGTACCGGAAAGTATATGGAAAGTGTTTTGTTACACCATACATTCTGCAAATATTATTAAAGAGTAAGCTCTTTACTTTGGCGAAGGTGTAAAATAAAACATGGTGTTACAAATTTAGCAAATAGATAAAAACAAGTAATGAGTAAACACGTTACATTTAACCACTAATAGGTTTTAACATGTTTTATTAGCTTCACTTACATGCAGCTAGCTCACCATGTATGTACACAAATCTAGGAAGTATCGATTTGAAAAGCGTCTGTAATTCGGATGACAGCATAAGAATTTGGTACCTTCCGATCTGATCAGCTCGATAGTATCAATTGGTATGTGTCGATTTTAACCCAATGTAATTCGAACGAAAATACAATAATTTGGCACCATCAAGTTGATCTGATTAGCTCGGTGGCACCGAACCAGCGGTACCAACTAGTCTATCCCTCGATTTTGAGCTCATTTGGGTGGGTTTTGACGAGTCCAATACATAATTTAATATCATCGAGCTGATCTAATTAGCTCGATGGTACCAAGTGGTACCAATGTTACCAGCTAGTATACCCCTCGAGTTTGGGCTCATTTGGTTTGTCCTGACGAGTCACAATACATTACCAGTAATATATTAAGAGGAAAACGTTAACAAGATTATTAAAAAAAAAACTAGAAAACACGCTTTCGTCAGAGATGCACTAATAGGTACAAAATAATGTAATTTGCTTG
This sequence comes from Kuschelorhynchus macadamiae, assembly GCA_030620095.1. Classification (NCBI taxonomy): domain Eukaryota; kingdom Metazoa; phylum Arthropoda; class Insecta; order Coleoptera; family Curculionidae; genus Kuschelorhynchus; species Kuschelorhynchus macadamiae. The sequence goes on along the minus strand of JAUTXW010000537.1, from coordinate 126,994 downwards.
AAATACTATGTTACGATATATACATTCCACCCTTAACAATTCAATGACTAAGCCAAAAAGTGTAAAAGGAGCTTTTTTGTTACATTTCTTTGAGAAGAAGGTACTTTTAATTAATTTCGACAAAAGGCCACAAGTTTTTGGGTATAGACATTGAATTGTGAAGCGTAAAATAAAAATTTCGTAAAAAAATATTTTAAGTAAACTACATTATTTTGTACTTTTTAGTGCATTACTGACAAAAGTGTGTTTTATAGGTATAGTTTTTTAAACTATAATTTATTGTGTCTATAGACATAATAAATTATAGTTCAAAAAACAATGCTATAAACTAAAAAATAGTCTATATTGCTAGAAAGTTTTTATGCTCCACATGTAAAGGACATAACAGGTCTTTGTTAAAATTTTTGTGTTGAATCGCCACTACTCAAATCAAGACAAAAGTTTATATAACACGTGCAGTGATTAGAGACTTAACTTTTACATAAGACATAATAGGTCCGTGTTAACATGAACATTTTTGTGTTGAATCGCCACTAATTAAATAAAGTCGAAAGTTTGGACTAAACACGTGCAGTGATCAGAGGCTTAACTTATACACAGGACTCAGCATTGGCAAAAACGTAAGTTTATGGAAACAAGTTTTAACAGAAGAAAATCAGAAGTTTTCAGTAGCTCTAGTCTATATTCCTAGATCCCACGACCAGTATTTTGGATTCACTGCTGCTCATCTGATAAACTGATACATGGTTATTTATAATATTCTGATACCGCTGCTAGTCTTGTAGACCATGGGTGTTATAATGATGGAAGGGGAAGTTGTAAAAATGAATTATATGTGCATTCATCACTGGGCGTTTGATATTCTAAAAGAAATATGGGTTATTAGATAGTTGAATCCACAACATCAGCGCGGAGTCTACTCGCAGCATGAATAAATCTTGGTTTTAGCCAGAAAATTATCTAAAAAATAACTCTTTGCTGCGCGTCTGATATTTGACATATTGGTTAAATAAGATGTATAAATGACGTAAAAAATATTATCAGGTGTGTAGCTCAGTCGCTAAACTTTTTTGAATGTGTCAAATTTTGGGACAAGTATGATTTATCCCTGCGCGTCTATAATTTAATGGAGGTGAGTTAATCTTAAATGGCAGTTGAATCTAGAATATCAGGCGCTTTTTAAAATTTTAGTCATATATTGCATAAAAAGGTGTACATAAGGTCGAACATAATAAACTCTACAGAAAGAAAAAAATTTAGTCAATTTTAGATAAGGAATCTGGATCCTGCATTCATAGATATAGTACGATTAGATCCTCAAAGAATAAATGCGAATGTGGCAATTTTACGAGGCTAAAATGTAAACAAGCGCGAGCGTACAAAGTGAAAATATGGTGTCTGCTAATTGAAAAGATTGATCAGGACCCTACTTCAAAGGGTTTTGGGAAAGAATTAAATGGTTTGCTCTTGGCAGGCAATAATAAATTATCGGTTGGTTTTAAAGAAAAATTTTACGCATTTGTATCAGCGCTAAACGTATATAAATGTAAAATTAAAATGTGTTAACCCTTAATTTTTTGCTGCAAATTTTAAAAATTATAATAAAAGTTTTTAAACCTGACTAACTTAAAAATTCGATGATTATTACAAATATAATATTGTATACAGAATATTAATTTAAGATGTAATGTTAAAATTATAAAGAAAATAAACTCAAAGAACCATATTTTTTCGACGTATTTATATATTTTTAAAAAATACCAGAACCAATAACCTAACTTTAGTTAGGTGGAAATTAAGAGACTCAAATGCACAGGCAAATTCAAAGGAGAAGACAGTTACATAAGCTAAAAAATTACTTTTTGTACAATATCTCCAAAGTTTTGCAAAAAATCGCCAGATTTCTAGACTAGCTTTCTTTTCGTCTTCCTCGTAAGATATTTGCGTTTTACGATCTCTAGATTCTAAAAAAACGTGTTCTCCCATTCCCATCGGTTTGTCGTTCTACTAGGGCGCGGTATAGTTCAAAAACTACTTATCTGGCTTTTTAACCAAATATCAAAGTTCATAAGGGAATGAAATGGTAACATTTTGATTAAAATCCAACTTGACTCAACAAAATGGCGCCTCATAAAATATTTAAAAAATATTTTTTTAGAAACTACTTAAGGAATCAACCTCAAAATTTGAACAAAATCAAGTGTAAAATAGGTATAAACCGGTAAAATTTTAGTGCTAATCGTGTATAACACAAAAGGTATAGCTTTGTAGATATAGTGCAAAAACATTATGAGAATTCTTAAATTTACACCTAAATGATCCTATTAATCCATAAACCTCTCTATTTCTTATTACGTTATGTTTCATGCATCTGAGAACTGGACTGTAGATGATAATTGTATTGATAAAAACAAAACTATTCTAGGTATAGAAAAATGAAATATTCACTTCAAAATGTTTGAAATTCGTATACCCACAAATCACAAACATACGAAATATTGTAGAATGCCGGCCATACCGTACTAGATTATTTCCGTTGAAGTTTATTTTTATTAAACAGCTGTTAAAAGGTTGCTTGCGCTCACGCTCACATATGCTGTAATCCGTGAAAATCTGACTATAAAGATTGTGCACCAACGCATTTTATATCCCATAGTACCTGATACATATTATCGGTCCATTTGTATAGGTCGGTGGCTGTTCTTTAGAAGATTGAAATATACCGAGAACCACGAATAATTAATTGGCTCAACCTTATATCTTTTTCTTTGTCAAACATATTGGAATAAAATTTTCGTTGATTAAATAGGACATAATTTTAAATTTTGTTTGCTATAGCAGTGTTACGTTATCTTCTTTTATTTTCTAATTTGTGCCACTAACTTTTGGTTTTTTAACGGGACACCCTATATATTTCATTTTTCATTTTTTGATTCGTTGTAACATTCTAAGTATAACTATATGTAATTTATGTCATTTTAATATGCAATTTAAAGCTATTTTTTATCTAATTATTATTTGTGCTGTGATTTAGCAAAAATGATTAATATACTTCCAAGTAGCTCGGAAAAACATAAAATTTTCCGTCTTTAATGAGCTAAACCCTATTAAATACCACTTAAACATATTTTTAATAATTACTGTTTTTTTAACGGATTTTTAACGAGTATTATTAAAAAAAAAAGCAAATAATGTCATAATTAAATTAAATGCAAATAATTATAAACAATTTTAAAAAATTTAAATAAGATTTGAATTTTTAAAAATATACTTTCTTGAGAATTACTCCTCAAAATTAGCAAAACATCTCAGGGAATGACCTTAGTGAATAAAGAGGGGTACCAAGAAATAAGAACCTTGTGTTAAATAAAAAAATTTTTAATTAAAATTTGATAAATTTACAACTGTAACTGAAACACCCTGTATAATACGTAAACCGATACAAAATTTACGATATTTTTGACTTAAATTAAATATTTTTAAACGGCGGCAGCAGAAACGTTTTATTTATTATTTTCAACTTTTGTCTGCGCAGAATAATTGTTGAGTTCTTTACTGGACTTGTAAAATACGTGTATCTTACAGAACTACCTAACAAATGCTGGCTTGTGTATCTCCTCTATAACTCCCAACTATTTTTACCTATGAATCACGCTTATATTTTTAACGAGTATTATTAAAAAAAAAAAGCAAATAATGTCATAATTAAATTAAATGCAAATAATTATAAACAATTTTAAAAAATTTTAATAAGATTTAAATTTTTAAAAATATACTCATGTTACCGAAAATTAGCAAAACATCTCATGTGACCTTAGTGAATAAGTAAAATAAGAACCTTGTGTTAAATAAAAAAATTTTTAATTAAAATTTGAAAATTTACAAATTCTGTAACTGAAACACCCTGTATAATACGTAAATACAAAATTTACGATATTTTTGACTTAAATTAAATATTTTTAAACGGCGGCAGCAGAAACGTTTTATTTATTATTTTCAACTTTTGTCTGCGCAGAATAATTGTTGAGTTCTTTACTGGACTTGTAAAATACGTGTATCTTACAGAACTACCTAACAAATGCTGGCTTGTGTATCTCCTCTATAACTCCCAACTATTTTTACCTATGAATCACGCTTATGCTTGCAGATGCCCCGCACGCCAGTTATATTTTAAACAAAAAGTATGAATTTGGCTGCATTGAATTACATTTATCTCATGTACCGACTGACCTATGTATGTGATAAGTAAAATGTAGTTTCCTGACAACTCAAGAAAAATTCTTAAAAATAAATCATTGTCGCAAAAATATGTCATCGTAGATCGCATTTTTACAAATTCCTTCTTTTAAAACTTTGGTTGGTAATCAGGTGTAAATCATACCATAACAAGTGTTGGAATATGTAGATACTAGTAGGGGCAATAGAAATCACCTCAATTCCATCACTTGTTACGATATAAATCATGCGACAACAAGTGTTGCAATACGTACATCTATTGCTAATCACCATATTTTTAGTAAAAGTATAGTGTTAAACATTTAAAATAGGGTATTCGCACTAGTGAACCAACTTCACTCACTCGTGCGGAATCCGCCTTATTCCAAACTTGTTATAGAAAATACTAGTACAAAATATTAAAATAAACCAATACTCTGAATAGCAGACAGCGATGAGTATATGGTTATATGATATATGAGCATATATTCCACTCGCACCGCCTAAACTAAAGAGTGTAAAAATCTAGGAGCGGTATCAGAATGTTATAATTAACCATATGTCAGTTTATCACGAACCGCGATGAATACACATTTTAGTCATGGGCTTCAGAACTAAGATATATCAAATAAATTTTTTTAAAAATACCCTTTTGAAATTTCACAGTTGAAGTAACCGGGAGGGAGAGCGTAGCTTTGGAATCAGTTTTTATTACAATATGGCAATTAGGCTGAATAAATTTAGTGTTCGATGCACCAGCAGGCAGCAAGTCATTTTGCTCTTTCACGAAAACCCTAAATAAAACTTCTACAAAAGCTTATTCCCACACTTCTGGCGATGAAATGGTTTTCACGGTTAAAGCAAAAGCAGAACTTTTGCAAAATAGTGTCGACTTTACCATACAAAACGTTATATTAGGTTTAAAGTTAAAGAAATTTGACGCATTTTAGGTATTTAACATCAAAGGGTCTCTACTATCCTCCAGAACTAAACCCTATCCTAATTTTTCAAAAAAGCTGCAAAACTCGTGTAACCTTAAAAAAATTGTAGAGCAAAGAGCATGTAGGTAGTCAATATACTTTTGAGTACCCACCCAGTTCTAATGAATAATCAAATCCTTTAATTAAGTCGTAATATGCTTGACTCAAGAATAGCTATTTGCCGGATGGATAATCGAAAGTAAAATCTGATGTACGAATGATGGGCTATATAAACTATGCGGGCAAAAAATATTAATTGCAAATATTAAAGATTCAGACGAATCGTATAAACCAGCGGATTGTAGGCCACGTCTGTCAGGGAGATACGAGCATCTACCCGAATGCACCCCTTCACCGGTTAACTACAAAAACCAACGACCTTTCATTCTATTCGTTTTTCTTGTTTCCAGAGTGTCCCGATTTTGGATCATTTTACCAGCAGAGGTCTTTCCCTCACCTCCAATCTACAAATCTTTTAATCCCGCATCAACAAATCTCTTTTTTCCCTCAAAGTAATCACGGTACATAGTACTGAAGTTTTCAAGTTTCGTGGCCTGCAAATGGGTGAAAAAAAAGTAATATCTTTAAATTATCGGACAGAGGGATAACCAAAATGAGATTAATTCACTTCTTAAATGTCTCTGAAAAGTTGGTAAAATCCTCGAAAAATCTGCTATTGTGAATTCATATTTTCTATAAACTAAACTATTTCTATTTTCTTACTTTTCTGGTTACAAGAAGAACGTTGCTTAAGAAAACTTCATCTAAACTGAAATTATCTAATCAAATATTTAAAAAGATTGATTTTGTAGCACTGATGATAGGGCATACAGCAATGCAAAAACTGTTCCCAAATTACGTATAGTCATACAGTCCCAAACTACATGGGTCTTTGGATTTGGTTTGACTTTGTATTTTGATTTAATAGGGAGATAGTGTTCAATTTGAGTTGTAAAATATCCCCTCTTAATTTGCCGGGCTTTCATTTAATTTGAATCCTATAATCAGTTTTGGGCTATCCGTGTTAAATATTTATCACTCCAGTATCGGCATTGTTTTAAATCTAATTAACTATACTACATGAAAATATTGTAAAGTCCGCTTCAGTTATTCTTATTGTGCTTGTAACTTTCTTTTAAATATACAGTTGCAAATTATATCGTATGTATGGGAGCATTATGGTTTTACCTCTGTTAACTGCCAGGTGAATCACAAACACAAAACAGTATCCACCTAGGTGGCCAGATTTCAAAAATCATTTTTCACAAATCGGTGACGTCAAATAGTAGTAAAATGAACTATATTTTAAAAAGCCTGTATGTATGGTATACATACATAAACCCCGATGACAATAAACTATTGTGGTTCCCCATCGTGAGTGTCTTATACGGGAGGCGTAAAAAATTGCTAGAAAGTACAAAACAATCCCCGTTATCGGAATTGACTGAGATTTGGTACAAATACGTAAACCTGATGGCAATGGTGAGACACTTGAACTTCAAGCTTTTAAGAAAATATCTAAAATTTTAATTTCTGTATATGTAAATTTAATTATTTTTTTACTTTTCAGTTCAACAGTTTATAAATAGAAGCTATTTTAAAAAATATTTGTTTACATTTATTTTATTCCAACTCTATACAGCACAAAGCCATTCTGAAGATAAAGCTTTGCATTGCGTATACATTTCAATTATGGAAAAAAAAGAACATTTGCTTGTAGAAATTCGCAACATAAAGCAACTAAACCCTCCGTAACAATTAAAAGAATTATACTGGTAAATATTAATTCAAATTTTTTTAAATATTATGGTATTATCTAGACACTTGAAAGAACAATATCCCGTAAAAAAATTCACTGTTTTTTCATAAAATGAGCCTATTGTTAATTAACAATTTTGTTTTAGGTTTTCTTGGCAAGTCGGATATCTGTTTTTCTTAGTATCAATTATTAATAACTAATAGATTATAACAATTAAAAACAACGCAATATCATAATCTCATACAGTAAAGTTAGGTTAAAGTCTCCAGGAAGCAAAATAATTCAGGACTTTTTTATTGGAAATTTCTTCCTCTTTAAAAATCTTTTTTTTTAATTCTGAAAAGTTAATAGTTTCAGATGTATTTGCAAAATTTTATCTTAATTTGTTAATAACCTTTGAAATTGTTCATGTGTGAGTTTGAATATTTTTTGCGCATTCTTCTAGATGTCATTGCGAATCCAATGAGCTTTCACACTACCGGCAGCAAGAATTAACACCATTTTGAATTTGCAAACTAGACTAATAGGTTTGAGTTGACAGGACAAGGATATTTGGAATGCGACCTCGACTGGAAAGGCCGTATTCGATTAAGTTGTTACCAGTAGCTAATTATCTATTCCATATTCTCTCGCACAGGACAGGAGACCAGGACCGACATTATTATTAATATTGCTATTATATATTGATTATTACTACTTAAATATTGTCATTGTCCCGCTGGAAATGCCAGAAATTGTCTTTCCTAAATAAATGTATTGATGTCGAAAACTGTATCCTTTATCCTATTAAATCCTTTTCTCTGTAACGTATTTCCGGAAAGTAGGTCATAGGCTTTATTTATATTTTCAATGGCTTTAAATCTCCTTCGGCAAATATATTTTCTTTACACCAATCTTGTCACATAGCAGAATTTATGCTCTTAAGATTGCGGATTCGAGTCTCTAATGAATATAACCTACTTCGGAAACTCACCAATTAAAGGTAAATGGATAAAAATGCTCCCATTACATTTTGTGTTATGTACGCAATCGTGTTTTTCAAAAAAAATTAATATATACTCTTCGAAAAAGAGAGAATTTGAATGAAATCCTTGTAAAGGCAGAATAATAAAATGAATAGCTTATCAATATTCACTGAAGGAAAAAATAATCTTGTTATAGTCCACTCGTGAACGCTTATTATACAAGCCAAAGAACGTCAAACCCACTAATATAAATATAGATAAATCTTTCATACAAAACAACTATATTTCTTCTATATCTTTAAACATATTTAAATTGCATGTATATTTTTTCTAGCTCCAAGAAATCCCGGCTTTTCTACTCACCTGTAATTTCCAAAAACATAATTATTGTTTGCATTTAATTTAAATACATTTGGATAGTAAAGGAGACATGGTAACATTAAACAAAATACAGAAAGTGGTGATATATTTCACCCTAACAGGTATCAACAGACCTAAAAGGACATTCATTACAACGCAAAATTCGTTTTTTTTCTCTGGCGATTTATTTCGATAGCGAGCTATGTTTTTTCGCAGATCTCCGATGTTCTTTTGCAGTTCTTCTTTCCAGGCGACTGGATACTTATCCTTGTTCCGAATATGGGGGGTAAATAATAATTATAACTACTAAAGTTTTAATGGCCACAATGTTTATTATAAGGTTCAGGTTCTCTTATGATTTTGTGCTTTGGCAAAACTTTTTTTGTTGGGAGAAACTGATATAACTTTGTTTGGCTGGGTTGTTTTTAAAAGGATTTGTTTGGTTCGTCATCTGTTTAACTGTTTCTTAATCTTGTTCAACTTCCTGTTGTGCCGAGTTTATGGATTTAGGTAATTTCTGATTATATCGCGCCATCGATCGGCTACTCACTGTACAGTTACCAGTTAGTGGTTATTCTCTGTATGTAGTTGTTGTATGTATGAGATATTTTCTTATTAACTATTAGTTAGCCTCGTTGATAGACTATTAATTTTAAGTGCCCTCTGCTTAGGAGAGCAACGGGTGAATTTCTTGTACAGAACCTTCATCAAGTGATAATGGTTCTACTTCGAGCTTTAACTGTTTATTAGCACCGACTCCAGACATGCCCTGGAGATCCGCAAGCAGTGGCGTTTCTTCGAGACTTCGGATATTTTCATGCATAGGAGCATCTGCTGCGTTTATAACACATATAGTTTAGTTATCAAACTCAAAATGGTGTTAATTCTCACTATTGACAGAATGAGATGTAAAAAATGGCGTTTAGTTTTTTGCTAATAACTCGGAAACTATTAAGATTTAAGAACTTTTGAAAAAGAATTCTTAAAGAGGAAGACATTTCCGATGAAAGAGTCCCAACTTCCGGAAGTCTATCTATATTATTAATAGTTTTATTTTAATATTAGTAATTGGTAGTAATTAAACTGGCCGTAACAATAAAAAAAATGTATACTGTTAAATATTAGTTCAAATTTTTTTAAAAAATTATGGTATTATCTAGACATTTGAAAGAACAACATCCCGCTGACTAGAAAATTCACTGGTTTTTCATAAAATGAGTCTATTGTTAATTAACAAATGGTTTTAAAGTCTTCGTTAATATTTCATTTCAAATGACGTTTTTTGTTAGCTTCAGTTATTAATAACTAATAGATTCTAACAAGTAAAAACATCGCAATATCATAATCCAATATTGTATAGTTGTGATAAAGTCTCCACGAAGCGAAATAGTTTTAATGGTTTTTGTTTAATAATTATCCGACTTGAAATATAAGCGATATTTTTAAAAAAATCTTAATTAACAATAGTCTAATTTCATGAGAAATCGGGAAGCATTTTTTTAACGGAATATCGTTCCTTCAAGAGTCTCGATAATATCATAATATTTTTATATTTTTAAATTAATACATAATAATATATTTTTTTCATTCTAAGGCCTGTTTTGGGGCGGGCTGGCCAGGCAGAGCTCTATTTTTAAGACCAAATTAAAATTATTAATAATAGAGATAAAGTCCCGTGAAACAGGACTTTTTCATTGGAAATTTCTTTCCCTTTAAGAACTTTTTTTTTAATTCTGAAACGCTAATAGTTATTTGCAAAAAGCTAAACTCCTTTTTTTTGTCTTAATTTGTTAATAACTTTTATTTCCGTGTACGGGTTTCAATATTTTTTAAAAATTTTCCTAGGCATCATTCCCAATCCAATGAGCCCTATCTCATATTTGTATCACCAGTAGGAAGAATTAACACAATTTTGAGTTTACAAACTAGACTAGGTTTGAGTTGACAGGACAAGATATTGGGAACCACTACCTCGACTGGATAAGCCGTATTCGATTACGTTGTTACCAGTAGCTAATTATCTATTCTATATTCTCTCGTACAGGACAGGAGACTAGACCATACATTATTGTTAATATTGCTGTAGTATAATTATTTTTGCTACTTAAATATTGTCGTTTTCCCGCTAGAAATGCCAGAAATTCTCTTTTCTACATAAATTTATTGATGTCGAAAACTTTATCCTTTATCCTATTAAATCCTTTTCCCTGTAACGTTTTACCTGAAAGTAGGTCTCAGACTTTATTTATTTTTTAAATGGTTTTAAATCTCCTTTGGCAAATATATTTTCTTTACACCAATCTTGTCACATAGCAGAATTTATTCTCTTAAGATTGCGGATTCGAATTTCTAATGAATATAACCTACTTCAACAACTCAAAGGGTAATTGGATTAAAATCCTCCCATTATATCTTGTGTTTCTACGCAATCGTGTTTTTCAAAACAAAAAAATTATCTACTCTGCGAAGAGAGAACGTGCAAGAATAATTTCTTTGTGAATTTTGGAAAATAATTGCTATGGTCCACTCATGAGCGCTTATTACTAAATCTCAAGAACGTCAAACGCTACTAACATACAGATGAATTTTTCATACACAATAACTATACTTTTTTAGATTTTTAAACATATTTAAATTGCGTGTATTTTTTTTCTGTCTTGAAGAAATCCCAGGTTTTCCACTCACCGGTAATTTCTAAAAACTTAATTATTGTTTTCATTTAATTTAAATAAATTTAGAGAGTAAAGGAGCTGTCCATATTGTTGTCCTAGAAACCTGTTAACAATAAACAAAATCGGTAAATTTCCTTTAACCGGAACTTTCCTCATAATGAATATTTCCTTTTATTAAGAATAGTGAAGTGTGAACCAATTTAGTTCAGCACATAGTTATTTAGGAACACATATATACTGCCTTTTCAAACATTTTACTGGACGCCATTTTGTTTCAATATATTGGATCATATTTTACCAGTTTCTACATAATATGCGAGCCTTGATTTTGTGCATAATTTAAAACGAATTCAATAAGTAGCTTTTACATTGACACACACACCGCGATTTTGTTACGTCATGTTGAATTCGCACCAGTTTATCCTTATAGCGTATTTAATTTTGCTCCAAAATTTACAATCAGTTGAATAAGAAGTTTTTTTATGTTAATTTTTATAACATGTTATTTGCCCGCTATCTTGAATTCGCAACACAACTTTACCAGCTTATCTCTATATCACACTTAATGTTTGCACAAAATTTTAAATTAATCTAATAAGTAGTTTTTTTTTCAGACTGATTTTTTAAATATTTTATTAAATATTACCAGATCACCCCCATATGAGTCTTAATTTTTCTCCAAAATTTAAAGTTAATCTGATAAGTAGGTTTTAAGCTATGTCGCGAACTGACAGACACACAGACAAACCGACAGGTGAATCGACGGAATTGATAAAACATGTTTTTTGGCATCTAGGGACGCCAGAACGCGAATATATGTAAAACCAGAGAGGGTGATTTTTTCGGATTACAAACATTTATTTGGCCGCCATTTTGTTCCGCCATCTTGAATTAGTACCACATTTTTACTAGTTCATCTCTATACTACAATCGGTTATGGTACAAAATTTGAATTTAGTTCATTAAGTAGTTTTTTCAGACTGAATTTTTAAATATTTTATTAAGCCGCCATTTTGTTCCACCATCTTGGATTCGTACCATAATTTTACTTGATTTTTATGCAAAATTTGAGATAAATTGGACAAGCACTTTCTTAGTAATGTTTTTTTTAACATTTCACTAGGCCGTCATTTTGGAATTTTACCAAAATGTTACCAGATTATCCCCATATGACCCTTTATTTCTGACCAAAATTTGAAGTCAATCGGGTAAGTAGTTTTTTAGCTATGCCGCGAACAGACAGACAGACAGACCAACCGAATCGAGAAAACACGTTTTTTGTCATCTAGGGACCCTGAAACGATTACAATAAAGTGGTGATATATTTCGCCCTAACAGATCTAAAAGAACATTCATTAGAACTCACAATTCGGTCTATTAAAATGATCATAACCTATAGATTTAAAGATAATTAATAGAAGGGGAAGATTTTTAGTAGTGTCACATTTTTTATGGAATTAATCAACAGATTGTCCAAAACATGCCGCCTCTCTTATATCCATTTTCAGTTTGCCTTTAAACTTTCATTTTTCGGAATTGCCGCAAAGCCGAAAACAAAAAGAAATTTATTCTTTTTACCCGACGGAGGATCCATGGTTTGCCACTTTGTATAAGCTAAAATCCTGGACCGATTTTCATGAGTGAAGCGTCAAAAATTCGTCTTTGTGTCTAAGTGTTCTTAGCTAGGTTTGCCTAAAAAAATTAAAATGGCGAAAGTAGTACGCCATTTCATCCAATTTAGAGTACAATACAGGGTAACCCAAATATAAGCAATTATTTCATGTAGCCCTGTATCATCTAAACGGTAGACCTTCTAGGAAAGTAAATACACCGATGTCAATATTTTGTCTAGAGAACTGTAGAAAAGTCAGCTAGGTCGGTGATTTTTTTCGATTGGTTTTGAGCCTTCGTATCTGAGATTTTGAATATCAGTACCTCCTACGACAAAAACGATTGAGCAAGTGAAAAACTCCATATTTTTGGTAGTAGATACAGTTTTGACTTCCCTTGTTGTAAAGTATTGTAATCGTGGACAAATCGCCCTCCGAGATGTTTTCAGATCTTTATGTTTCAGGATCCCTAGATGCCGAAAAACTCTCAATCTGATCTCTCTGTTTCTCGGTCTGTCTTTTCGCGGCATAACTAAAAAACTACTTATCCGAATGACTTCCAATTTTGGTGAAGAATTAAGGATCATATAGGAATGACCTGTTAACATTTGTTTATTACATTTATTATAAATTTTGCACTAAAATCAAATATTATATAGGAATCGAGTGGTAAAATGGCGATTTAATGAAATATTTAAAAATTCAGCCTAAAACTATTTAGTGGACTGATTTCAAAGTGTGTACCATAACTAATTGTGGCATAGGGATCAACTGGTAAAATTGTGGTACTAATTCACGATGGCGGAACAAAATGCCGGCCAAATAAAATGTCTGTAATCGTGAAAATAATCACCTCAGTCTCAAGCTTCACATATCTTTACGTTTTGCGACCCTAGATGTCAAAAAATATGTTTTATCAATTCCGTCGGTCCATGTTTCGGTTTGTCTGTCAGTTCGCGGCATAGCTTAAAAACTACTTTTCAGATTGACTTCAAATTAGATTAATTTCAAATTTTGTGTGAAATAGAGATAAACTGGTAAAGTTGTGGTACGAATTCAAGATAGCGGAACCAAATGGCGACCAAATGAAATTTGTAAAAACTCAAAGTAAAAAAAATCTTATTCAATTCACTTTAAATTTTGTAGAAAAAATCATGTGAACGAATTAAACATGACGTAACAAAATGGCGGTGGGTGTCAATCCAAAAACCTCTTATAGCATTTATTTTAAGTTATGCCCAAAAGTCAAGTGTGCCAAGTGAAACTGGTAAAATATTGGTAGGAATCCAGTATGATGGAACACATCGCCCCCAATCAATTTTTTGATAAGCCAGTATAGACACATTGGTTATTAAATGATTATGTACTGAACTAAATTGAGTCACACTTCAATATTTCTAATACAAGGAAAGATTTACGAAGGAAGTTCCGGGTAAAAGAAATTTACCGATTTTTTTTTATTGCTCTAAATCAAGAATCTGGATACAATCGAGTTTGCAAAAAAAATTACATATTTTTCGTTTTTAAAGAAAACTCTCACTTTTTCAAAGAGAGCGGCATTAAAAAATAAACATTTTTACAAGACATATTTGTTAAACAGAGATAGAAATATACTAATATGTAATTTAAAAGTAAGCATAAAGTCCTTAGATCCTGCCAAATTTTGTAAAATTTAGACACAAATATCATGCCGAATTTTGTTTACTAAATAAAGATAATTTAAATAGGTTAGTGGTGTCAAATATGTTATTGGAGTAGATGCTTTCTTAGTTAAAGCGGGTAACTATGTAAAATAAAGTGTCGCTTATTTTAGTATGTTTTGTGGTTTCTTTCTTTTAATATTATACGAATTCTAAGTAAGCGCCTTTTTTGTGTTTTTAATAATATACCATCTCGAATTATTATGTCGTTTCTCCAGGACGAGACGTCTTACAGAAACGTGTCTTGTTTACCCTAATCAACGTTCAAATATCTTAAAAAGCCGCACCTCGCCTATCGAGTTTCTTTTTAAAATGGAGCGAAATCTTGAACTAAACATTTTTTATTTTCACAGTTTTCACCTTTTTCCTGTACTTATCGATTAATAAATCCGGACTTGTAAGTGCCATACCGAGCAGGCTTTGATACGAGAAGGGTTTGCAATATTTGTGGAAAATTGTGGGCTCGTACGGCTCTGTTTTTATAAAAACTCTTTGGTGTGCAGATAGCTCATTTAATTGGCTATGACTTCCGTATATAAAGTTGTTACTAGGTTTAGAAAAAAATGCGTAAATCAAACGTTTGAAAAGAAATAGAGAAAGATAATTTCTCTTGACGCACCCGAGGTGAAATTCTCAAAATATACTTATAAATTGCGAAGTTTGATTGGATCGAGCCAGAAAAGTGTCGAAACATACATTTCAGAATTTTCTACTAATTTTATTAGCTTTTTTTCGGGATTTTTAAACACTTTCTATATGAAATCTCGTTATAAGCAGGTTTCAACTATTTATATTGCTCACATTGAAGAGGTCTTTCGCGAACCATCAATCTCGAATATCTTTTTATTTTTAAATTTTATTACTCTAAATTTTCAAATGAAAGTATACCATTTTCAAACTACAACTAAATGCACATCTTCCATACGAATCTAACGAATATAAACACATTAGATCAAATAGTGGTCAACTAGTGGAAATAGACACTTTTAATTGAAAAATAAATAAATAAAAGTACATAACACAAATCGAAATACCTATTCCTGACATTAAGCCACCAATAAGGTTTTCGAAATATCCTCCGTTTTTTTCAAGCCACAGGTAATATCATTTTTAAAACCTTAAATCAAGGTTGCGATGGACGTCTGAATTAGTAAAACATATGAATAACAGGTCAGCCATCCTTTCAGTTTCAAAATTATAAAATTTGATCAAGATATCATTTCCAAAACTTTTAAAGACAAATATAATTTGCGTTTCTGTTACTTAATCTGGCTTATTTTAACAAAAACTGCTTCAAAAACTAATACGCATGTTAAAAATTATCCCCTTTAGATTTTAGAATAATAAGGTGCAAAGAAACCACAAAGTATTATCTTTTCTGAAATCGATATAAGAAAAGAGAAATGTCAGGTATGACAAGTAATATACAACCAACACCAAAAATATACTTGAAATGTTACACAACTATTAAGATGTTTCATAATTATAAAAAGGTGCGTGTTCACCTTTGAAAAAGTGACATATTTGTATAGTACTAAATTCTGTTTCAAATTAATCAGTTATAGTTTTTTAGATTAATATTTTAGCTATCCTGTTAGTTATATCGAATACAAATATTTTAAGAAAATCTCAACATATAAGTTAACATCGGGGAAATTTTAAGCAAAAATTATTCTTATTTTATTTAATGAAAAGTGAGTATATAAGAAGACTAAATGTTAAATAATTCCTACCGGCTTAAGGATTGATGAAAACTATTTTCTTTTCACATAATTTTATACAAAGATGGTGAGAATATTATTATTTATTTCACAATTTAACGGCTCATGTAATTTATTGTTACGTCATCCTTAAACACTTACACTCAAGAAGGGAGCGAAACCGTTTTTGCCTCTCCCTAAATCTGCCACTTTCCAACCAAACCCCAACCGTATATTATGCATGGATGTATATATAGTCGAATAACTCTTTAACAACCTCATCTATAACCCTAAATAATTTATTTAATACAGAATATACTTGTATGAAATTATATCAGATATTTTACCATTGCGCCTAAAGCAAATACAATGCAAATTCGATGTACAGGGTGTCCAGATTTCGATAGTTTTACGGGGTATCTCGGTTATTTGGAAAGATACAGGGGTTGCAGTTTTCACATCAATTTTCACAGCCCGCTTTGTTTCTAAGATACAGGGTGAAATTGAAAGTGTTGCATTTTGGAACCCCCTTGTATCTTAATTATCGTTTTACTTATCAGAAAAGTAAAAAGTGATTTTAAGGTAGTTTAATACGTAGAATCCAGTGGGCACTTTGGTTTATGCTGTGTGTAATCATTTTTATGATATGACCCAAATACCTATATATTTTTAAATATCCTGTTTTTTAAGAGCTTTTCAAAAACATATAACACTGTATGTTTTTTCCAGTATTAAGTGCAATATTAGCGCTTTATATTAAAAAAACTTAGTGGGCCCAGACGGATTTGAATTTTCACTTTTTAATACCTACTTATTAGCAACTTAAATTATTTAAGACTAGTTACATGTATAACAGTACAGTACAAAAATTAATCTAAAAGTATTAATAGCTAATTTTTACAAGTGTTGTTCAAATTATAGGCGGCCATGTCTCACACAGTTTCGCACATAGTGCCTATTCGCCATTTTTGAACTCTTCTATTGTTTAATAATGTGTAGTATAAATTCTATTTTCAAGGTATCCCCACAAAAAGAAACCCAGAACCAATAAATCAAGAGCCCTAGGTGGCTATTTTGTCATTGGTTCCAATCCAATGTCGTGGAAAGTTTGCATCTAGATAGTCTCTCACTATTAGAGCATTATGACGGGAGCTCCGTCTTACTGCAACAGACATTACAGACCATTAAGTCGCGCCAGAGGAATATCTTCGGTTATTTCAGGCACATAATGCTAGAATCCCTAAGCATTTAACTTCAGTAAAGGTGCTGTCATAGATTTTGTAGACGATGTAGCTTCCAAAAATAAACCATGAAACATTAACTCCAAACCTGCCTTGCCTTTTCACGAGGAAATATAACATGCTTATTTGCCTGAGATCAAACCCTATCACTATGCCGGTTCAAAACACAGCACTGCTAAAATGCGTCTCCATATAACAGTTCTTTCAAAATTAATGACCATATCCCACATTGGCAAATACCAATTGGAATATATAGAAGCTTCAATTTTTCGACAAGAATTTTTTGGAACTAACTCGACCAAAGCCAAAACATTCAATTCGTCAATATCACGATTTTCCTTGCTTAAGGTTTAGGCCGCGGTTTGACAAACGAGCTATGTTCAATTAAATTTGATTTTGTTCTTTAAAAAAATTCTTTTATCCGGTTGATTTCTTTGTAGATATCTACCAGAATACCATATTTTAAATATTTAACTAGAATAAGGGGGATATGGTAAATATTTAACTAGAATAAGAAAAATAAATATCTATAATGTTACCTGTTTAAATATAGTTCCAAAGCTTCATAATTTTCGAATATTACATTGTCTACCATAGTTGAAAAGTCTAATGTTATTAAAAAGTTTTAACGCAATTCGAGAAAAAATAAGTAAAAACGTTTGCTATTCTGACACAAACTACTTTAGTTATTTCAAATGTCCACCTTCGCCTACTAAGATTTTTTAATTTTTTAATAAAAATATATTGGACTTAATGTTGAAAATAAACATAGAATATTATATATTTTTGAAAGCTTCGAAAAAACAAAAACAGAATATTTAAAAATATATAGGGTGTATGTCCCATTTAAAAAAACTTAACTTTGGTTCATATAATAAAAATGACTACCCTCAGCAAAAATCAGAATACACCACTGAATTCTACGTAAAAAATAACCTTAGAACCACTTTTTACTTTTCAGATAAATTAAACGATAACCAAAATACGAGGGGGATCCCAACATGCAACATTTTCAATTTCATCCTGTATCTTAGAAACAAAACGGGCTATGAAAATTTTAATTACGCCATCTTTCGTTTCAGAAAAAAGTAGCATAGTGATGTGAAAACCGCGCCCATATATCTTGCCAAATAGCCGAGATACACCGTAAAACCATGGAAATCTGGATACCCTGTTCAAATTTTGCACAGAATATGCCATAAGAAAAAACGGAATGTTTTACAATACAATTGTGTCAGTCAATAAATATACAAATAAAAATAAATATACCCCTTTAAAACACATATTCAAGATAAACTTCAATAACACAATTTAGAATTGTTTGGTATTGAAACTGAACTAACCCTTAAAGTCATTTATTCAGAAGATTTTTTAAAAAAGAATTTCTTAGAAAATCTAAGTCAAATCTAGAAACACAATGTACAAAACAAATTGAAAATAAATTAAAATATGTTATCTTTACGAAAGCTGACAAAAGTAATACTGTAGTTGCTGTTAATATGATACAAGAGTGGTAGTAGATCAACTCAGTCTACATCCAGCGCAGAGAAGACATTGAGATTAAGTAGTTTTGAATCTCTGGACCGTATGGTCTTTACAAATAAAACATTTCGACCTGAATGCAAATTAAGCGTCACAGAAGAAACAGATTTCTATCAAAATATCAAAAACCCTAAATACTTCACGAAAAAAATTTAAAACATCAAATTCCATTCTAAAGGCATTTTGGACAGTTTCGAGGCTGATTCACTGCAAACGCATGTTCCTGTTAAATACTTTTTACGACTGTTATAAAGACGTTCAAAAACACACACTTAGCAAAGCCTAAAAATAACTATTTTCGCGCACACTGTGGCAGAATCGACAATAATTGAAAAAGTTAAATCTCCCTAATTCAGCTGAATTTCATATATATTTGTATGCTATAAGCTCTCAAATTATCAATGCGATTAGTAGGCGCTGAACCGGCAACCGTTGCTTAAAAACAGATTTTGTTTGAAAACTTGTCGAAACTCTTTGTAATTGGTTTTTCTGTGCTGCTGCAAAGTCAGGTAAGTAAATTATTATTCCTATCATTTTTGGGATATATTATTCGATACAAAAAAATTGTAAAAGATTCGCATCCTCTTAATACAATTTTAAAAACACAAAGAGGTTTATTTATAAATCCGGGGACGTCCGGCTGATTTTATTGCATATTATGTTTTCTTAATTCATACAATTCAATATTCTAATGCAGATTTTTGCCTGTTTTTGCGCCATTTTGAATTATTTGAACTTTGCCTAATCTATGAACTGCTGAAAACTGCTGCATAAATGACTCCCAAAATTGTGAAAATGTTGTTAATTAAACATGACGTTATTGTTATTTAATGAGTAATTACTAAAATAATTTGTAACTTACTCAAAAAAGTGTACTAGTTACTATTACTGTTATAGGAATTCTCCGAAAGACTCAGATAACAGGTTTTCAATGCTTAGAATACTGTACAAGATATCTCATTATAAATTACTAAATGGATATTTTTCTAACTACTGATCCTACAAAAAAACTTAAATTTGGACTATTCAAAATTATAAAATAAAAATTAGATCTGTGAAATTTTGACAGATTGGCCATCGGTTATATGGGTTGTTATTGTTATTTTTGACAGGTTTTGGATATTACGACTTTTTTCTATATTGGTAAAATACCATTTTCATATGAAATATCGGATTGCCATAGTTTTGAATTGTTTTTCTTAATGGAATACTGAATTATTTCAATTTAAAAGATCAGTTTGATTTTTTACAAAAGGAGGTCGAGGAACAAGTGAACTAGGCGATCAACAGAATAATCAAATAATTATTTGTTTTAAATCTGAGTATTTTTAAAATCAGTCCCTTCATATTCGGAGGTTGAATTAAGCATAAAAAAGCTTTCAAAATGAAGTATCACATGACTCACTATTCTATTAAAAAAATTCTACGCCAAGTCGTTATTTTGACATATGACATTTTTAACTTAAAAAAAATTATCTCATATAATACCCTTTCAAATTTCATCACAATATACCGAACGGTTCAAAAATTAGAAGGGAGAAACTGACTTTATGACCTCTTTGTATTATTAATTTTTTTCTAGATCTATCCTAGAATCCAAATCAGTCATCAATTCCGATACTATGAACATCATTAGACGTACAATAGCCAATATCATAAAAAATTCTGGGTGTCACAATTTAAAAGATCAGTTTGATTTTTTACAAAAGGAGGTCGAGAAAAGAACAAGTGAACTAGGCGATCAACAGAATAATCAAATAATTATTTGTTTTAAATCTGAGTATTTTTAAAATCAGTCCCTTCATCTGAATTAGCATACGCCACACAAATGGCAATACGAGCTTCAGGACAAACAGAGGCCTCCCAACTGCTGAAAGAAATTGTATCTGACCCATCTGCTTGCACTATTACACCGATGCATGTAAAGAGTTCTTGGAAACTATTCCTTTTTCAATAAAAGATGCTCTGGCTCTTATAATAGAAGTGGGTTTATCTCCTCATCAGTAGTGAGATCGAAAACTCTTACAAATTACTAACATCGAAATTTCTGCACGTGTTGGCCTACAAGCCGTACTTAATCTTTACTTTTGATTGTTGCCAGAGAGACGTAATTGGCACTTTAAGTTGCAACCAAAAAGGAAAATCTTCATTTTTATTCGAAATCTTTGATGGTAGCAGTGGCCATAGTTCAAACATACAGGCTTTTTGTGGTGTAAAAGCTGATGATGCAGCGATATTCATAACAAATTTTACTCCCCTTCGGTTGGTGACTGGATCAAAGGTAGTGTGGTAGAACCAAGACCAGGATCTACAAGGTACTGTCGTCCTTTAAAAATTGAATTGTCAAGGAATCTACAGATGTTTCGTTGGGAGAGAAAGTAACAATTGACTAATAAAACTCGAAAATCTAGAGTTTGGAACTTCGGTTTTACATGGGTGGATAGGATTCTTCGAATGTCTTCTTCATTTTGCATATAAATATAGATTGTTACAAAAAGAAAAAAACATATTCAAGCTCAGTTTCAAGAACGACTTGGCTTGGTCGCTGACAAACAAAGGCCATGATTTGGCAGTACCAATGACGGTAACACCAAGCGGTTTTTTAAAAATTCTGCCATTTATGCTGAAATTGCCAAAGTGGACTTAAACTTATTGAACAACTCCATGTCATGCTTAGATAAATTTAGAAAGTATGCACTCGATATAATTATTTCGTTCTGAAGTATGTATGGTATAATATGCCTTGTTGCCAATAGGACAATTGACAGAAGACGCACAGGAAAGAAGAGGACTTTAAGAAATTAAGAGAACATCATTGTCGAAAAAGTCGTCGGACAGCATCCAATGAAGATGTTTTCAATTTTTTGCTTTCATCCTCAGATCCCCTCACAACAAGTGAGAGAAAACTTCCTAAAAAGAATCATGTTTTCATTCCAAAAGAAACTGTGGAAGTTTTACGACCCCCTTCAGTTCATGTCTATATGTCAGATGAAGATTGTTAATTTTCTTAATCGTAATATAGATTGTAAACTCATCTAATTTTAGGAACATTTTTAGCACATAATTACAATTGTTTTGAATAGCTTGTATATCAGGCATACTAATAATAATAGTAATAATAATAAGTTTCGCAAATATTTTATAGTAGTTTAGTTGGAAATGGAAACATTTAAAAAAGTAAGATGCGAATGGCAAACCGTTTAGCTCTAAATAAAACCTGTTAGGTTTTATAGCAACTCAAAGTTGGAAAATGGTAATTTCTTAATTCTCAATATTTCAAACACAGTTGAAAATTGGTACAGGTTATGTTACATAATTTCAGTTTAGATTTGCAGAGAATTCGAAAATGTAAACATATACAAGATATTCCATTTAACACAAAGTTGTTGTCAAGTTCAATTAGAACTGGCAACTTTGCATTGACAAAAATATTTTTAGAAGGTAGTTTAGCGACTCCTATGGCCAGATATTAAAAATGAAAAAGATTTGGTATGTCAAACTCCAGATACTTCTAACAAGCCATCAACTGTGAATCTATATAAAACACCCTGTATAATAGACATATTGCTACAAAATTCCATTTTTCTATAAATCTCGCTTTCAAACGTATACATTTTCCTTTAAAAATATCTGTCTTATCACCAAAAACTTTTCGACATATTTCATGTAACCTGCCCCAATGTGCAGCATGCGAAATCATTTACAACGGCGAAATAAAAAGATACCCACGGCCTATTTTATATTTTAATTATAGATATTTCGATTTGTTGATTCCTCCTTCCACCGTTACAGTCACAAAAAAAGTATAGTATAGGACACCTTTTTTCACTCATGTGACTTGTAACTCTCCAAGCCATCACATTATTGTAAAAAGTGCTATTTTCCAAACTTGTCATACACTAAACTGTACCATAAAAATGGAGTTATTTCAACATAATAACCATGACACCACTAGTAGATTTAACTGATGCTAGCTTTTTATCAGCTTACTTTAATTTTGAAGGAACTTCTCACGTGAAAACCTCGAGAGGCAGCCGCCATGGGGCATTCGGTATAGCCTATAGAAGAGATAATATCTTGGTGGACGCTTTAGAAGAAAATGTTGAATTTTTTTCGTTTAACTTAATGATCAGAAATATTTTATCATATTTCTAGACTACCTGAGTCAACAACCCAAAAATGTATTAAATTCAGCATGGAAACTGAATAAAATGGAACAATTACTGTTAGATATATATACTTGTTAGAGTAAAATAACCGTAAATCGAAAACTATCACCAACAGATAAATAAGGCATGATATTAACTCAGTAGTATTAGGGTCCTTTAAATTTCTGCTCAACAGCATCGAAACATAGAGATTGTTTTAAGCTCGAAAAGGCAATTGTTCTATCACTACAGACCTAAGACGTTTACTTAGAAGATATATATTCCAACTCCGCAATAGAAGAATGGTGAGGAATTAATTATAGCAAGGGTCTTTCCGTTCTTATCTCAAATAAAATACCACGATTACTTGTATTAACGATTTTGAAAAGAGTCATAGTTGCTATGCTCATCTCTTTCAGAGAAATACAGGTAGCACACTTGACCTCGGTGCGTCTCGTCGGTATAGTAGGCATTATGATGCTTGCATTTTATTGAAATTAAATTTTCTTGTAGTTTATTGGCTGTTTGAAGACCAGACGACAGCTCTAGAAGCAATGATCTATCCTAAAAACGATAACTTATTTGCTGCAAAGAAACTCCATTAATCTTGCACAATATAAACCAAATTTTCTCAAGCGAAAATAAATTCTTGGCATAAGATGGCATTAATAGCACTTTAAGGCAATTTGTGTATGATTTAACATTGTATTCAAAAATATTTTCTACATAAAAGCTAGAAAATTGCATAAAATGTATATTTAAGTATTGTGTGGAGAAATAAAATATGACTTTGATTGTATATTGTTAAATATAGATACGATTATAAACGGATACACTTTTCTTTTTTCTATATCATGATAAGAGAAAAGTTTGTCTTCCGGTTTCAAACAGCTTCGAAAACATGAATAGAATAACTAAAAAACGGCTAAGAGAAGACGGCAGAAACCGGAAGTAAAAGAAATATAATTCGTATCAAAATGGAAATTAATTCAACTTGAGAAGAATGAAGAATTTAGAATGCTGTGCTAACTTTAGAAGTCAATTTATGTACTAATGTTTGTAAATGGATTTTTTCACAAACTATATAAAAATATGCAGAAATATTACAGAAATATTAAATTGATATAATTAAGTAAAGTTCTTCAGGGACTTAACTGTAAAATGTCATTTTTTGGGGCCATAAAACATTAGACACATTTTAGAAAAATATAAGTTGAGTTCTATCGATGTTTGTCCTTAGAATATGAAATACATATCTCTAAAAACAAAATTATGATGCCTGTATAAGTCATGTACATGGATGGCATGGAAGTAGATCCTCAGTTTTTTTTTTGAGGGTATGAAATCATAAAAAATTCATATTTTGAGAGCGCATATCCTATAACAGTCAAATTGAAAACAGAAATAGCGGGGGTAAATGTTTCGACATATATATACGTGCCGACCCTTGGTAACAAGTATTGCTTTAAGATGAAATAAAAAAAAACTAAATGTCTGGTAATAAGCAAAAGATATCTAGGTAACCAAAATGTAATTATTGACGCAACGCCAATAGAAAAAGTGTCAAAATATAAGTATTTTGGAACGTTGATCAATGAAACACACGACCAAATCAAAAAATGAACTACCAGCAGTTTTATTGTAGCCGCAGCCTAAATTTCCAACTGAGGCTCTTAATAATAAATTGTTAAATTACTCATGTTTTGCTGTATGGACTAGAGGCGCAGGCAATCAATATGAAGCTAAGTAAAAGACTAGAGTCAGGAAACTAGAATATTTCGGACACATCATCCGATAAGA
The DNA here is from genome assembly GCA_030620095.1 of Kuschelorhynchus macadamiae. Lineage (NCBI taxonomy): Eukaryota > Metazoa > Arthropoda > Insecta > Coleoptera > Curculionidae > Kuschelorhynchus > Kuschelorhynchus macadamiae. Next base: position 102,302 of record JAUTXW010000537.1, on the reverse strand, counting down.
AAAGTGCCATATTCTACAACTCACAATCCAAGATAAAATTGAAGGAAAATCAGCAGGAAGAAGACGGTTAAAGAACCTGCGATAATTGTTTGGTTCCTCTGTACCCTTGTTTAAAGCCACAGTGCCAAAGACAAGAATAGCCATAATGATAGCTAAACTCCGAAGATAGACAGCACCATAAGAAAAAGAAGAACAAACTCAAATATTTCTCAACTCATTTTTTAATCATTCTAATTTAAATGGGCAGGTCTATATACTTTTTGCACTGTCAAAAAAAATCTCTTTTAAGATTGTTTCCTTATTAAGTCTAACTTTTCAAAAGTGTCCTATTAAAAGTAATAGATATTAATATCCATGTAGGGAAGCACGATATAATAATAATAATAAATATTGGTTTGCATTATAAAGGCATAGTACATTCAATAGATCAAATAAAATCAAATCAAATAAAATAAAAAAATAAAATTCTCAGTGCAAACAAACACAAAAAACCTGCAGGAGAACCGTTGTGTGAAGGTTCTTATTTAGTTTAATTAAGTTGATCGGAACTATACTAAAATGTTAATACAAATAACGTTAAACTACATGCTATAACATAACATTCATTGATTAAAAATTTCCTGGGATTGTGTTACACCAAAATCTTAATTTTTAACATTTACAACCTTGTGTAATTCCATTCTATTAATTGAGTTTAGATATATTTTTATTTTTTTCTTGTGCAAAAGTCTCGAATTTGATCTCAACAATAATTGCTTCAGAATGTCCGGCAAAGAAGTGTATGACCTTATTATAAGAGTAAGACTGTGTTATCCTTACGTTTTTTTTTTAATCAAATGCGTTTGTGAACTATGTTTAGTTTTTTGTCTTGTTTGATCATGTCCGAACAAAACAAGTATTTTGTGCCTATTCAAATGAATTATCAAATTATACAAATAAAGCTGTCTAATATCATATATTTTTGATTCTTCGTAAAGAAGTTGTGTTGAGTAAGTATGTTTTTTTTTAAATGTTATTTTTAAGAATAGTTTTTGTATTACTTCTAGATTTCTTAAATGCCTGTCAAGGACATCTCTCCAACCAACAACGCCACATTGAATTCTGAAATCTATGAGAGTATAGTAAAGAATTTTTAAGAGGTGAGTATCAAGAAGTGAAGAAAAAGGTTTAAATCTATAAATCAATAAATGATCTTAAGGATTTACAACATTTTTTAAATGTTCATCTCATCTCAAATGTTGATGGTTACACCTAAATACGTTATCGAGGAAATGGAAGAAATAGGGATTAATCTATCTTTATAAATCACGTTCAAGTCCGTATAGACCGGTATTTTATTTTTATATGAGGCAAAACCAATAAATTTTGTTTTATCAACGTTTACTGTAAGTTTTTACTGAAAAACCAATTAAAAATGTATTTTCAGCCTTCAGCAACTTCAGCCTTTGATTTTATATATTGCCAAGAATCTGCGATCAAAAAAAAACACTATATCGTCGGAAAAGCTTACAATCTCTCCTTCAATATCTAGAGCAAGTAAATCATTTATATATAGAGAGAACCGTAATGGTCCCAATACAGGCCCCTGAATTATTCCCCAATTGATTTCCAATTTTTCGCTAGACGAATCGTTTATTTCTACTAGCTGAAACCTTTCTCTTAAGTAATTTGTAAAAAGGTTATGGGCAATTCCTCGAACTCCAACACGTTCCAAGGCATCTAACATCAATGAATGATCCACCGTATCAAACACCTTAGCGAGATCAAGGAACACACACAGACATGGTTTATTCGAATCAACCGCGTTATATACTCTATTAATTAAGTAGTAAATCGCATCCGTTGTACTTGATCCTTCTTTAAATCGTACTGGTTTTTTCAGATTATTTTAAATTTTTCAAAATAATTATTTAAACGTTTTTTAATGATCGTTTCATATATTGAAAATATAGATATTTATGCCACGATGCATCATTTATAAGCGGTGCATCGTAACATGATCTATGACATGATTTCCTTACCACCTGTAAATAAAAGCTATAAAAGAAAAAAAATTTTTACATAATTTTTATTGTTAAATTTGGCATTGAAATAGTTCAGTGCAACTGCTGTAAAAGTGTTATCTATTTTTAATTTGCCACGTAAGAATCGATAGAACTATATACGACATATGTCGATTTCAAAATTATGAGGTTTGTCAAGAATCCGTGATATTTACCTATAATCTTCTTTATAATAGTCACACTTTTATCAGCGAAAATTAGAAGCATAAGTAAAAACAATCATGTGGTTCGTAAATTTACTGATTCTTGCATTAAAAGAAAAACAAATAACTAAACTAAATTATACTTACACGAAGTGTAAATAAAACTTTTAATTATTATAAAGATGTTACTTTTTACTTCCCTCGTAAAAGGGAAGTATTGCTCCTGGCCTTGGACCGGACCCCGAAAATCATGTTCTCCCATTTTCTTCAGTCTGTCGGTCTGTCATACTGTCTGCACACAGCATAGCTCCAAAACTATTTTTCCAATTAACTTCAAATTTTAGTCAAAAATCAAGGATCATATGGGACAGAAACGGTTACATTTTGGTAAAAATCCAATATGACGGAACAAAATGACGGCCTCACAACATGTAGAAAAATCATTATTAAGAAACTACTTATCGAATAGTCTTTAAAATTTAGGCAAAAATAGAGTGTGATATAACGGTAAACTACTAAAATGTTTGTATCAATCAAATATGGAGAAACAAGATGGCGGCTTAATGAAATGTTTAAAAATTCAATACTAAAAAACTGCATATCCAATTGTGTGTTAAACAGAGATAGATTTTAAGTGTGAATCCTATATAGCAAAACAAAATAGCGGCCTAGTAAAATGTTTAAATATTCTGTAAAATTCTCGTTCCTGAAATAAATTTTATGGAGGAAAATAATAACGGACATAATTAAATTTTTGTAGGCTACGTAAATAATATTACGAAAAATAAATAAATAAATAATAATAATATTAATATTAATAATAGATAAATTAAAAACTAAAAGAAATTAAATAAATTACTGTTTATAGAATTTGTATAAAGTTATTACCAAATAATTATATCCATATACAGATTGTGTTTTTTAAGTTGTGTAAGTGTTTTTTTAATGGTTTTTATTTGTATTATTTAAATACATAATGTTTTAATAATGTGTATTTCTTTTTTCAATTATAATGCAAATAAGGATTTGCTATTAAATTTATTATAATTAGCCAAACTATTTTTTACGCCTTGATGTTTGAATTTGTTAGTTCGTTCACTGGTTAAATTCACTTTGGGTTCGCGCATGCGTAGTCTGCAAGGAGAACAAAAATACTATAATCAAAAATGTTTTTTATAAATTAATATTTTAACACTGTTAATAAAATTATATTATATACCTATAATTAATTGTTATTAGTTATGCTATTTGCTGATGATCTTTCTTACTTTGTGAAGTTAGTTAGTTACTTAGAAGGTCTTTATTTTCCATAGTTATTACACACATCTTTACAAAAAAAACATAACAACTTGTGGAAAAAGGCCGAAGATCAGGTGAGCCTCTCTAAGGAAGATCTTTGTTTTCATCATGTGTGTATTCTCTTGTAGAAGGTCCATAAATCGTATTTAAATTTTGTCAATGATGTTTCTCACAATAAAAAATAGTTTACTTAGTATAAGCAATTTAGTTTTTATGGTATTTTTAGTATTTTACTAATATTATGGTTTTAAACCCTGAATCACAAAAAAATAACATTAATTTTACAAAAACCTATTTCTTATTGGTTGTCCGATTTTAACTTACTGCCTCGGAATTTGCCACAGCTAGTCATACAATATCCTCTCCAAGTAAAGCAAGACCTTTATTCACTTACCATGTTCACTTCATATAGTTTCCAGTTTATAAGTTTGTAAAATCAGGCCAACGTAGTTAATAGTAATTCACACGGTAATATAATCAAAGCCCGAGTTTAAACGTAGTTCTCCATAATTAAAAAAGACCTTCCGCCTCGGGAGCGCTTTGAAATATTTTTTTCACATTTTCGCTAGCAGGTGGATAATCTGCCTTTATTTCTTTTTCATCGCTTAATAATCTAGTTCACAAACTCAAAATGATGTTAATTCTTGCTAGTGCTAGTAAAAATATGAGTAGGGGCTCATTGGATTCGGAATGACGTCTAGAAAAATGTTCAAAAGTTTCATATCCGCACATAAACAATTTAAAAAATTATTAACAAAATAAGATTTTAAAAAAGGAGTTTAGTTTTTGCAAATAATTAGTAACCTGTTCACATTTAAATATTTTTTTAAAAAGTGTTTTAAAAAGGAAGAATTTTCCAATAAAAAAAGTCCCGACTCCCGGAACTCTATCTGCATGATGAATAATTTTAATTTAATGTTGAAAACAGAGCTCCGCGCGACGAGCGCAAAACCGTTACGATGCCCCAAAACCGCCCAAAACAAGTAAAAAAATTATACTATTAAATATTAATTTAAATATTTGAAACAATTATGGTATTATCTAGTCATTTGAGGGACCAACATCCAGCTAAAAAAAGTTTTCACTGATATTTCATAAAATGAGCCTATTGTTAATTAACATTTTTTTTTTCGTTTATAAACTGCTGGCCACTTGAAACAGTTCACCTGCATTATTTGGTAAAATTTTAAGTTCGAGTATTTTTAAAAAGAGACGAGATACTGAGGTGCGGTTTTAAGTTGTATGTTGCAAATTTTATTACATATAACAAATGTTAGGCGTAAAACTTACTTAAGCTAAAAAGTTAATTTATACAAAGTTAAACAAGACTCTGCAAATTTTTCAATTCTTTATTTGTTCCGAAAATCTACAAAAACAATTTCTTAGTTCTAATTGGTAAATTAGCGTAATCCTTGTAAAAAACAATTTCAAACTTTTTTTAAAATTTATAATATTTTTTGAGATATGATTTTTTTTGGTCAAAAAATTTAATTTTTCTACATAATAAGCTGTTGCTTTTTATTAGCCATTTGATGTAAAGTTTTCTTGCTAGAGGGCCCTTAATTCATATTTTTTTATAATGTGTACGGTCTGCTTTACGCAGAACATATACAGGGTGTGAAAAAAATGTGGCAAGGTTAGTTAAAAACCTAGCAATCCTAAAGATCATGTACGTATATTTCAACACCCTTTAGCATAAAAAATAATTTAAATTTAAAAGTTTTTACTTTAGTTTTATGTGGCAGTGAATATTTTCTCCAAAAGGTTTGTTAATTTTCTCTCTAACTTTACGATTTTAACAAATACAGGTGTTTATTTTACAGCCAAATTTACCAATATCGGGTAACACAAGAGACATGTAAGAGGCTGCCACCATTTTAGTTTTGTATAATTCGATCAAACACAGTTCAGAGCTACAGAGCTTTATAGAAGAAGTAAGTGTGGTGTAGGGATAAACAATAAATATTTGGTGTTAATCTATGATGGCGAAAACAAATTGCGACCCAATAAATTGTAAAAAGTCGGTAGAATCTCATTTCCTGGAATAAAACATTTATGGAGAAAAATAATAATAATAAAATAATATAAATGTTAATAATGTTATGAAATGTAAGAAATAATAAAATTATATAAATTAAAAAAAGGAAAATAAATATAAACAAAATAAAATATGATATATTGGAATTTAAGCAATGGTTTTATTTCAGTAGGAAACACGGAATAAATCGTATTTGCTTCCCAAATTGTTTTTACTACTATAAACGAGCAAAAAGTTACATTCTGATATTCTGTATAGGTAACTGCAAAAATTTACAACAAAATATTTTTAGATAAAAGTAACCATAAAATATTATTTGTATCTCTATCAAAGCGTACCAGAAACAGAAAACGTAATTCAAGCGAACTAAGTTTCTTAAATTTGTCCTTTTGCCGTCATGTAGTTTCATAAGTGTGTAAGTTGTGCAAAATTAAAGAAATTGTGAGTGTTTTTAATTAATTTGTTATGATTTATTTATTCAAAATTTTAGTTTCTTAACTTAAAAAAAGTAGATAACGCCAAAGCAGCCCTGGAGTGTTGACTCCCTGTTATATAAAACTTTTTTTGCTTTAAGTTACTTTTATTTTTACCTGTTAAAATATCTCAAGTTGCTTTCTGTTCGCCCTGTATATTATGCATAAATTTATTACTAAATAACGATATGTATATACAAAAATCTGTAGAGAAATTCATTACGAGGGAAGTTCCGAGTAAAGGCCAATTTACCGAGTTTTTTCTTATTCACTTACCACGTGTATTTCGTACTGTTTCCCTTTTTTTTCCATTAAGGTTTTTAAAATCAGGAATGTTCAGCTAACGCAGTTAACCGTAATTCACACGGTAATATAGTCAAAGCCCGAGATTTAACGTAGTTATCCATAATTAAAAAAGACCCTCGGCCTCGGCAGCTCTTTGAAATATTTTTTTAACATTTTCGCTCGCAGGTGGATAATTTGCATTTATTCATTTTTCAGCACTTAACTTTTTTATGAGTTAACATATAGTTAAAGTTGTCAACGCTCTTAAGGCTAAGGAAAGAAGATTTTAGGGGTATCTATTAAAGAATACGTAGTTGTAAAAGTTGAGGTATTCAATTTAAAAAAAATTATAATTATTTTTCAGTACAAAATTCACTTATCGAACTTTTTTTTCTCTTCTCAGTATATTTTCGATGTTCTCTAGTTGTCATATCCAGGGGCTTCTTAGTTTTCTTAATACAGGATGTCTCATTGAAAAGTAACGAAAACGAAAAATGATATCGTAGTGCGGTTTTCTCCAAATGGCTTAGATTTGTCCAAGGTCTCTACCTGACGATATTGCCAAATTTTCTCATTTTTCGTAGGAAAAATAGACTTTTTTGGGATTAAATTGATGTTTTATTTTAAATGAATCACCCTATATACAAGGTGTTCGTAAATATCATGTACAAGAGGAAGGGGGTGAACCTTTGGTTTATTTTATGACTGAAATTTCAAATAAACTTAGGTCCGCAAACGCTTCGTTACCGATCAGCTGGGTTTTTGTAGCAATAACGATTTATTTAGTAAAAAATGTATTTAGGTTTTATCAACAATAACTAACAATAAACAACAATAAGATAAAAAACTACTTCACAAAAATTGCTGTAAATGACTTCCTCCAACCCTTATATAGGCCTCCGACCTTTTTTGCATAGATTCTCGCACTTTCAAACACCTCGGGAGTATTTTCGTCGAATTATTTTTCAATTCAACAAATTCTAGGAGATTTTCCTCTTCGCATATACAGCAGTTATGTTTGTTAACCTTTCCGTTCAGCTAAAATTGTCTCTATAAAAATGTTTCACTATAGTATATTTATGCATAAGCATGGGATACAATTACTTGAAATGTACAACTAGATTGCATTTGACATCCACATTTAACAACGAACTTATTTAATGGCGGACCCGACGTGTACATACTTTTGTTCCGAGGCTTACATTGTAGTTATGGTATCGCAAGAACTTTGTAATTAGGTTCAAACCAAGAGTTTTGCAAATTAGTTTTAAAATCTAAAAATGTAAAAAAGGATAGGTATCAGGCTATCAAAGGATGTAAAAGAATATTTAGTTTCATTTAAAATAAAACAGCAATTTATTCCCACAAAATGTCTATTGTCCCCGGGTTTAGGAGAAATAAGAAAATTTGGCAGTCATATATGTTAACTATGAAACTTCAATTTTCACTTTTTAAAAAACTACTTTTTTCTTAAAATGACAATTAAAATATTAAAGACTAAATTAGTATAATAACGTGTAAATATAAATTCTAACTAACTAATATTATTTACATTGGAACTATTTATATAAAAAAAGGTGCTGATGCTCGTGAGAATGGCTCGACGTGCTGTTCTCTTGCTGACGTTTTGCTTATGCGGCGGTTCCGAGGATGTTGCAATAGCCGGTCTGGGACGGTCACGCTCCTGGTGTTCGAAGGTCGTGGAAAACCAATATAACAGCTCCCCTTTTTAAGAAAAAGTTGGTGCCTTGCAGCAACTTTTTATGAAGGACTGCACTTCTAGAGGGACTCTTCCTCTATGGTGTCTTCCGGGTGGATGCTGGTGCGTCTCTTGGGAATCAGCCTCTTCAATTGCGTTTGAACTGAACTTCTTTTTTCTAAGTTTGGTGGTGATGGACGGTCATTTCCTCCTGTGAGACTAAGCCTGGAGGGTCCTTTGCGTCGACACTTGCAGCAAATGTAGAGGGTTATTAAGGCGATAACGAAGCAGTTTTATTAACCTGTCAAGTTCGTCGGAGTACTGATTCAGTCTGTGTTGTGCGACATTTAGGTCTTATGTGTCTATTTTACTGAGCTGTAGCGGCTTCAGTTCTGGAAGAGTGGGTCGTTCTGGGAGATGCTTGCAACAGTCAAGGGAATGATGACGGAATGGCTCTTATACGTGATATTTTTGTATTCCTCAACGAAATATTTGGAATGTATTCGCGTTCTTCCGACAAATGCATCATAATCTGGTTGTAATTTTAATAATGAATTGGTCTTTAGGATCTTTGTCACAAGTTCCCTTTTTCCACTTTTGACAGTGACTGGAACAGGTTCTGAGACTGTGATGAGCCAGTAGTTTCGGTCAAGCTCCTGGACATTGTGTTCAGATGCTAACAGGATTGAAGTATGGCATGTTTTAGGTAACACGCTCGACTACCTAAGTAGCTGGGCTTCACATATAGCGTCGCTATCTATAGGGTTTTGAAGGACGTCAGAACAGATTTTGGTATTGGGTTGTTGGTATGATGTGGTAGAAACCTGTTCGATTATCCAGTATAGGGATAGGGAATAGACGATATAAGGTATAGGTTTCTGGTTCAATTAGAGGTATCTTAAGAACAAATACAACTTTATTATCTGTTTGATAAGCTTCTATAGTTATAATATCGGGATACTGAGCAACATTTGAAGTATATGTAGGTAAAGGTAAGTTATTTTTTGAGAGAGATCGCGAGATTTCTTGAAGAGAGGTGACTAGATCTCTTGGTGTAATTATAGAGCTATGTAAAATTCCTAAACGCGCAAAATTAATAGCACTTAAAATATCATCGAGAGAGTTTTCTAAAAATACGTAGCTTTCCATTAACGACTCGCAAATATTTAGAGCTTTCACTTGACTCTCGTAGAAAACTAAGGCATTCGTTATATTTTCGATAGATTTGGAAATTTCGTTAATATCTTTGTTGAAGGTTTCTTCGTCTATCTGTAATTTTTGCATCGTGGAGTTAAAGTTTTTTATAACCGATGATGTGACCGATATTTGGCTCTTGAGTAAATTTTCGATTTCGCGTTCATCGTGGCTAATTTTATCGATACATTCATTATAGTATTCTCCGACGGAAGAGTCAAGATTGCCGGTAATTGATTTAAAGATTATAGCCTATGTCGTTAATTAATCCACGTTTGGTTCTTAATGCGTAATTTTTCGGATCTATTGTAACTTCTCTACACTTTTCTTTAACGGAGTCAGAAATTCGGGTTAAAAGGTTTATATGAGTCTGATCTCCAATTTTAAAAGCGGTCATTCGAGGTGAACACGAAGAGTCTGAAAATAGAATAGACTAGTCATAGAATGGCTTCAGTCTATCGAAATTTATTTTTGATGTTTGATTTGTGGACAGGTTTTTGACATTAGCGGAAGTTCCGAAAAGTTCTATTATTTCAAAAGGTCCATTAAATTTGTTTTGTGATTTCGTTGTTATTTAGGACTCTTTTACATACACTTTATCTCCAATTTTGTACTCTGGGAGATTTCGGGTAACGGCTTTATCAAATCTTATTTTTGCCTTTTCTTTTTGTATGTTCGTTCTATTACGTGCGAGTTGTAATAGTGTTCCATTCGATTGTTAAGGTCTCTAATGTATTTTGAAATAAGCTGTTTTTGGTTATAGAGGGTATGGCCAAAAATAAGTTCATAAGGTTTAAAGCCATGAGTCTTATTTTTTGTGTTATTATAACAAATGACTGAATAGGGGAGGATATTGAATAAGTATTCCTCGGGATGTTCTGCTGTATGAACCCTTATCATTTCTGTTAAAGTGGCGTGGAATCTTTCGAGCGATCCATTTGATTGTGGATGGCTAACACTGGAAAAGGTTAACTTGACGTCATAGAGTGTGCACAGGTCTTTCATTAACGTGTTATCATACTCACGGCCATGGTCACAATGGATCCGTAGGGGAGTACCATAATGTTGAAAGAATAGCAAGAGTGTATTGACAATCGTTGAGGCTTTTTATCCGATATTGGATATGCTTGTATAAACTGGGTTAGCTCATCTCGGATCGTAAGGGCATAGTTACGAGTTGGATACTCGAAGATGTCAATGTTGATTCTTTCGAATGCAGTTCTTGGAGTTTCTGTTATGACTAGGGGCGTACTAAGATTTTTCCTACAGAATTTAACTTTTTGACAGATTTCACAGCTTCGAATGAGTTTTTCGACGTCTTTAGTTAGTCCGGTCCAATTGTATTTTTGTCGAATGCGTTTTGACAGTTTCATTAATACCGCGATGAAGATTTTTTTGCCGGTATGGTACTGATCTAAAATTGTGGGTATTTCATCTGGGTCTGGAGTTCTTACGAGGTTATGGCATATTTTTAAGTTAATATCTTTATCAGAGAAAATGAGTGAAAATATTTCGAGTATTGGAAGTTGTAAATTATTTTCGATACAATAGGTTTTAGAAAGATCGAATTTATCTTGATCTAGAGAATATAGAAAAGCTGCTGGACTACGGTATCAGTATTATACGACAAGGGTATTATGAAACATTTGCAGTCCTTTACGCTCTTGCTAGACAGGATGTTTACTGTAAGCGGGGCAAAATTATAGTTTTCCTCAAATAGGTCCTCTATAATTTTAAAATGAAAGTCTTCCATTTTAGTTTGCCAAAAGAAAGTGACAATATTTTTGTTTGATCTGTCCAAAAATTGATCATTGGAAATTTCGATTCTGGAATAATCAATGATTGATTTTGTCTTGTATAAATTAACAAATCTATTGTATTCATCGGTTATTTGATTATCGTCTAGATCGTTTTCAGTTATTATTTCTGAAAATGAATTTTGTTTGCTGGTTGAGGGTCTGTTATTAAAGTCGTCTTCATTTGAGGCGTAAATAGCGATGGTTGATTGAAAATCTGAGCAATTTTTAAGATGGTTAATTTTAATACGTGACAAGGCGTCTGCGTTTTTGTTTATTCGGCCGGGTTTGTATTCAATCTTATAATCATATTCCTCAAGTTAGAGGCGCCGACGAGCTAAGCGACTGTCGGGGTCCTTAATTGAGAATAGCCAAGTCAAAGGGCGATGATCTGTGACCAAAACAAATTTTCGACCAAAAAGATACGGTCTGAAATGCTTGACAGCCCACACAATGGCTAATAATTCTCTTTCTATTGTAGAACACTTTGTTTTAGCACTGCACAGAGTTCGAGATGAATATGCTATCGGGAGATCTTTTCCGATGGGACCTTGAGATAAAACAGCTCCAATAGCGAATGCGCTAGCGTCTGTGGTTAGCAAGAATGTTTCTTCGAAATTGGGGTAAATTAAAATTGGGTCCGATGTGACAGCCTTTTTCAGGTCCGCAAATGAGGTTTTGCATTCTGCGTCGAATATGAATAGGACATCCTTTTGTAATAGCTTGATCAGGGGTTTTGATATTTTGGCAAAATTTGGGATGAAACGTCTATAATATCCAGCAAGGTCTAAGAATGACTTTATTTCTTTAGGATTTGTTGGCATAGAAAATTTTTGAATGCATTCAACTTGGCTTGCATTAGATTTTACTCCACTTTGGTTAATAAGGTGTCCTAGATAAGCAACCTCCTTTCGAAGGAATTCGCATTTATCAGGTTGGATCTTTAAATTGGCTTTGCGGAGACGCTTGAAGACTTCCGTTAGTCTTGAAATATGTTCATGTATTGTTGGGGAGTACACGATGATATCATCCATATACACTAAGCAACGTTCGTTTTGAATGCCGAGAAGGATGTTGTCCATGACTCTTTGGAATGTGTACGGGGCAGAATGAATTAAACCGAATGGCATACGAACGAATTCGTAATGACCATTTTCAACAGAGAAGGCAGTTTTTTCGATATCTGAATCGATATTCGAATCTGGTGGAAACCAGAAGCCAAGTCGAGGGTTGTGAAATATTGACATTTCCCTAATTGATCGAGCAGGTCGGAAATGTTCGGAAGAGCATATTTATCAGCTATAGAAAGCTCATTCAGGTTGTGATAGTCTATAACTACACGTCATTTGGGTTTTCCGGAGGCATCCAATTTTTTGGGAACAACCCAAATGGGGGAGGACCATGGGGAGATGGACTGGCGAATAATTCCTTGCTCTAACATTTTGTTTACCTGGCTTTTTACCTCTTCTTTATGAATGTGAGGATATCTATATGATTTAGTAAATACGGGCATTGAATTATTAGTATCTATAGAATGTTTGATCTCGTTTGTAAAAGATAAATTATCGCCTTCTAAATAAAAGATATCGGAAAATTCGAGACATAAGTTAGTGATTAAATCGTTTTCTTCGTCGTTCAAATGCTCGGTGCGCAACTGGTCTTTAATAATTGAGCGCCTATCCAAAACTGCGTTTTGTATAGGGTAGGTATTTAAGTTAAAAATTGTTTCAGTATCAATTCCAGGATCAAAAGGTTCGATATTTAAATCTGAAAAATCGATTGTTTTTTCTATAGCGTTTGAGTTAATTACAGATGTAAAAAATTCACCGCGTTCATTAACCTTAACCAGGGGATTTGGCAATCTAACATTATCTTTGACGTATGCGTGAAGTATAGCACCCGTATTAAATAGTTCGCACTTAAGTTTCAAAATTTTTTCAGTTCTAGCCTCAATCGAAATTTTATTACGATTTTTAATGCATTCCTGTACATCTGATATGGCTGCAGTTGTGGTTACTTTGTGAAGGGGTATAGTTTTAAAATTTGTAATAAGTTGTTTTGATTTCAGATCTACAATACATTCATAATGTTCCAAGAAATCCAATCCTAATATACGGTCGAAATCTATATCTAAATTGCAAATATACACTTTGTGTGGATCATCAATAGTAAAGGGTATAAGTGTAGATTGGGATATTGAGAGTTTTTCATCGGTAATTCCCTGAATAGTGACATTTTCGGGAAATCGTGTAGGAAATTTTTGTACGGTATTTTCATTATATATACCACCGGTATCGATGAGAAGTGTTTTGATGCTTCATCAATATAATAAAGATTCTTGGAATTTACAGTGTGAAGAGGATCTAAAGGAACGCTTGTTCCGGGAAGTTGAGATTGGGGTCCATATTCTCTAGATTTAGTGTTTCTATTCTCGATTGGATCTCGGTTATTGGGTTCTGGGGTGAATTGTCTGGAGGATCGGTATTCGTAAGGGATGTAAGAAAATCCTGATAATCACTAGTATCATTTAAATAATTTATCTTGATATGATTCTTCCTGTGGTTGTAAAACATCGTAGAAATCGGGACTGAAGTTTTCGGGGGTGTATTGATTGTATTCGGGCAAGTAATTTTCTGAGGAGCATTCCTGTCTTGTATTAACATGATGCGTCCCAGTTGTTTGAAAATTGGGATTTCTTTGAATTATTGATGGCCTAAATTGCGCTTGGCTTGTATTTTGGCTAAGATTATTTGGTCTATTTTGTTGCGAACAATTTGGTTGATATTGCGGTCTTTGAGAATTCGAGTTTATTACGGGTCTTTGAAAATTAGAATTTGTTACAGGGTCTTTGAAAATTATTATTTTGGGGAAAATTAGAAGAAAGTTGCCTGCATTGAGATATTATATGACCAATTCTGTTACAATTAGAACACTTTAATTGTTGTGGCTGATGTGGTCTAGGTAACTAAGGACTGGGTTTCAGGAGAGTTGGTTTATTAACTTTTTGATTTTCGAAATATGAAAGCTGAAGTTCTCTCCGAATTCTTGATTGTGCCTCTAAAAGTGACCTTGGATTACTAGCACGGATAAGTTGTCCTAGGCGTAGTTCTAGACCGGTAAGAAGTGTATTAAGTCATAGTTTTAATTAACATGGTCTGAGCATCTTTTTGTTCTTTTGAATGTAGGAGTGGGGACTTTTGTATGCTGGCATGCATTTTAGCATTCAAAACCTGTAATCTATTGAAGAATGTCAAGGGGGACTCATCTGGAAGTTGCTTAGGACGTTGGAGGTCTTGAATAAGAGATGTGAGATCTCTAGAGTCACCAAAATGTAAATTCAAAAGCTGTTTAATTTCGAGGTATGAGTTACGGTTTCTTGAACTTATCAGCTGTGCTGCCCTACCTCTAAGTTTATTTTTGATATGAATTACAAGAAAAGTTTTTTGTTGTGTGTTTGCCATATCATATGCGCAATCAAACGTATTAATAAAACTACCCAAAAATATTTGGTCACCTTCGTACTACGGTACTATAGAAAAAATTTCAGAAAGTTTATAGGATTCTACTTCCAATATTGTTCCTCTACTAGTCTTTTCTGGGTTCATTTTAAAATAATAAAATTAAATGCACAGAAATAATTTCAAAAGGTATGCGTAAAATAAATTTTCAAAATGTATAAAATAAAAATTAAATTGATCCTATCACACAATATTAATAAAAATTGTATTTTAAAAACACAAGGGATAAGAAAAATATTGGATGATCGAACAGTTCGATCGAATCAAAAAAATTAGTTAGAATAAAAATCGAGGCGATTCGTTACTTACAATAATATCTGCATTTGAGTTGCCGTGTTCTCGCTTCGGTCACCAAAGCATTGCTTTAGCTGTTTCCTCTGCACTTATTGGGAGTTGGGGCTTCTCGGTTCTCTTTTCTGTTAAGGGATGAAGATCCGCCGTCACGACTTGAAGTACTTCTGTTCTCACGACGTTTACAGATCCTACCGACTGCGCCAATTTTTAACTATGAAACTTCAATTTTCACTTTTTAAAAAACTACTTTTTTATTTAAAATGACAATTAAAATATTAAATACTATATTAGTATAATAACGTGTAAATATAAATTCTAACTAACTAATATTATTTATATTAGAACTATTTATACACAAAAAGGTGCTGATGCTCGTGAGAATGGCTCGAAGTGCTGTTCTCTTGCTAATGTTTTGCTTATGCGACGGTTCCGAGGATCTTGCAATAGCCGGTCTGAGTCGGTGACACTCCTGGTGTTCGAAGGTCGTGGGAAACCAATATATATATATATATATATATATATATATATATATATATATATATATATATATTATATATATATATATATATATATATATATATATATATATATATATCACTCGTGGTAGATACATTAATTCCTGTGATGTGAATTATCGGGTGTTATCCAATAAACATTATTTTATGTTGACATTTCAACACATCTGGTTTCTACATAAGATTACGGCTCAGTTATGTGTTGATATAGAAAAGGTAAGCTTAATTATTTTTTCTCCATGCTGAGCTCATTCTATTCCATCATCTAAAAATTCATCAAGATGTTTGTCACCGTATTGCATGAACGTGGCATTCAAATATTATCTCAATCAAACTTAATGTTTAAATTTTGCCATTTATATAGCCTGTCTTTGAACGACATTATGTGTATATAATTTAATTCAATTGTAGGGATGTCTTTTCAGCAAAGGGTTGCTCTCCACCAAGGTTGATTTTGTATAATAACTCCATTAAGATCTTCGTTTACAGAAAACCTACTTGGGATAGTATCTCAACTAGAAATTTAACCATTCTGTGGAAGATAAATATATTATTAGCTATCTGTAGAACCAATGACTTTAGATAAAGAGATTAATAATAACGATTGTCTATAATCAAGACAAATATTTCGAAAGAAATAAATAGTTATATCTAGCAAGTCTCTTCTGAGTGTGGTGATTTTAAATTCGAAAATTTAAAAGACACCTGAGTATAAGAATTAAAGAACGTAAAAGACACAGAACAGAAGAAGACATCAAAGTCTGGTATCGCTGATATTCTTGGAGTAATGATCACAGAATGTAATTGTAAACCAAAATCCTTGACAAGATTTAGAAGAGACATTGGAAGAAAAGTAAAATCTAAAGAAGCATTATTCATTAGATATCAGGTTATTAGATAACTCATTATAGATAAATCGTTTGCAGACCTTTATTCACTCCAAGGATTACTTCATGCTTCAGTACACATTCATACATACATTCACACATTCTACACAAAAATTATGTGTGATGTAGGGATAAATTTTGGTGCGAAATAATATGGAGAAACAAATTTGTTCAAAAATTCTTATTCAACTGACTTGGAATTTTGCACGATAATCAAGTGTGAAGCAGAAATAAACTATTGAAATTTTAATGGGAATCCTATATGGCAAAACAAATGGCGGGCTAATAAATATTTAAACACTGTATAAAGATTCATATGCTGGAAAAAATCAGAGTAAAAAACTTTTTTACCCAATTGACTTCAAATTTTGCACAAAAATTAGATGTGATATAGGGGATAATCTGTTTTGGTATGAATTCAGCATGATAAAATCAAATGGCTGTCTAATGAAATTTCCATAAATCAGTGTAAAAGAGTATTTGTTCACTGTATTTTAAAATGTGCCCATAACTCATTATAAGTGGGGTAAGTAAAAACTGTTAAAATATTGGTAGAAATCCAATATGATTAAAGAAAATGGTGCCTATTAAAAATGTTTGAAAATACAGTATATATGTATTACTAAATGAATGTGCGTGGAACTAAATTGAGTCATTCTTCAGTATTCCTAATAACAGAAAAGATTCATAGCCAGGGAAGTTTCGGGTGAGGGAAATTTGTCGATTTTTTATAAAAATAGGGTTGTTGTAGCCCCAATACTCTCAGTAAAGATGTCTTAAGTCCCACGGGTTTTATTACTTTAATGAAGAACGGGAAATTTTAATTATTTAGTTTTGGAGTTAAAGCGATATTAAAAACAGCAAAGAAATTTGGAAAATTCCATTTCAATATAAGCATGTAATTTGATCTATAAAGTAACATGTACTAATATGAAATTTACAAAATTGTAGCTTTGGCTTTAGTTTCAAAATTTCAGAGCCATGAGGGTACTAACAACTGATGCAGTTAAGAAATCATGGTTTTTGGGTATAGACCGTGTCAAAATGGAATCACTTTCCGACCTATTTATAGTCGACCTGTGTTTCCCGAAGCGTGATTCGGTGTAACGATCGGATGGATCAATAAAAATTGAATCAGAAGGCACGATTCACTTTCTTCTAGATGTTGGTGTACAAAGAAAAGAGGATGATTTCTTAGGACACTCTGTATATAGAAAACCAACGCATACGAACAGGTACTTAAATGCAAATTCCCAGCATCATCCAGCACAAAAGCAATCAGTTATTAATTCGTTGGTTTACAGAGTCCTCGCAATTTGTGACCAAAATTCTTTACAATCGGAAACGGAGAAACTGACTCAAACTTTAAGAGGGAACGGATATTACACATGATATTAGACGATCAATTAGAAAATATAATAATCCTACTCCACGAAATAATACTAATAAGGAATTACCGATTGGAAATGTAGTTCTTCCATTTATACACGGAACCACAGACAAGATTGCAAGGTTACTTCGCCGGTCCAACATGCGTACAATCTTCAACATAAACAAGAAAATTGGACAATGTTTGCGATCGCCAAAGGACATTATTCCTTTTCAGACGAAAGGAGTAAAAGCAATTCGTTGTTCCTGTGGCGATGTCTATATTGGAGAAACTGGACGGTCCATATCGACTAGACTTAAGGATCATGAACGATGTATCAGAAAGAAACAAATTGTACAGTCTGCTATATCTGAACACCAATATTCTACTGGACATGTTATAGATGTAAAAGAAACCAAAGTTCTTGCATCAGTTTCAGGATTTTATAAACGCAAATTAGAGAATTTATTGAAATTTATAAGCATCCTAACAATTTTAATAGAGATACGGGCTTCAGTCTACATCATACGTGGAAACCGATCGTTACATCGAGTCACGCTTCGGTAAACACAGGTCGACTATAAATAGCCGGCCTGGGTCTCTCCGAGCTCATTCAGTGTTACGATCTCGTGAAGTGAAGATCCATGTTTTTTTAGTCGACAACAGCCGTGAAAGTTTTCGTTCTATGTAAACTGATACAGTGACTTACTACAGTTTTTTTGATACATAAATGTATCTTCTTAAGTGCTACAAGTAGCAAAATCAAACTGAACGAAATATGAACTGATATCAATTTATGGCAATTCTAAAAATAAAAAATACGATCAAAAATAATGAAACCAAAAGATCCCTTGATTAAGAAATCAGTAAAACTAAGCCAAAAAGAAAACCTAAAATTTGAAAACCACTTTAGAAAAACATATTGACGAATAATATTTTTAAAAAAAATCAGGAATGTTTTAAAACATGGTACAAGTCCCAAAAAGTGTATTTATAAGTGAAAATAACGGGAACAGAATTTTACATATTTATGAAAAACTATGCAGTGAATTCTAGTCAATTACTGCATTTTCCGTGCCACGACAAAGGGTGCGAATAACTTTATTAAGAAAAATTCTTAAAACTGTTGTATATATGTCCTTTAGCTTCGACGAAAAGAAATAGTCTCAAACTCATTTTGTCGAAAAATTAAATTACGAGTTAAATAAGTGGAAAAGCTAAAACGTTTCTATCTCGCATAAACAAGGTGTGCATATTTAAAAGAAAATCGAATCAAGTATAAATGTCGCAGAGAGGAATATGAGCTGAAATTTATCAATGACAAACGAAAGATCCGCAAGGATTTCTCCTTTTAGCAATCCCCGAAAACGCTGTTTTTTCCTTTTCGCGATTTTAAAGATCTGCCCTGGGGTAGCTTTTCTTTAAAACGGGCTTATATAAAGTAGAGTTGGAGAATTTTGTAAATACGTCATAAGGGACTTTACCCATGGGCGTTACGATGAAAATCTAATAGACATAATACAAAAAAATGGAGATTTGAATAGAGCAACGAAGAAGTTTTTTTCGCAACAGTAAAATTATCCCAGCAATGAGACACAAATAATGTATCTGCCAATGTTGAAGAAAAAACTGTATTTTGTAATACGAATCCTACTGGGCGCTTTCAAGTAAGTAACTTGGTTATTTAAAGAAAATAATAAACTAGTCTCGATCTCCAATTCCTATTCGACCTATAGTATCTTTTATTAATTCCCCTTGTTACAATTTATCATCCTGGCTAAATAATATTCTTAAGTTACGAAGTTCGAAACCCCTTACTCCACAAAAAACTCTATTGCTTTTGGTCAGTACCTGAAAACCACTGAAATGCCTCACGTTGGAAAGTTAATTTCCCTTGATGTCAAACATCTATTTCCCAGTATTCCGCCTGCAGACTACATTGCCTTGCCAAGAGGACTATTAGAAAAAAACATCTATCCCTAGAGTTGTGGCTGATAATCTCACGTTACTTTTGTCGACTGTTTTAGATCAGAACTTTTTCAAATTTAATGGTCAGATATATAGACAGAAAGCAGGTTTGACAATGGGTTCGTGCCTATCCCCTTTTTTGAGCGATATTTTCATGAATGATCTAGAGAACAAAATCATGCATGGCCCTGTCGCCAGGTATCTTTGTGCATATAAAAGATATGTAGACGACATTTGGGTAGTGTGGAGTGGAACTGAACAGCAACTGTTTGATTTCATGACCTATCTTAATTCATTACCTAGAAAGATCTCTTTTACTATGAAAACTGAGAAAGAAAACAAATTTCCAATTTTAGACCTGTTGCTAATTCGGAAAGACAACAAGATTGAGTTTGGGGTATATAAAAAACTGTCCGCAACAGACAATACCATTCAATTTCTTGCCAGTTGGCCTTTCTCCCTAAATACCATTCAATAGTCATCAAATTCCTCTCATTCACACAAATTTGCAAATAGAACTTTGAAAGAAGCTTTCAAGAGTATAAAACAAATTGCGTCAAAAAACGGTTTTCGTTGTTGTATTAATAAACTATATTATAAGTTTATCAACAAGTACAAGTTTTCTTACAATATTATCCAATTAAAAACTACAGACAAGAAATATAGCGGTTTGACATTTTTTGGTAACAGCTCTTCACAGTTGGCTAAATTTTTCTATTGCTTTTAAAACTATTGAAACTCTCAAAAAAACACTTAGTTAAAATAAGGGATAAAACTGATATTTTTTCAAAATCTATATTCTTTAAATTGCAGAAATTGCTCTGCGATTTATGTAAGCCAATCAGGAAGAAAAATATAAATAAAAGTTCGGGAGCACCTTAGTTTTTTTAATAAATAAGGGACTCTGATATTACAGAAACCAAGTCGGCCTTTGCTAATCACTTATTAGCCTCAGGGTACAATTTTTCAACTTTCGAAAAAGTCATTGTTTTACATGAATGTCAAAGAAGTAGAAAATTGGACTTGGAATTGGGAATACTTTTCAACAAGGTTAGTGGTGTAGTGGTTATAATATCACCTAGAAGGCACGAGTTTGAATCACAGTGTAAGCAATCATTTTGTTTTTAATCATAAATTGAACAACAGTGTTTGATTATTTTAAAATATTTACCTTTAGAATCTTCGTTTTTGTTGAGGTCTTTATGCATTTGTTTCGACATACGTATAGGTATTGGGCCTATACTTTTAATATTTCCACCCCAATGTTCATCTAACGTCGTATCATGGCGTAATATTAACATGTTTTATATTTTACGACTGATGATGACCACAAGGTCGCAAAAAAAATCTGGAACCGAAACCATTTTACCGTTTTCTTTAAATGCTTATAATCAGGTCTCTTAGAGAAATATGGCAGATTTGAATTAACTTTGTTATGTCAATAATCAAAGCAATTTGGAAAAATCGGCCCTTTTTTCTTAAGGAAAAGGCTTGTTTGTGGCCTCGATGTTCGCAGGGAGTAAGTTTTCATAGGTTCTATTACTTTATTGAATTATTTAGTTTTATTTATATTTACAATATCAGCATGTAATCTGAAGTGTCCATACTTACATAGTTGCAGATTTGGCTTAATGTGAAAGTTTTAGAACCCTACGGATACTAACAACTTAACGCTTACTGATACAGTTTTTCACTACAATTTCTTTGAAATGTAAATGTATCTTCCTAAGTGCTACAAATTGTAAAATTAAATTACTTGAAAGATGAATTGAAAATTAAAAAATACGATAAAAATAGGGAAGCAAAAACATCGATTGATTAGAAAAATCAGTAAGAAAGAAGCAAAACCTAAAATCTGAGAAACAGCTTATTTTAAGATATTTTTTGGAAGAAATATTGGTAAAGAATACTCTAAGTAAGAAAATTCAGGAGTATGTGTTGAAACCTGATACGTATCCCAAAAAGTACATTTATAAGCCCAAAATACAGAAACAAATATTTACGAGTTCATGGAAAAATGCAGTGAATTCTAATCAATTACTCTTTCTGTGGTTTAATTCCTTTAACTTTTTCAGTTCTAATAAATGTTGGATTCTTCCGCGATTCATTAATATAAATCAAACGTGAAGGGATGACATGTTTTATCAAGAAACAGTATAAACTTAAACCGTATTCATTGTATAAAGGAAACACAAGGGGACACAAGCGGAATAAAGCAGCTTCTTTAAATTCTCTGAAGTTAAAATGAAGTACATACACAATTGAAGTCAAATAATATAAAATGCGTGTAACAAAAAACAGTATAATACAATAACAGTATATTACATACCGAGTTTGTTGTGTGTTTCATTACAGAGACATTTATATATGTATATTTAATAAATCTCGAGACACTAATGAAAACTTTTTTCCGGGGTATGTATACTATTTTATTTACAACCACACCACTGATCAAAAAGTAGGTAAAACATTTTATTTTGAAAATAAAAAAATGTAGTAAAAATGACGAATTTTCTGGTTTGATGTTTTCATATATGTTGTCACTGGTACCAGAGGCGCGTTCACGGCTTTGAATAAATAAATGTACAGGAAAGAGCCTAGCCGTGACCTTGACGAGACCTCGAAGATCCCAAGATTCAAAAGGATGACATCTTGTTTCCGATTTTCAGTGGCGTATCTACTTTGATTTTTACTTTAAAATTTAGAAAGTAATTTGAAACACTTAAACTTTTGAAAGAGAATTATAATTAAGGTATGGACTAAATTAGTGTGATATATTATTTCAGTGGCCAATTCATCAAAAAATTGGTGAAACATTAAAATGCATGTCTTTAATAGATATTAAATTTTACTTTTTACATGATAAATCTTTCGTACAAATGTCCTTATATTTATCCAGCGGTATAAGTTCAAAGTTTGTTGTTATTATGATATTGATGCTGTAAAATTGACACTGAATTTGAAAGAGCCACTTATTAAAGTTATAAAAAATGGAACAATTTTGCCGCCTGGGCAAAATAAATTAAACATAGCGAGAACGCATTCTTGATCATGAGCTGTCGCGACACGTGCCCAATAATTAAAATAATTTGATCTAAAGCTTGCTACTAAGAAATACCTGCAACTAAGGATTAAATGGCGCAACCACATGAGATCATATCTGGAAAAACTTGCAACTCATTTGAAAGTTATATTATGCTTTCATAAGGTGTAAAATGCATGGAATTTTTCTTGTTTGTTTCGTTTCGACTGTCCTTTTGTATTTCTGTTTTCTTTTTATTACTTTACTTGAATTTAATAAATAAAATGTGATGGTTTTTTTTAGTAAGCAGAATGGTTATTTTTAGTTAAACTAGGAAATTATGTTATTTCTAAGTAACTGAAATTATTTACGACAGGCCATAAATAATTAAATATAAATAATTTTATTAATACAGTCTAAATTACGTTTTAAATAAAAACAAGCACTAGTATTATAATTGCGTTTAAATTTAATTAGGTTATATAGGTACCAGAAAATCCTACGCCTTCATTTTATTTAGTATTTCCTAGTTTGCATAAACTCTTATTAAACCAACGTACAATATTCAGTTATTTCAGTGATTATAGAAATTAAAAAAACCGTATGTACCTAGGTATATTCTATTTTTCTTAAAAAAAGTCTAACACATGAATTAAAATTTCCAAAACAGAATTTCATATTTTTGTTTGCCTTTGCTGCATGTTAAACAAATAACATTTCAAATATAATGAAACTGTTTTCCCTTCAGCACAGTGTCAGACCCAAAAAAAGGAGACTATAATGTTAGGTATTAAAACTTATTTGGTCCAAAAAATTGTTCCTAGAAACTCATAACTTCAACTTTTTTTCTTTCGTTTTAAAACATACTTATAGTAATTTAAATGTTTTTACCTGACAAAATATTACATGAAGTGTTACGGTACTGTGGTTTTTATATAGTTGGTTCCTAACCTAACTGTGTGACACTTTAAGATTTATGATTTTCATTATAATAACGATTATTTTTGCTTTTAAAACGGATTTAAAATTATCTAGTTAATGTCTTTACTTACGAAAATACAAATGCTATCACCGGTGGATCGAAATTCTTTTTTTTGCTTTACTTTTAATACCGGTAGGACGCATATCACACAACACAACTTATTAATCAACTTTTATATTAATTCGATGTGTGTATTATTTATAAACTGCTAAAACTTAAACTTAAATTTGCAAAGACGACGGTTTGACAACACACGTCAACAAACCAAAACGTAAACAACATAAAAATAATGCATGGGGCTCTTTCCTGTTGTCTATTTTATTCATAGGTTCACGGCGACTGGTTGCTATGACGCAAGCCTTCAAACCCAACAAAACATAAACAACCTTTGAAAACTTTGAATTTCTCGTTCGTTCTTTCGAAACCCAAAATGTTGTCAAGTGATGATAATGATAGCCAAAATATAAAGGATTTTCTCAAGAAAGCACCTCAAGAATTCCTTGCTATTAAAGTAAAGCTGACTTTTTTGTTTTTCATTATTTCTTTCTATTGTTTTAGGTTGCGCTTATATTAAGTGTGTCTGGGGCATGCCGAAGTGACGAGTTACTGAAGATAAAAACAACATATATTGACAATTTAGAAAAGAAAATTTCCATTGAAATATCCGGATACAAATAACTGACATAAACTGGATAGAAATTGGAAAAGAATTTACTTAAGTACGAAAAAATATTGAAAATGAAAGACTGTTCTATATCGAAAAGCTCGAAATCAAACCTTTGGGTACAATTCTAGATCTAAATTTCCATACAAAATGGCTTGCTAGCTAGAAAAAAACACCAACATGTAATTTGACCTGTAAAGTAACAAGTGTGGATTTGCAAAATTATAGATTTTGCTTTAGTTTCAAAGTTTTAGATCCATGAGGTTACTAACGTCTTAGCGGCGACTGATACAGTTGCTTACAACATTTTCTTTAAGTATCTTATTAAATGCTATATAAAAATTAATCTGGACGGAAGATTAACTGATATGAATTTATAATAATTCTAAAACACAAAAATATGATAAAAAATAATGAAACTAAAAGATCTATTGAGTAAGAAATCATTAAAACTTTATTTTAAAACCACTTTAGGAAAAGATATTGATAAATAATAGCTTAAGAAAAAAATGTTTGAAATATGATACATATTACAAAAAGTGTATATATAGGCCTAAATAGCAGGCACAAAATTTTACATATCCATGGAGAAATAGCTGTGAATTTTAATCACTTATTGTATTTTCGTTGCCACGACAACGGGTGTGAATAAGTTTATTAAGACAACAGTTGTAAGTATTTCCTTTAACTTCATCAGTTTTATTAAAATGTAAATTTATATATTTAACTTAATCATTATAATAAATAAAGCGCTAAAAATATGTGCACATAGCAAATCTTTTCGGATCAAGGACGATATGTTTCAAACTCATTTTGCCGAAAAATTAAATTACGAGTCAAATAAGGGGAAAGCTAAAACGTTTTTATCTCACGTACCCTAAACAAGGTGTGTATATTTAAAAGAAAATCGAATCAAGTAGAAATGTCGCAGAAAGAAATATGAGGTGAAATTTATCAATGACAAAGGAAAGGTCCGTAAGGCTTTCTTTTTTTGGCAATCCCCGGAAACACTGTTTTTTTCCTTTTCGCGCTTTTAAAGATCTGTCCTGGGGTAGCTTTTCTTCGAAACGGGCTTAAACAAAGTGTATTTTATAAACACGTCATAGAGGACATTACCCATGGGCGTTACGACGAAAATCTAATAAACATAATACGAAAGAAAACAGACGTTTTAGTAGAGGCAACAAAGAAATTGACAAATGGGTCAGGGCGGTGCCGTCGCCCAGTTTAAATGTTTTAGGACTTAGGCTCTCTATTATAATCATTTTTCGCAATATTACAAATTATTAAATGTAACACGCCCTCTAAGTTTAAAATATTGTATGATAAAGAAACAGCGAGTTTTCTAGGGAGATGCTAAGAATTATCAGCATTTAGACAGCAATAATTTATCGGCCACTGTTAAAGAAAAAACTGCATTTTATAACACAAAACCTACTGAAAACTTTCAAGTAAGTAAAGGTTTGCCAACAAGAATATAAAATAATGTCATGTTTACTCTATAAGTACTTGCTGTCTCAATAATCACAGACATTTTTAAGCAATATCACTCCCTTTTGTAAATGAATAGACTTGTTTGTGGCCCCGATGTTCGCAGGGAAGATGTCTAAGTTTCCATGGGTTTTATTACTATATTGAATTATTTGAAGTAACAAGAGCAAATTTTAATTATTCAGTTTAGGGGTTAAAACAATGTTAGACGCCATAGTCAATTAAAAATTCCCTTACAAATTAAACATGTAATTTGAAGTGTCAATATGAAATTTACGTAGTTTTAGATTTGGTTTAGTGTCAAAGTTTTAGAACCATGCCGTTACTAAAATCTTAACAGTTACTGATACTGTTGGCAACTACGATTTATTTGATATATAATGTATTTTCTTAAGTGCTATAAGTTATAAAACTAAGTGAAAGATCAATTGATGTCCATTCTACAGAGTGGTCCATAGTGAATATGATATAGATTCTACACCTCAGAATAATAGTATTTATCTAAACATGCCTTAGTAGTTAAAGTTCGTTTTTCAATTTTAAATGTATTACATAAGTTAGGCTGTTTTAGTTGAAATTGCGTAAAAAGTTGGAATCTGGGGTATTTGGTCGTGAGAAATCCGAATATAAATTTAGTTTTAAGGTGTTCGTTAGATGGCGCTGTATCAGGAATTTAAACATAAACTTTGATAGACTGTTTATCTTTAAGTCAAAAAAGTATACTTGTTTGATATCGATAATCTGCCTCGATATTTTCACTTTTAATTGATACTGCAAGAAGTTGGAACAGAGAATATTTGGTGGTGTGAAATTATAGAATAAAAATGATCGAGTTTACTTATAGCACGTATTTAAGCATTCTAATATAAATATTACACGACAAAACATGCGAAATTTGAAACAACAGTCTTTATATTTCTTCACGCGGAAAATAAAAACAATAATAGCTATTTATTTCACTTCTTTAACAACAATTGAAAATAAACAATTTAACTATTTTACAATAAATTTGACTACTTTAACAACTGAGCAATGTGTCACCATTGACCTTAATACGTTTCCTTATTTTATCCACCCCAAAAGTAAAAACCTACCTGGAAAATGCTCCTTCAAAAAGTTTAAAACCACTAAAGTATGATGGGCTTACGCCATCGAGCATATGCCGAATATGTTGCCTTGTATCTAATGGAATGTCGTCTAACATATCTGGCAAGCTGGTTATTAAAAAATGCAAATATTCTTGACCAAGTATAAAATCACCGACATTGTCATACCAAATATTTACTGAAAATTTCTTTGCTAATTGAATAAGGATTTTTTTGTTCCCAAGTATGATTGTTTCTCCAGTTATAAACCCTAGCTCTTGTGAAGACGGCTTCATATCTTGTTACGAAAAGCACACTCATTGACTGTTTTACATTTAAGGTGTTACAAATGTGAACTCTAGCAGATAAGTTACTGAAGAGGGATACAATGATATGGGTGAAAAATTTTGAAGTATTGAATTTCATTTAGGACCGTTGCGGTAAGTAATCGTCTAGTGCTAATATGGAGATTCAGCTACCAGTTAAGATTTTCGGCCGAACGATCCTATGTTCAGAGCAAAATTCACCTATTTCACCTAATATTCTAAAAACGCGTTGAAAATTTGCATGTTGTTGTTGACGGAGGTTTGGGTATATATATCGAGGTATAAATCAATGTTCTCTGGATGCAGCACCTCAATTATAAATGCATTGAGCATAAACACAAATCATGTCTCTCATTTCAAAGTAATAAATTGGTTGTATCTCGGCATATTTGAAGGTGCTAGTGAAATACAAACATATTATTTTTGAGAAACATAATTTTGAAATCTGAATCTACTTAGATTACGAAGTAATTAAAAATCATTGCATGCAACAGATGATAAACGTGCGAATATTTCGAAACCGGGACAGTTTATTGATATGAAACAAATATACCTTTTTAACTTTAAAATATCTAAACTATACATTTTTTTATTTATATTCCCGATACTGTGGTGCATAAAAAGTTGTGATAAAAAATAAGCCACAAACTGCGCATTACCAGGGCCACCTATTGGCCACCTAAGTTTATATTCTGATTTCTCACCACAAAATAACCCAGATTCCAAGTTTTTACGAAATTTCAATCAAAAATGTAATAAATTTAAAATTGAAAAATGAACTTTAACGGCCTGTATATTGTAAGCGAGCGACTAAGGCATACTTGGCTAAATCTTATTATTTTGAGGTGTAGAATCTGTAGATACTCTATTTCGCATTCATTACGGACAACCGTGCATAGTAAAACTAAAATTAAAAAATGTCATACAAAATCAGGAAACTAAGACATCCATTGATTAAAAAAATCGATAAATAATCCCAAAAATCGATAGAAGAAAAGAAGCAAAACTTAAAATCTGACAAGCAACTTATTTTAAAATAATTTTAGGAAGAAATATTTTAAGCAAGAAAAAATCAGGAGTATGTGTTTAAAGGTGGCACTTATCCCAAAAAGTGCATTTATAAGCCAAAAATATAGGAGCACATTTTTAGGGAGGGCGGGCAATCCAAGCGTTTATCCGGGGAGACAAATTTGGCAGTTTTCAATATTAAGGCAAAACAGAAAAAAATAACTTTTTAAGAGCTAAATAATATAGATTTAAAATTACAAAGTATAAGAGAATGGGGCTAAAATAAAGGAGAAAGTATCAGGAACACAAACCTGTGACAAACACTAATAATATAAATTTAAATATGAAAATATAAATCAAAGTAATTATAATATAGAGTAGTCCACATACAGTTTATTCAAGATTTTAGAATATTTTCGCATATTATGCCATATGTTCTATTGATTCTGGCAGTTTCAATTTCCACCTCTTTCAAATAAATGCGAACATCTACAGAATAATTAAGTTTAATAAAATGGACTTAGAAAGACATGGCGTGACGTCCTAAAACTAACTCAATATATCTTTGAGCAATTAGCAACTTATTAAAGTATATTGCTTTGATCTCTTTCAGGTCTAAATACTCTTATATATTGATCATCTATACTTGATCTCGGACGAACTGAAGCTTTTCTCCCTTGTCACCTGTATAGTTAATACCGATCCGGCACTTGTTTTATGGCGGGTTAAATTAAGTTTATGAAGCATTTTTCTTAAAGAATTGCCACTTACATGAACTGGATTTACATCCCAAAGAAATCTGTCCCTTGGACTCCTGAACACCCTAGTACAGGTAAGCAGTCCTGTTTCCTAAAATTGACTTAATTGGTATACTTATTCACACTTAGCTGCTGAGCTATGCACTAATATTTTCTGCTCTGATAAGTTTCGTTTAGGATTCACTTTAAGCGTATGATGAATGATTTAGCAGATACTACTCAAAAAGAACTGTATAACTGTTCTAAAGCCATTCAGTTAAAGCTTATAGATTTGTACAGAAGTTTTCCCTGTTTGTGGAAAATAAAATCTCTGTTTGTGGAAAATAAAATCTTAAGATTACCACCACAGAAAGAAAGTTAAATGATTTTTAAATATAAATAAATTATTTCAAATGCAAACAAAACCCGGTGTTAGTAATCAGAAAGAGCATTCGAAAGAATGAATTACAAGGCACGCCATGCCGCCAGAGAGTTATATAAGATTTCTTGTTAAAGTAAAGAGGGGCCATTAAAAGCATTAAACAAAAATACTACGTTCATTTTTTCCTTTACATTTTAAAATAAATGTTTATTCTTTTACTCGGACTATATATTTTTATGTCTACGATAATTTTGTAAGAATTTCCAATTTAACCGATTCAATTAATTATTTTTCTCAATAAAATTTAAAGATTTTTTAAAATTAACTTTAGAAAAAGCTCCAGTTTCTACATATTGACAAGTCAAGCGCATTAGAGAAAGGGCGGCAGTACCCCCTTTATCCCAGTTTGGCATAATCGCTAGGGCGTGCCCTGCAGATGTTTACATATTCAGGGAAAACTATGAAGTGAATTCTAGTCATCAATTACTGTATCGTCGTTGGCACTAAAAAGGGGGTCAGAAAGTTAATTAAAAGAGATTTTTTTTCCTTTTTTAGTTTTAATAAATACTTTAATCTCCAACGATTTACTAAAATAAATCAAATGTTAAAATTGTAAAAATGTGCACGTAGACTTGGTTGGTTCAAGGATGATATGTTACCAAAAAACAGTCTCACACTCATTTTGCCAAAAAATTAAAGTTCTAGGTAAATAAGGGGGAAAGCGAAAACATTTTTATCTCACGGAAACAAGATGTGTATTTAAAAGAAAATCGAATCAAATAGAAATGCCGCAGAAAGAAATATGAAGTAAAATGTATTAATGATAAAGGGAAGATCTGCAAGGCTTTCTCTTTTTGGAAAGCGGAAACGCTTTTCTCGCTTTTAAAGATCTGCCCTGGGGTAGCTTTTCTTCGCAACCGGCTTAAATAAAGTGGAGTTAGTGTATTTTACAAATACTTCACAAGGGACATTACTCATGACCGTTACGATGAAAATCTAGTAGACATAATATTAATAAAACAGACTTTTAAAATTATATAATATACTTTTTATTTCCATTAAAATAATATATTTCTATAATAATTATCTACATAATTATCCCAATCAAAAATGTTATTAAAGGAATATATAATACATTGTAAAATGTTTATTTTACAATTTTAAAATCTATTAGTTAAAGTTTTGTTTATGTTTAAACTTATTTTATAAAAAATATGCTACTTAGCTTTGTTAAAAAATAAATGTTGCTATGTTTTCTGTACCGTTTTATTCTATTCTATTGTACAGGGTTATTGGTTACAAATGTACCACACCTTTGATTGAATTCTTATTAAATTAAATTTTAATATCATTTTACATTTTACATGTTTAGTTACGTTTATTTGTTATTAATATACACGATGTCCTGATAAGAATTATCAACCAGATTTGACATCGGGCCTTCAACAAAAGTCTTTCAAGGTTTTTTGGATTAGCTTTAAAGATTTTATGCTCAAGCTCAAAATTCTCCAGCTATAAAAAGATAATAACAAACATTGTCGAAAATAATATGGCTGACAAATTTTATTTAAAAGTTTTTATATATTATATAGTGGACCATTTAACATATATATATATATATATATATATATATATATATATATATATATATATATATATATATATATATATATATATATATAATATATATATATATATATATATATATATATATATATATATATATATATATATATATATATATATATTATATATATATATATATATATATATATATATATATATATATATATATATATATATATATATATATATATATATATATATATATATATATATATATATATAATTTAACGAAAATTTAATATGATATAAGGACCTATATATATGTATATATATATATATATATATATATATATATATATATGTGTTAAAGAATGCACTTTTTTACAAACCTTCACGGAATAAATAATCTCGCATTGACGTGTGCATTTGAAATCTTCTTGACACGTTGATCTTTTTGTACCTACTTCGATATTAATTTATTAAATTTTGAATACTTTGTAAATTTAATTCGATAATGGGATACACATTTAGTGAGTATGCAGATATGCATCTTATGTACGGACTTGCATCTTGCAATGCTTATGAAGCAAGAAGGTTGTATGGAGAAAGATATCCTAATCGCAATATTCCAAATGAGAAAACATTTCAGCGAATTGACCAACGTCTAAGAGAAACTGGTGGGCAATTCTCAATTAATAAGGTAACATTATTGACGTTCATTAATTATTTTTAGGAAGTTTTGGGAAAAGGAGTACTGAAGACGTACAATTGTTTTTGGATACTGTAGCTGATACTCCCTCAATAAGCACTCGAATATTAGCCGCGCAGCTTCATGTGTCAAAAAGTACAGTTGCTGAAGTACTTAAAGAACAGTTGTTATACCCTTATCATCTGCAAAAAGTGCATCAACTACTTCCTGAAGATTTTCCTCGAAGAATCCAGTTCGCAAACTGGTTGTTAGATCAACAACGAACAAACCCAAACTTCATTAGCATTATTCTTTTTACCGATGAAGCATTTGGTATTGTAAATTTACATAACTCGCATGTATAGGCTGATGAAAACCCTCATGCCACTGTCGTTCATCATCATGCATCAAAGGATGCATTTTATGAATAGAGACCACCTAAATAACGTCTATGGAAACCGTTGGATAGGCAGAGGAGGTCCCAAACGGTCTCCCGACCTAACGCCAAATTTCTATGCATCAAAACCTTGTGATTTTCCGGTTGCTACTAGAAACGTCAGCAAAACAATGTTCTTTTCAGAACGACAGTAGTTTTTAATTGACTTTTTTCTATTTAGCGTATTAGGTTGTTCAGGATCACATATTTAATACCCCAAAGTTGTATTCTTTTATTATTTTTTTTTCTCGAAATCGGTTCAATGAAAACACATTATATATATATATATATATATATATATATATATATATATATATATATATATATATATATATATATATATATATATATATATATCTTATTTTTTAATGTTCTATCTGAGTCCGAGAGATCTCCCAATTCAAACCTCTATTATTTAAAATAGCGACATATTCGTTCCAATAGAACGATCGAAAGTTTGTTTGTCGTAAATAGCTTTTCCTGAAACATGCACTGATTGTATATGGCTGCACTATACTAACTTTCCTAACCCAGTATGTAGCCTTTCTTAACATCCAGCCTACAAGGTTAATCTAATCTGTGAAATCCATTAGTGAATTTTGGCTATCGTAAAATGGCACCTGTGGCGATCAAGTTAATTTCGGATACAGCACGGATCTGCTCAATTATGTCTAAACTAAATCGCCTTCAGTTGTGTTCTCGCCATGTTTCAGGTGTTTTGATGCCGTTCAAATTAATTTGCATTTATAAGAAACTCCTCTGTGCATTTTTCTCTACTTCGATCAAATCGAATATTGATAAACAAAAAGTATTATATAACTGAATCAACTATTTCAAAAACCCCACATGTTTACACTTTAGCAATTTTGATAACATAACAAAAATATTTTCCTTAAAGCAACATCTAAGTTTTCTGTTGAAACCATACAAATCCAATAGTTAGGCGAATTTTAGTTCTCTAACTCGAGGGTTCGCTTCAGAAAACCTAAATTTTGCCTCAAAAATATATATTTGACATACCATAATTGCTAAAATGTGAAAACGTAGAACTCTGAAATTACCAATTCAATTAGTATTCTGTTTTGATAGGCAGTTGTATCAGTGGCGTATATAAAGGAGGGCTGGGGGTAAAATCCCACCAGAGCTTGTTTTAGTTATAGCTAGAATAAAGTAATTGATTTTTTTCTTTGGTTGTTCATATTATTTACGCTCAATTAGGTAGAAAACCAAAACCTTTTTTTATAGTTGTTTCATTTTCATCATCTCAAACAACCTCCCATCCCCGAAGCAATGCCTGTATACGCTACTGAGTTGTATGTTATATTTTGCGTTTTCGTTCACGATTGTATTATCCATTGTATTATCCAAAACAAATTAACAAAAACAGATGAAAAATTAAATGAAAATTAATAAGACTTGAAGAAAAACTTTAAAGCTGAGAAACAAGATGATCAATATTAAATTAACATCTGTAAACCGAGTACGATGCTTATTTTTATTAATTTTCATGATTGAAAAAAGCTGCTCACATTTATACGTGCTACCGAATGTACAAATTATTTTTCGTACAAAAACTCTCAGCTGTGAATAATTTTCTTCGGAAACGTATGTAGACTTTAAGATGACTGTACGGCTGATTTACCAATTGCCCTTGTTTATGAAGCTTCAAGTTCAGGTCGTTTAAGTGCCTGTGATGCCAAGTCACAATGCCATGTTGGATCACAAATTTGCGGCAATGTTTTCTCTTTAATTTCCATAAAATCAGCTATTTCTTTCCTAAGATCATAAAATCTTTTTAGCATTTTACCTTTGCTTAGCCAACTTACTTCGCAATAGTATGTCACATCCAAAAATGCTTTAAACTGGCGATGGTTAAGATCGCGGGATCTAATGAAATTGACGGTACATGCTACCACATGCGTAACGTTCTTCAGCCAAATGTGCTTAGAGCACAAGTTTGGGTGGTGAATAATGCAATGCAGAATTATTAAATTACATTCTTGCACATTCATAGCGGTTACTCTTTCCATCATCTGTGCACACTTCAACTTATTTTCACCACTGCAAACCATATTGCAATGTTTTTTTGATATCACTAGCCATGCTATCTATACGTCGAACAACAGTACGTCGCGATAAGCTTACTTTCTCAAACTCTTACTTCTTTCCTGGGCACAAAAGTTCTGCAACGACTACTAGGCACTCTTTAACAAACTCTCCCTCGGAAAATGACTTCGATGTTTTCGCTATTTTGGAACTAACTATAAAACTAGCTTTAACAACACTGTTTAGATTTGATCTTTGTGAATGGAACCTTTGTTGCTGTTTCCCTAAATAGGTAACGAGTTTTTTAATTTTATTCTTTCTTAACTGGCCCGTAAGTAAATTATATTAAGCGAAATGCTTGCTGGAGTAATACCGCTTTATATTGTATTCTTTTAAAATAAATTGTTTGATTGCACAACAAACACAAAGGTTTACCACTGTGCATGATAAAAAAGTATTCATCAGTTTATTTGCTTTGGAACTAACGACATTCTGTCTCCACTTTCTGCTTTTTAAACCGCAGACATTTTGATAGATTTTTTTTCTTCTGAGCTGAATTTGTTATCAATTGTTAAGAAGTAATGAGTTGAGCCGTTTATGTATTACTCACAATAAGCAACTAGAATACTCTCGAATCGAGAGTCTTGATCGTACGCCAATATGCGATGCGAGCGCTCAGAACCGACTGTTATTCATAACGCATCGCTCGGAGCACCTCAAGGTCATCAGGCGGCTTTCCGAATGTTTATCTGTTTGTCTTTTTCTAACGACTGTCTCTGACTAGATCTGTGGCGTTTTACTGCGTACAATTAATACAATTATTTATCGATTTTAGGCTTTATGATTTGAAGAATAAAGTTTTAAGTTGGTTGACAGTAATTACAAACAAATGTGTGCTAAATCTTTAATGATTTGAAGAATAAAGTTTTAAGTTGGTTGACAGTGATTACAAACAAATGTGTGCTAAATCTTTAATTTTTTGCCCGTTATTTGAAATTTGTGAGGAACGGATCCGTCCCGGGAGCTAGGGTTTGCCCATGCTCTAAACTCTAAAGCATAGGTCACACTGATCCGGCTGAAATCAGCCGGTATCAGCTTGGCAGGAATCGGTTTCGCAACAATGCGACCCATGGCTCGTCGGTAACTTATGCTCGTGGAAACGCTTGAACAAGGTGTTTAGTTTCCATCAATTATTTGTTCAGTGAAGTTTATTACGTATGTTAGCATTTTTTTATTCAATGGGGTTCAGCAGCTCTGACATTGGTGCAGTAGACGAGACAGAAAAAAATAAAATAATCAAAAAAGAAAGTCATGAATGTATCAAAATAAATCCAAAGCACCAGCAACCTATATAGCATAATTTTGGAAAAGACCAATAAACAATTTTTCAATATGTGTCAAAACCTTTAAATACTTCTAGCATCCACAATAATGTAACATTTCGTTTAACCGGTCTACTAGCGTTTCAAAATTTTATGATTTGTATTAGGTCACATTTCTTAAAATGGTCGGTTTAAAATTTCAGGAGCTTGGCAAATTTCAATTTTTTTTTCGTGGTTTAGTGAAAGACAGGCAGACATTTTTTGACTAATTTAGAATAAAAACACTTGTTTAAAATTTCCACATAATTTATTTTACAAAGAATACAACACATGACAATTGTTTCGCCAACACTATGGCTTCAGATGTTAGGTCTTAAAAAATCTAAAAAACTCTACTTTCTTTAAGTAGATGAGTTCCAATGATTGTGACCATTAATTCTAATAAATCAACATTCTCTTGACATGAGCAACTCGAGACTTAACTAGAATTTATTGTACATAAACATGATAAATATTACTGTAGCATAAGAAATTTGGCTGGTGTGCTTAAGTGCAGTTAGAACATTTTATTCAGACTGTTTAGACTAATTTGAAGAAATGCTTTGTTAATGCAAAATTTCCTAGCCTAAAACCAATCAGAATAGATGGCATAAGTACTTGAAAATTACTTTAAAAACGAAAAGAGGAACATAAAGAGTTAAAATCAGCACTGGAGACGTAGTTGGTAGAATTCGACATTAATATGCGAATAGAATGTCCACTTGAAGAATAGAAAATGTATTCCCTGGAGAACATGGAGAAATTAGTTAGTAAAATTAAGAATCGAAAAAAATTTATTATTAAGGCCAATTCAGCGAATATATCCTTTTGTAATGTTTGACAAGCATGAACAAATCTTTATTAAAAATAATAAAACAGTAAACGAAACCTCAGTAATAGAAAATTAGGAAGCTAGCATCCAGAAAAAAAGCAATATATAACCAACCACAATCAAAAAGAGAAGAAAAGTCAATCCACCTCAGAAGTTGTCATAGTAAAGCAATAAAAAGATCTCCCATGCTTTATGGTGAGAGTATTTTTGTAGAAAATATGGTACGAGTTTGTTTAAACATTAGAGGTGCATTCCATGTCGATTCTTCTAGTATCAATCAATTTTAAAGTTGCCATTATGAATCAAAAGATTGCCGCTCGGAATGCCGCGTATTAGCATTCCGGTTGATTATACTTAAATCTTAAATTGCGTTTAATTTATTTTAATTATTTAATTATTTCTATTTTCACGCTCGTAAGTATTTGAACTACCTACTTAGTATGGCAATGTTTCAATATAAATAATAATTGGATATGATAAAACTTTATTTTAAGAAGACATTTTAGAGTCTTATTTAAGAACTTGCTAGCTTATGACTCTTTTGAAAACGAAACCCAAAATTTATATAAAAAATAATGAAGCAAGGAATGCAACTTTTTATAATAATTTTGACTACAATAATATTATCTTACGTAAATTAAAGAAAAACTGTAGAACGAAAATGTATACAATATTGCGGCACATGCATCCCTCTATTTTCCACACATTTTTCACACTTTTGTAACACTTTATGAGTAACTCTTCTTAATGTGTTTCCTTTTATTTTAGTAAAAACCTCTGCTACCCTATCTTCCAATTCCTGACGATTTTCAGGCGGTGAAAACTCATAAACCTCATTTTTGGCGTATCCCCATAAATGAAAATCGGGGAGTGAAGTGTCCGGTGGCCTCGTCGGCCACCTAATGGGACTCTTATTGGAAATAGTATTATCGCCAAAAGTATTTCTGATGACCTCTATCACCTCTCTGGTACTGTGGGACGGACAGACTTGCTGGAATCACATATACAAGAGTAGCAAATATCTATTTCCAGATAGATTTTCATTGAAAATAAATGGTCCAATCAAACAGTTGTCTAAAACCCAAAAACAAAAGATTTATTTAATCGTGAGACGGAATTTAGCTATATTTGAAATGACATATAAAGCCACACCAAACAATGAATCCGAATCTTGTTTGCAGACGTCTTTCTTTTAAATGATGTAAATTTTCTGTATCCTAGCAATGATGGTTATGTTCATTGAATATTCCGCAATTTATAAATCTGGTTGCATCTGTCCAAAGAACTTTAGATTGGAAATTAGGTATTTCTTATTTATTGATAAACAAACCAGTCACTAAACGTTATTTGTCTAATAATATCATTTTCCTGAAGACCCTGTACAATACCAAGTTGATGAAAGTGTTGTTTTTTTGAGTCCGATGGACAGATTATCTAGGAATCGCTGTTTGTTCTTCCACTTTTCTTATCGATGTAGTTCGGTCATCCCTGGCGTCTTCTACTATAGTCGTCTTTATTGCTTCATTACAGTTTTGGGTTTCGGTTTCACAAAAGTTCCATAAGCTAATAAGTCAAACAACGACAAAATCATAATACTAGTCGTTTACGAAGTACAGACAAAAATTTAAAATGCACCATTTTGGTTTTTCTTAATTACTTCAAAGCCACTAAAGATCAATTAAATCTTAAGGCGGATTTGAGTTTGTAATAAAATTCTCTAAAACTTTGCTAAATTAACCAACCTCGTATCTATAACGGTTTCCGAGATGTAAGTCAAATCTGAGGCACACTGTATATATTACAAGGTAATTGAAATTGACATGCAATTATAATTACTTCATAATTTTTGGACGTAGTGTATAACAGATAATTCTTAGAATTCTGCCAAGTATAGCTAGTATGTTAACAACTGTTATATAAAGCAAACTTTGAAATAATCTGCAAAATACATTACAGTTTATATGAAGTCAGAATTTTATTTAAAATTGTTATTGTGGACCATCCTGTGCAATTTTACTCTTTACTTATCCTGCATACGGCAATGTTGTTTACAATACATTTTTGATGATTTATTTTTTTGTGTTTTCATTATAAATGTGTTTACAGAAGCAGATGTCTTAGAACTGTATAAAAAATAAAAACGTATTCTCTCTAAATCTTTTAGGCCCTGAAAGTGGCATCTTATTGCTTAGGTTTGATATATTTATTTACACAATAGAGTATATCCATTTTACTAAAGAAAAATGAACAGATTCTGCTGACAAATAAAAGGGAAAAACATCTCGACGGCTTGAAGACCCCACATGTTCTTGTGCTCTACGTATATATTTTTCTTTGCCACTGATAAATCCAGACGTTAATTTAGAAAGAAATATAACCTTTTGTTATAGAGATAACCAATAATTCATGAATAGGAACAATTTTCAGTAAAAAAAAACTTATAAAATTTTTATTAGGCAGGAGAACAATTTACGAATAGCAACATTTCTTAGAAAATATGTTCAAACAGATAATACGGTTAATATGAACATATCTTTATTTAGCAATAACTCTATACACATTATATAAATTGTGATAATATGAGAGCTTTATTGTAAGGTAAGTTCAAGGTACTTAGGTACAAAAATAGGTAAAACCCTTTCAACAGAACTTTCCTCGTAATGAAATTTTCTCATTATTAAGAAAATTATTATCAATTAGTTATATCGATGTAGAAACTATTTCATATGTTTGTGGTGGAATCTGTTACGAAGAAAGTTCCGCGTAAAAGCCAGTTTACCAATTTTGTATTCAATAATGAAAAAAACATCCTATGAAGTTATTACTCGATATGTAATTCTGACGCTTTAAAGAAAAGTAAGTATTGCCTAATTAAATATCTTTGAGCAAATTAAAGATATTAAAAAAATGTAACGTTCTACTTCACATTTGAGAAGCTGCTGTGAATAAATGAGTAATTATTTCAAGCAAATATATTCTGTTAATTAATTTAAAATAAAAAACATAATAAAGATCTAGTCTTTAAAATGTTGTAAACATGTTTAATAATCAAGTAGTGTCATTAGTTTATTCTTCTGGATTAGCTTTCAATTTCAATATATTTTCCGAAAAAAAATATTGTCTATAGAAGTTATATATAATAGTTTTGATTTTTAGCCGATAGATAGAGAAAATAAATAATAAATTGTATGGTTATCAGATAAAAGTAAATTTGGTGTCCCATATTGATTTTCAAGTTCATAGTTTTGCTGATACCATGTTTAAGCATTAAAATAAATTATTTAGCCACTCTTTTTTGCTCTAATAGATAAGATATCGCATTGCTGTCCTACTTCTGACATTCTATGTTATTATGGTTAAATAATAATATTTAGACTGTATTTTAAAGCATCTTAAATTAATAAATAAAACCAATGTGTTCAATAATATAATTATTAGACATAATTATTAAGCATAATTAAGGTCTTATTTTTGTATTTTTGCTTTTAAATAATAATTTTTAGTAAGAAATACTAGAGCTAAAAAATTTATAGTGTTGTAATTTAAAAGAAATAAATAAATATATTACATAAAAATTTCTAGAAATGTAACAGTATGGATAATTTATTACTTTCTATCAACAATATACTTTAAAATGTTAGTCATCCTTAAAAAGAGGGTAAAGTACAAAAGCATATTGTAAGAATTTAGTTGCTAGTAAACACGACTGAAATTTTACTTTATGTAGCACCGAATTATAACCAGCGAATGGTTAAAAGATGGCGTCTCTAGTATGTAAAAAATAAACTGAACATTTATACCATATATATATACCATAACGGTGTTGACGGGTCTCATGCTTTTGTATTGGTTCTATTTGTTTTGCTTCCGATGGCGCAAGTAGGCTACAGAAAAATATACCAGGCATATTTACAGTTTAATATATTTGCCACAGCTTTCATTTTTGTGCCTCTTATACTTGCAAAAAAACTGCCCAAAGAAGTTGAACAACTAACAAGAGAGGTAATAATTGAAAAATAGTAATAAAATTAAGTTTTCTTAAAGAGTTAGATGTATTTTTTAGTTTTGCAACTATGTTTACAGTAGCCCTAAAAAAACAGCAAAAATTCTTCACCCAAGCCAAACCCATTGGCTTTCACTAGAGAGTGTGGTAAAAAGACTTTTAAACCAATATAATGCCCTAAAACGTTATTTTACTGATCAAGTTGCTAATAACGTCACTCAAGCAGATATCGTTTTAGAAAAACTATACAAGGAAGAAAATAAATTAAATCTGGATTTTTTATTCCAGGCTTTACCTATTTTTAATGATTTAAATAAAATAATGCAAAGGGAATCCCCAAAAATTCTCATTCTTTTCAAGAGCACTGAAAAAAAATTTAGACTTTTATATAAAAGAAGAGTTTATTAGTTCTACAAGTATTGATAAATTACATTTTAAAAATCCCAGAAAATTTTTGCAACTGCTTGAGGTGTATTTCTTAGCAGAAATAAATTCAAGGAGTTTAAAAAAATAAGTCAGAGAGAATAAATTTAAATTGTTCGAATTTTTATCTATTAGTGCCCAGCAAATTTGCACAAAATTTCTTCTTAAATATTGTGTATTCGAAAAGATGGAATTTAGAGCCAGTGAATTTTGGAAACATATAACATCAAAAAAACACCAGATACTAGTGGGCCACGTTTTCCAAACCTAACAAGATTTGTCTTGTATTTACTTACTTTGCCTGTTTCGAAAGCAAATGTAGAAAGAATATTTTCTACCGTGAATTTAAATAAAACAAAGCAAAGAAATATGTTAAAACCTTCTACCATTGAAACAATACTCCAATATAAATACTAAAATTCTTGTAAATAAAAATAAATCTATTTATTCAAATTTTCCCATATCTAAAGAAATTATCAGACACTTAAAGCAACAAATCTATGAATCAGACTCTGATGATTAAGATTTTTTATAGCAAAAGTTTTACTTTATTTTATTTATTTATTTTAATCTTAAGTTTTTCATGTTTTTGTTCATTTTTATTTTATTAACGTGCTTTATCTATTTTAGCTTATTAAGTACAAAATATTATAGTAATGTTTTCCTAAATTGCTTTTTAAAGTCAAATCACGCTTTAATCGGTAGGTATTAAAATTTAAGACATACATTTGACCAGTAAAATCTAACGTGCAATACTTTGATTGTAATATAATTTTCAAAACTGTAATAATAGAATAAGCACCTTGCTAGAGGCAAACGAGAGGTTACTACAGCGACTCATGCTTTTTTCAAGAATTTCCCATGCAATATTTCTGTGAGAGCTATACTATAGCTACACTAAACCAGTTATTCTGAAAGAGAAGACTTGCATATTTCTTTTGGGCCGTCACCATCCTTTACGTGCCCGGGTATGTACTATTAATTTAAAAGGCCCCAATATAAATTTCGGT
This sequence comes from Kuschelorhynchus macadamiae, assembly GCA_030620095.1. Taxonomy (NCBI): domain Eukaryota; kingdom Metazoa; phylum Arthropoda; class Insecta; order Coleoptera; family Curculionidae; genus Kuschelorhynchus; species Kuschelorhynchus macadamiae. The sequence continues at coordinate 60,699 of JAUTXW010000537.1, read as the reverse complement.
ATCATACATTTTAATACCTGTACACTTTTTGTATGTTTCTATGTTAAGTCAATATGGGAGCACTATTAACGGAATATATGTTATCATGACAGCGACCATGTTACTTGAACTATCTTAAAATAAAAAAAAGTTCTACAACCAACAAGAACACTTAATCAAAATAAAGGTTTCTACGTAAAAATTATTAGCAAAAACTCGCAAATCTACTTTTTATTGATTTATGTCCAATTGAAATACTAACAGAAATTTTAGTTCAAGGTTGAATAACAAACGTTTTTAAATATAACCCTATGTTGTTTATATCTTTGTTTAATTCTAAGTTAATTTTCAACGATATAATCGGGATACCCTGGTAATAAAAGTTTCTACAAAAACAAATCCTTGTTCTTTGTAGCTGAATCGTAAAGGACTTAGTGGATGATATCTCGTTAGAGCAGAAGGCATATTTGCAAAATCGAGGTATGGCCTAAGAATAATCGATTAACAGAAAACTTAAAATTTCCTTACCACGATTAGTTAGTCATTCAAGTAATTCAAAATGTAATAACGAGTGCCGTCACTGCAGGGTAATCTATATAGAATGGGTTGTATAAAATGAAATGTATAAAAAAACACATCAACAGATGTCTAAATAAGCCTATTAATAGTATAATACTTTTATACGCCATATATTTCTATCGAACAAAATAGAGCATTCAAAACAAAAGTAGTAAATTGTCCGATTAAAACAAAACAAACCAATTTCTGATAAAATTGCTCTGGTTTCAAATATATATATATATATATATATATATATATATATATATATATATATATATATATATATATATATATATATATATATATATATATATATATATATATATGCAATATCTACAAAATAACAAAAAGCGTATCCATGAAAAAGTTTGGTGTTTAATAAATTGTAATGAAACCTTGTAAAAAGTTACATCTAGTGATCACTAATAAGATTTCCAAAGTTTAATTCTTTGGCTCTTGTGCAAGCTTTGCTTGCCAATAGCTTTGCTCAGCTTCGGCTTGAGATGAGCAGCGGGACGATGTAGGACGTAGTAGGTATTTGTTCGTAGTAAATGAGTAACAATTATCGTGGTTAATAACGTATTAATTTATTCTAAGATTTACATTCCATTTATACAACTATCAATTAAACAATGCGTGCGATCTCAATGATGCAAAATAGTAAAATTTAATAACATTATATTATGTATAGTCATCAGAACGTGCAAGGTTCAACTGACGTGACTGTAAGAAGGTCAGTGTAGACACTGTACATACCATCTAAGTAAATATTAAATATGCATAGAATTGTCTTATTAAATTATAGAAATTTTATGTGTAATTGTGAGAATTATACATTCTGCGGCCTGTCTCCGATGGATGAAGTGAGAGATCTTAACTCAAATTCCTCGTTTTGAGTGGTCCTGTGATCTGGTTTCCTGTTGCGTTTCTTCTGTTGATGCTGTGCTACAATGATTTTGGCTGTATACCATCCTGCAATTATAAGAATGGCTATGATAATTGTAGTGATGCTGCTAATTGCTATGAAATGATGGTGAATGTTTCGCCAAAGAATGTTCTGTAGTTGCTCTTGTTGGTGTTCTTGATCGTTTATCAATTCATGAAGGCTGTCTGTCAGTTCGAACACTGGCTCGGTTGGTAAAATGTCTAGTTGTTTCTGGTGGATCGCATTGCCTAATAAGTTTGGGACCGCTTTGGAATAACTATTTAACACTGGAACGATGGTGCTTCGTTTAGGCGTGAGTATATTTTGTTTTGTTTGAATTATACACTCTTGAGATATTTGAATTATCCCTGTTGCGTTTATTGCAACATCTTCCCGCGCACCATTGCAGATTACAGATATTACCGTTGGAGAGCTGGATATGAACATCCAAGTATTGGCTGCGCACAGCTGTTTCCATAGTATGCCTTTTATGCTGCTTTTTTCAATGGCGCAATGTCTTGGAGCGGCTCGTTCATATATTTCATCTATAATACATGAAGGATTTGTTTCTATGTTTCTGACTGAACTTGGTGAACAGATAAACTGATGTGGATCATTGGGGTATGGTTTAATGCATTGTTGTAAGTCGTTTTCATGAAGTTGGAAGTACAGTTGCGTGTCGTAGTCGACGGCTATGTAGTCATTAGTGACGTGGAGGTTCCAATACGATCCGTTTTCGATTTTTACCGGAACTGGCGTTGCTTTTAGAAGTCCAAACTTGGCAACATCTGCTATTGGAAAGTACCCATACACTTGGAGACTTGTCTTATTAGCTGTCTGCTTCGTGGATAACATTGTCGGTACAATCCTTAAGTTATTCGGAAATTTTTTATTTGTTTCTTTTATGATATTGTTGATATATGCCGGTGATACTAGTTCGTATATTGTGCCCCTATTGAAGCGGATGTTCAATAGTTTGTCATAGTATTCATTTATTTCGCTGATGAAGTTTTGTGCTACTTGGTAGGCGCTTAGCAGTTGAATATTTAGGGCATTGGTGTCTATTTGCTTGTACCAAGTCTGCATGTTGTTGATTGCTTCTAGTCTTGGTTGAGTTTTTCTTGAAAATGTTTAAGTCTATTGGTGATCCTCGATTCTGTCTCATTGAACTCCGTGAGCGCGGACACCATAAATTTAGTTTGGTGGTTGGACGCTCGAATCAATTGCTCTTGATTTTTGTTGAGCGAGTCGATATCTTGATACACTTCATCGTTGACTCCAAATACAGTTGTTAAAAATTTTCCAAGATAGCCTTTTTTCCGTCTTGTATGATGGACGTCGTTAAGATTCATCAGCATCCACTGGGTATGATTTTTTAACTCTTCCAAATGATGGGTTAGGGCTTCACATCTGGCGTCATTTGTAAGCTTTTTTGATTTATCACATAGGTCTCTAAATTGAGAAGCTACGTTGATTACTGCCTTCACATCATTTTCACTCCTGTTTCTGGAATGTGCTATTTCTATTCTAAAGACTCCTTTGTCAATTTGAGTTGTCCCTAGATGTTCTATGTAAAGGCCATGTTGGGGTTGGTGAATTTTGTAAGAGTTTTCTGCTGTCGTTGCAGAAATTAGCAAGAATAGAATTGTCAAAACATAAAGAAGTGCTGATTTTGAAGTTGTATGCTTCAGTCTTTTCTCTTTTGTGGTTCTTTCTTCTTTCTGTGCAACATGACTATTGATTTCTATTGTGGGCTGGGTAGCGGCTTGTGTATCTTGGTCTGTAGGCAAAGGAATTAACTTGTGAATTGGTCTCTTTTGAGTGACACCTCCTGGCCTTTTTATTGTTACGACTCGAACTGCTCCATCTTGACCTGGATGAATTTCCATTATTCTCGCCAAAGGCCATTTGTTCGGATTTATATTTTCTTCTTTATTTTGTGCAAAATTTTCAGGCTTGTTCCACTTATATCGTTGTTGAAGTCTGGAAAGATACTCAGTAGTCCAGGCTTCCCAGAAGTCTTTCTTCATTTTTTGAACGAGTCTCCACGTTTGCGACAGATTACAGTTCGGGAAGGATTTAAATTCGGGGGGAGCTAATAATTCTCTCCCTATTAAGAAATGTCCAGGGGTCAATGTATTGGTGTCATCAATATCTTCCGTTAGGGGGCAAAGCGGTCTCGAATTTAAACACGCTTCAATTTGGTGCACCAAGGTTGTCATTTCTTCATAGGTCAAAGTGCATGCTCCAATGACTCGCTTTAGATGATGTTTCATGGATTTGACACTTGCTTCCCAGATTCCTCCAAAATGTGGGGCTGCGGGTGGGATGAAGTGCCATTGTGTTCCTGAGCTGATAATTGCATTTTGCAGGTGAGGCTCTTCGATAATTTCCTTCACTTCTTCTTCAAATTGTTTTGATGCTCCCAAAAATGTAGTGCCGTTGTCACTATACATATTTTCACACTGACCTCTTCTTGCAGTGAACCGTCTGAATGCAGCTAAAAATGCTTCGGTTGACATATCGCTGACCACTTCTAAATGAATCGCTTTGGTGGCAAGGCACACGAATACTGAAATGTAGCCCTTGTACGACTTATGTCCTCTCCCTTTGGTGGTTCTAATTTGAATTGGACCAGCATAGTCTACCCCTGAGTTTGTGAATGGTGGTGCTGGAGTTACTCTTGGTTTCGGGAGTTGTCCCATAAATTGTTCTGCGGTTTTGGCTTTATAACGAATGCAACTGATGCATTTTTTTAATTGGGTTCTGACGGCTCGTTTCCCGTTAATAATCCAAAATTTGCTTCTAATATATGCAAGAGTTGCTTGGTTTCCGCCATGGAGAGTTCTCTTGTGAGCTTCTAGTATAACTAGCTTGGAAAAATGGCTGTGGTACGGAAGAATCATTGGATGTTTCTTCTGGTAAGTTATTGGTGCGTTTTCTAGTCTCCCTCCGATTCTAATGAGATCTTCGCTGTCTAGGAATGGACTTAGATTCCGCAGTTTGCTGTTGTTTCCAACTGTCTTGGTAGTACGTAGTGATTTGTAGTCTTCACTAAATTCTTGTTTTTGAATCAATGCGACGACTTTTTTAAGGGTGACCTGTATTTCCTTAACAGAGAGAATAGGGCTTTCCTCTCTATTGGTAACTCGGTAGCAGTATGATAAAACTCGTAGCATTCTTGTAAGGTCAGAGAATTTTTCGCATATGTCACTTTTTACTACAATTTCAGCTTTGTAACAATTTGCTCTGATTTCCTCGTTTACTTCGGGGATTATCTTGGTCAGAGGAAGGTTATTGGATGAGTTGAGCCAGTGAGGACCTTTCCACCAGAACTCGGTAGCTTCCAGCTTATCAGGATCCAGACCCCTGGAGATAATATCTGCTGGATTTTCCTGAGACTTAACGTGATTCCAAGAAACTCCTGTTGCATTTCTGTGTATTTCACATACTCTATTGGCGACGAAGGTTTGCCACTTTGTAGGATCTCCTTTTATCCACCCTAGAGTGATCATGGAGTCAGTCCATGCGAATGTTTGGGTGTTGTCTAGTTGCAAGGCGGTTCTGGTTTTCTGTATTAACTTAGACAGAAGTACGGCAGCGCATAGTTCTAGCCGAGGTAGAGTTGTTCTATTCTTGGCTGGGGCAACTTTTGATTTTGCTTGTAGAAGTGTGACAGTATGTTCGTTTCCTTCTACTATTCGGCTGTAAATTACAGCACCATACGCCTTTTCTGACGCGTCACAAAACCCATGTAGTTCTGTTTTGGAGTTTCGGTAACGCATCCACCTAGGAATTCTAATTTTCTCTAGTTCCTTTACTTTACTTTGAAATTGCAACCATCTTGTAGATATTTCTTCGTCGACGGGCTGATCCCAGTTTAGGTTTCGTAACCATAGATCTTGGATAATGAGTTTGGCTTGAATGACAACTGGAGCTAGCCATCCCAACGGATCGAATAGTTTGGAGATTTCGGATAAAATGTTTCTTTTTGTTAGTTTTTTGATTTGTGAGATTTCTACTTTGAACTTAAATATATCGTCTCCTGGGGACCACAAGACCCCTAAGGACTTTTTTTCTTCGTCTTGCGGCACCTCATGAGTTTTTTGATCTCTAAGTTCTTCCGGAATGGACTTTAGTAGTGCAGGAGAATTGCTTGACCATTTTCTTAAATTGAATTTTGCTGACCCAAGCATTTGCAACAGTTGTTTTTGAAGCTCTAGGGCTGTTTGAACGTTTGTTGCTCCTGATAAAATGTCATCAACATAGAAATCTTGCAATGTTGCTTCACTTGCTGCCGGAAAATTGTTTGCTTCTTTCTTTGCTAGCGTTTGAAGTGTTTTCATAGCTAGGTACGGAGCTGACGTGGTACCGTAGGTTACGGTGGTAAGTTCATGTTCAAACATTGGTTGATTAGGATGTTCTCTCCATAATATTCTCTGGAAAGGTTGGTCTTCTGGGTGTACTTTGATTTGGCGGTACATTTTCTCTATGTCTGCGCAGAAGACAATTTCATGTTTCCTCCAACGAATAATTATATCTGCGATATTTTGTTGTAACCTCGGACCGACGTGCGTGATCTGGTTGAGGCTAATATTTGTGGAAGTTTTACAGGATGCGTCAAAGACTGTTCTTAAGCGAGTGGTTGTACTTGCTTCTCTGATGACAGCTTGATGCGGAATGTAATATTTTCCTTGATTGATTTCTTGTCGTCCAACTTTCCGCATATGACCTAATTCTAGATATTCCTTCATAAAATCTATGTACTGGTCCCGTAGTTCGGGATCGTGTTGAAATTTTTTCTCAACGTTTACAAGTCTTGCTGCTGCTCGTGGCTTTGAGTGGCCTAGAGTTTCTGGCGATTGCTTGAACGGAATTCGAACTACAAATCTTCCTTCTTTGTCTTGTTGTGTGGTTTTTTCGTAAAATTCTTCGCACGCTTGTTCTTCCTGTGTTAATTGGTGACATGGCATTATTTCTTCAATCTCCCAGAATTTTGTTAGCTGATTATCTTCTTCATATTGAGAAATCATACTAATTACTTCAATACTTTGAGGCTCAGATAATATAGAACCAGACACAATCCAACCCAGTTCCGTGTTTTGTTTCAGAAGACCCTCTTTAGTTTTCTGAAGGTCGTTCAGGATTATGGTTGCATATTCCTTGGCTCCTAAAATTCCATCTATTGGTCCAGGAGTCATAAAGGTAGTGTCTGCTAAAACTTCATTTTTCCAGTTGTCTATGTTATGTATTTGGAGTTTTTGTTTCGGCATGGAACGTGTTAACTTTGGGAGGACTATCATGTTAACTTCCATAGAAAATGTACTTTTGAATCTTGGTCTAATCTGGGCATTAGTGGACCATTTGGAAATTTTAGGGTCTCCCCCGCCAACACCAGATATTTCAGCTCTGATGTGGCGGCGTGGCAAATTTAGTCGTTGGGCGGCTTCTTCCGTAACAAACGAAGATTGTGAACCTTGATCGATCAGAAGTCGTAATGGCTGCGATGAACTTGAAGTGGAAACTTCAACAAGGGCTGTTGCGAGAAGAACGTTCTCTTCTTGTTTGCTAGTATGGTGTGTTGAAGTATTTCTATTGGTGTTAGGTTGATTATTTGACCTTCCTGCACCGGCGTTGTATTGGGAATTTCTTGGTGGATTGTTAGAACTTCTTTGAAAACCTCTGGGTTGGTAGTCTGTTGACCGTTGTTGGTTTTGTTGATATCTTTCAAGGTGTAGAAGTGTATGATGCTGGCGACTGCATATATTGCACCTTGTTTGGCTGAAACACCTTTTGCCAACATCATGACTTAAGCAATTATAGCACATGTGTTTTTCTTGGACTTGTTTGTTTCTTTCTTCTGCTGAAAGCGTTTTGAACTTTTGGCAGTGGTACGTCATGTGTTGTTTATCTTTGCAGAATAGACAACCAGCGTTACTGTGTTTTTTGTTATTGTCTGATGCGACGTTAACGGCAATGGTTTCTAATGACTGGAATCGTCTTTCTAAGAAGTTCATAAATTCTTCGAACTCTGGGATATCATGCGGCTTCTGAAGATTTTGTTCGTATAGACGGTTGGTTTCAGAATCCCATTTTCTGAGGATTATTCGAATTACCATTGGACCCCATGTATCGATTTCTACATCTTGGTTTTTCAACGCCTGTAGACATTCTCTTGTAGTGTCGTGTAGTTGTTTTAGTTTCAGTGCGTCTTCTTTTGTAACCGTTGGTACGTCTAATATCTTATCAATTAGTTGGAATGTTAGTAGCCTTTTGTTTTCATATCGCTTTTGCAATAACTCCCATGCTGTTTCGTAATTAGCTTCAGTTGACTCAAGGTGTTGAATCAATTTGCCTGCTTCTCCCCGTGTGTGGGTTTTCAGATAGTGCATCTTTTCGGCCTTGGTCAGTGCTTGGTTTTCATGAATTACTCTTTTGAATATATCGAAGAAATTAGACCAGTTTTCATATCCTCCATAAAAGATCGGGATAACGACTTTTGGAATTGCTAACTTTTGCTGTGGCTGGTTCACCACGATTTGTTGAGTTTGGGCCATGATATTTTCTTGAGCTTCTAAAGTTAGTTTTTCCAGAATTTCTTCGTACTGGCCAAGAGTGTCTGCATAAGTATTACTGACAAAATAGTTGTTTTGAAACTTTGTTTCATTTATCATTATTTCTTCATGCAGTTGATGAATAGCATCCCATTGTTTTTTAATTTTTTCCATGTGAAGCTTATAGCGAGATTTGGACTTTCCTTGGCTTAGTTCCGTTTCAATTTGGTTTAGGTCGGTTTGTAGTTGTTGCAGCCTGAAGTTTTGTTTTTTCAGACGGTGTTCTTGTTCTTTTTCCGCCAAGGGATCGGCGGAACTTGCTGAAGGTGTTTCTGCTTTTGGACAGGTTTTTAGGTAGTTTAGTACTTCTTCGTATTTTTCTTTTAATTGGTTGTCATATTTTTTGGTAAAATATGCATGTTCGGTGAGGTTTAGGTTTTTTATTTCCTTGTCGTTTTTCTGGATATTTTTCCATATTTTTTCTAAGGTGGCGATGCGGTCTTTTATATATGTTTCAGTTTTTCTCAAAGAAGAGTCCTTCTTGCTATTGCTGATAAGCTGGATTATTTGTTTTCCTAGTTCTTCTTGTTCTTGAACAAGCTCATTCATTTTGCTTTCCGCAGACATGATGAATTTTTGAACAGACGGGACGGGATATTTTGTTTGTTTATTTGTTTTTTGTTTACTTTCGGCTAGTTTGCAAGTAGTGTCTGTTTGTGTTGTATGTTAAGCTGAGTTCAATAATATATGCCCGCCAGCGTGAACTTGGCACAGGAATACCTTATTAAACCCTTAAAGTATTTTCCTCGCCAGCGTTAACTGGTCACGGGGAAAAGCCTTTGCTTGTGTGTGATACTCAATCGTGGAAACGATAATATATGCCCGCCAGCGTGAACTGGCACAGGTATATCTTATTTATTCCTTTTAGTATTCCCCTCGCCAGCGGTAACTGGGCAACAAGGAAAATACCAATTATTAAGTAACGTGTATATTTGTGTGTGCGAGTGAAGCTAACGGCACTTTGCTTTTTCCCACCACTTAGTTTTTTCGAGTGCTTCTTCACGTTACCCTACTCAGTTCAGGCAACGACACCCTAAAACAGGTTTTGGTGGTAAGCTATTCGCCGAAAAGCTCTTTAAATCTTGCTTCTAGCCTGGTTACGAATTCAAACGGTTTTTTATCTATGGTTGGCGTGACTGGCAAACCTGAATTGTGCGTTTTGATGTCAACTCCGTCTAAAGAAGCTATAACGATTTCTTCTAATTTTTCTTGACGTTTCTTAGCTCTTTGGTTTCTGTTCAGCTTTTTTCTTGCCATGTACGACAGACTTCCTGACAACTGTGATTATATGGTTGGTTTTGGTTGCTTGTAGATGGACGGACGATAAAGTTGATGGACGGATACACGGTTGTGTATATTGGACGGATGTTCTTCGGTTGAAGAACGGCTTTAAGGCTCGAAGGACCAATGTGCAAGCTTTGCTTGCCAATAGCTTTGCTCAGCTTCGGCTTGAGATGAGCAGCGGGACGATGTAGGACGTAGTAGGTATTTGTTCGTAGTAAATGAGTAACAATTATCGTGGTTAATAACGTACTAATTTATTCTAAGATTTACATTCCATTTATACAACTATCAATTAAACAATGCGTGCGATCTCAATGATGCAAAATAGTAAAATTTAATAACATTATATTATGTATAGTCATCAGAACGTGCAAGGTTCAACTGACGTGACTGTAAGAAGGTCAGTGTAGACACTGTACATACCATCTAAGTAAATATTAAATATGCATAGAATTGTCTTATTAAATTATAGAAATTTTATGTGTAATTGTAAGAATTATACAGCTCTAAAAAACGACCTGAGACTGCATTGCATTCGTAGTTTTTTTACAAACCTGCTAAATTGAATGTTTTATTTTCTAAAATAAAACAAAATTCAGACAATTTTTTTTGTTTTAAGTATATATTCTATATTTATGTGTAGCGAAAAAATCGATTGTACTCAAAATAAAAATCAAATAATTACTAAAATTTGTTTTTAAACAAATATAAGTTTTATTTTATTTTTGAATGATGTTTCTCAATAAAAATATTTGTTAAACTGTTTGAATATAAATTTAAAAAATATTAATTACAATTAATTTTTATTTGTTTAAAAATAAGCTTTTGTTATTATTTCTTTTTCCTTTTGAGTATAATTTTTTTCTGTACATTTAATCATAAAAATAAATATTTAAAACAAAACGAAACAAAAGAAATTATATTATCTAAGAAATTAAATAAAAGTTTGTATTTGATAAATAACTTTAGTGCCATTTTGAAGAAAGCAAAAAAACGCTACACTTAAATTAAACATTGCACAAAAACTACAGACGATTCAATTTTCAAATTAAATTGCAGTTTTAAGCCGTTCTGTTGATACAAAGGCTTAAAAGTTGGTATGCTTATTAGTAACAGCTATAAGTATCTTTTTACAAGTTTTTACCAAAATTTATTAAACACAAGTAAAACCCTAAAGAAAACTCAAAAATTCTCTGTCATGCGGTTTTTCTTATTTTTGAAGGTTATGTATTGAAGATTGAAATCTGACCAGCCCAGTTTTTTCAGAAATTGGAACGACTTTTTTTTCGATCGTTTCAAAAGGCAGAAAAAATATTTTTTTTTTATATTTATACACATGCTATAAAAATTCATGGTACATCCGATGGAACCCAAATGCTAAAAGAGGTATTGGACCAATTTCAACTTGTGCGCCCTTATCAATTAGTAACCATAATCTTGAAAGACAGACAAATGGTGCCATTTATATATTCAATGCCAGTTGGTATAAACATAGTGTTATAATTAAAGTTCCCGTATAACTAGCTATGTATGCACCATATTTAGAGTCTTAAGTGTAAGTTTAACAAATATCGGGTTACTTTATCGAGTGGATAAATAAATAAACAAATAAATAGACATTTAATGCCAAGATATTGACAACTTTCTGAATACAACGGCAGAGCCTTTCTCCGTGAGAATTAATATTTATTTACGGAGAGAAATAAAAGATTTAAGGCTCGACCAACTTCCAAAGATATGAAAGTGAGCCTGAGTGGTAGTGCGTTTATTTTATTTTTAGAAAAATCTGGATTACGAAGATTTTCTCTAGAGAGATTTCAAATGTATATTTATAATGCTAGCAAACATTTCAGATTTCTGAAATTCTAACTTTACTTTTATCCAATATTTTTGTTTTATTCAGTAGAATTCATATCAGGACCAGACAATATGGATGTGAACTTTTAAAAATATTATCGCCCGATATATAGAGTATCTGAAAAATATAGCTCCTGTTGGTAACTCTGGTGTGGTTTTGAGGATTTATTTTGTCGCTAGTTGTACTTGTATATATATATATATATATATATATATATATATATATATATATATATATATATATATATATATTTTTTTTGGGATGACCGCTAAGGCAATAAAATTTGGCCCACTATAGACACGTGTTTCTGACTGAAGGTCCTCATAAAGACAAATACAACTAGCGCCAAAAGTAATCCACAAAACCACACCAGAGTCACCAACAGGAGCAAAACCGATATTTGTCGTTACCAAGTGTGGTTTTGTGTATTAATTTTGGTGCTAATTGTACTCGTCATTCAACTAGTTGACTGATGATGAAGATCTTAAGTCAGAAACACATGCCTATAGTGGGTAAAATTTTATTGCTTTAGCGGTCATCTCAAAAAGAATCCTTTCTTTTCGTTAACCCAGGTTGAAGATCTGGCCACTAGTTCTGAAACAACAATTCTGTAGAACTGATGTGGCCCAAGAAAAATAATTCCTGCCCCCAAAGAGCCCCAATCTTGTCATTTTAAATTAGAATTGAATAGAATAGATGTCAAGATCTTGAACAATTTGATCAAAAAATGGCTAAATAAATTTAATTATTTAATCAGAGCGGTTCTGTAGCAAAAGAGATAAAAAACTTGTACAAACTTGCACACGTGCAAAACGTTGTTATCATTTACTGATTCTAGTTGTCAAAACTTTTATTAATATAATGGACAAGGATGAATAAAATGTTATCTGTAATAACTATCATTACGTAAATATTTATTTATTTAAATTACACAATTTAAAAGTTTCTTAATAAAAAATAACGTATATGTCGAAAATGATCGTCAATAAGTCTGAAACGGTGGGTCGTAGATCCATATTGTTAGATATCTTTTAAATCCTTACTTAATGCTCTATTTAAATTTAATATAGTATACAGCGGTGGCATTTAAAAATATTCAAATATTTTATTAAGCCGCCATTTTGTTTCGCCATCTTGAATTCGTATCAAAATTTTACTAGTTAATTCCTATCTAATATTCGATTTTTGTGCAAAATTTCAGGTAAGCTAGATCAGTAGTTTTTTATTAATAACTTTTTTTAACATTGAACTAGGCCGCCATTTTGTTTCGCCATATTGGATTTTTACCAAAATGTTATCAGGTAGGTAGAAGTCGCGAACAGACTGACCGACAGACCGACGGAATTGAGAAAACATGTTTTTTGGGATCAAGGGACCCTGAAACGTACAGATCTGCAAAAATCTCGGAGGGAGATTTTTCCACCATTACTTCCCCTTTATGACGGAAGTAAAAAATAAATTCGTTTGTCTATGTCGATGAAATTTTAAGCGGACCTACCTCCAGTTCATGCCGATTTGAATAATGATTTTAAACGACCTATTTTAACGCAGATAATTATTAGAGAAACTCAAAAAGGACATCCTAGAAGACAGTTCCTTCCGTTAATTATGGGTTAAAATTTTTGGATTATATCCGCTAGCAGAGCGATCCGAAAAATAGTTTGAAGCGGCTTCGGATTTGTCTTCCCATTGCTTTTTTTTTCGCAGATTTATTGCTAGATGCGGCCAAAGTTGCGATGTTTTTGATGGTGACTGTGGAATCAACCATGTAGATGCCAATAAATATTTGCAGCCTATTATGAAAGATGGAGTAGAAACAGAAAGAATAAAGTGGTATTTCAATATTTCTCCTTCTCCACATTTTTCAGGTGTAATGGAAAGTGGTATTAAAAGTATCAAAACACATTTATCTAGAGACATTATCATCGAAATTCTAAGTTACGAAGAATTATTAAGGGTTTTAACTCAAATTGAATCTATTAAATTATCTCTACTTATCGAATATACCCAAATGAATTATTTGTATTTATATCTATTAACATTTTTACATCCTCATATAACAGCCAATATACTATATTATTAATAATTTATATAGGCTATATAGGGTAACTATTGGAATCGAAAAAAAATACGAAAATACTAAATCAAAAGATATTTTTTTTGGAGGAATAGAAAAAATGGACGTGTTTCACCATTTCTTAAGAAAGCTTAACGCTCTTGATATATATTTTTTTCGTTTTCGTCAAATTTGAATATAAAATTGTTATGCAGTATACCAGGTAGCATTAAGATACAAGAGACCCTTAAATATGCAAATATCTTTTATTTCTATAACGCTCAGCTTTTCTACAGGTTTAATCTCAACTTGAGAAACTAATGGCGTAAAGGATTTTTGGTTATAAATACAACTCTCATTAACTTTCGTATTTTTCTAGATATTAAAAAAAAGTTAAATACAAAAGTTTCTTTAAATTATAGGAATTTTTATTTAGTGTAGTTTAGAGATATACAGAATGTCTAGTTTTTGTGAAATCAACATTAGCTTTGATTTTTTTAAATATAACACCCTCTGTATTATAAGTTCAACAAATTGGCCTCTTTTTGCTGATTATAAATATACCAGCTTTGATACCTTCATGTTGAAAGATACACGAGGAATATAAAAAAAGTTATTTATTAAATAGTTTTACATATGTCTATCGAATTTTGGTTAGCAATTCTGATTTTCAATTTTTATAATTTTACCCAAGGCACTTAAATATTTCAAAAATAGTTTTAAATTTCGATTACGCTCCTAAATTAGTCAATTATGACATATTTGCATTAAGATAAATATTTACTATCGAAAATGTTTAATATAATTAATATACACCTAAAATTCCTAGAATCACGACAGCTTTACATCAATCTTAACATATTTTTGAGAAGCGATTTTAATCTTTTTCGAAAAAGACAGTGTGTATGCAGTATTTAGATATAAGAAATTAATATTATGATAAGATTACTAACAGAACACATTTTTTCTAAGTTAGACAATTATTATTTTTTGGAATATTCAGAAAACAGGAAAAATTAAAAAATAATAAATATTGGAATTTTTGATCAAAATTTGGTACACGTATGTATAATTAAAAAATAAACAACTTTTTCATATTTTAGCAAATAAGTCCCTTTTCTGCAATTTTTGTTTATTTTGACAGGTAACGCAGGTCACGTGATTATTTTCGACTAAGCCATTTTTCATCCTTAGAAAAGCAAAAGTTATTGCCTATGTTAAACTTTGACAAAGTGACCTAAATATATATATATATATATATATATATATATATATATATATATATATATATATATATATATATATATTCTTTGAGAATATCACGTCTGACATCATATCTAATAAGATAAAATATCTGATAATTGCAAAATTTGCAACAAAGTGTTAGGAGATGATGAAGAAGCCCTCTGCAAAAAACTAAACAATATATACAAAGTTACAAAAGTCAAAGCTGTAATGGAGATGTGGGTGCAAATAAAACCTGGCTCCTTAGAAAAATGAAAAGTCAATAAACCGAACAGATAACTATACTATTGGAGACGTTATGGCTAAGTTGCTGGAAATGGAAAGCAAGTACAATATACTGTTTGAAGAAAAGTATGAAGAACAATGGAAAATAAATAATGAACTCACTAATTCATTAAAAGTTTGAAACAAAATTCGTAGGAGATTCAGCTGGGGAAACCCATAAGAAGGAAAAATGCATTCACCGATAAAAGTTATGTTTAGTAAACTGGAAGACAAAAAAAGCCTGACTGGTTGTTAAAAAACGTGAATCTTATAACTGCTCTAGTGAAACATAGTGCTACACCAGAAGCGATTTATATCAACCATGACTTAACTAAACAAAATATTGAACTTGAACTGAAAAAGGAAAAAAATTCACAAACGTGAATAACTACAAATTCGTATGAATAAATAATGGAAGAATCTTGCTGAAGAAAAATGACACGAACAAGTTAAAAGTGGTTAAAGAAGAAAGTGATTTAAAAAACTAATACGGTAAAACAGTGTACTTAAAATTGAATATATGAAGATACAAATCATACGACAAAAAAATTGAAGAGCTGCAAAGTGTGATAAAATCCTGTAGGAGGTCAAGAGGTGGGGGCGCAGTAATATACAAAAAAACACTATTGAATACAGAAAGTTGGACTGCAGTGGCTCTGATAAGGTGTTTAATTGGATGTGTTTCCCTAACTAATAGTAACTTAAAAACTAAGTTTAATATATAAACCTCCGTAATACCAAACAACAGATTTTTAGATGTGTTAGGAAATATTATGAATAAATATCTAGGCCGTATTATTGTAGGGAATATGTATATCAGTTTATTAGGTTATAACTTAACAGTGACGAAAGACTCTAAGGATCTTGTAGTGTTAAATAAAATTGCAATAACTAATAAGATGGATATTGATAACACATCTCGAATTACCTCCTTTAATTCTAGCTTAGTTGATCATGTGATATGCAGTAATGAATTAAAAAATAAATAGAATGTGAGGGTAGAGGATAGTCATTTAACTAATCATCGAAAATTGCTTATAGATTTTAGAGAAAACATTAGTCGATGTGTCGGAAAAGTATATATTCAAAGGTCATATTTAAATATCAAATTGTATAGACAAACCTTTTTAAATTGCATAAATAATAAAGAAATAAAAGAATTTCAAGATATAAGTGAAATAATAACTAAGGCAAGGCATGCTGCTTTGTCGACAAAAATAATAAAATAACCGGGTCACACCTGAATTGATATGTTTATTAAAATCAAGATATGCAGCATCTAAGAATTATAAGAAAAATCCTGTTAATAATGAGCTAAGATTAGATTTCAATAAGCGAAAAATATAGTAAATAATAAAACAAAATCATTAAAAAGCTTATATTTTAAAAATAAATTGTAGGCACAAATTCCACCAAACAGTCGAATTTAATTAATTATTTCATAGACAGTGACAAAATTAAAATACAAGAACTAGAACTAGATAATGAGGGGTCCCATCCAATAGTACGGAAAAAAATGTAGTCACTCAGGAGCCAGATAGTTTCAGGAACGTCAATAGCCGTAAATAATGAATCAACAGAGCAAGCACCTTAAGGAAGAATCTGTCCACTAAAGCTCAAAAGAAAGGACGCAACCGGGTGATCAAGGACCTAAGGTGTTGGAATTTGGTATTTGCAGTTAGTGATATTAACATATTCGAACGAAGTAGTTGTATTAGCACTATTATAGTTACTGAAATAAATTGTTATATGCATTGATTGTTATTGGAAATATATTATTTTGGATACATTTCGTTGTTGTTGTGATTACGAGGATACCACCCATGAAATTGTTAATAATAAACAGAGAAGTAATACACAAATAACTTTTTTTAATAAATACATGCCTATTAGATATGCCACAACTAACAAAGCACTACAAAGCCCGATAGGGGCAGCTTCCAAGATATTTAATCTATTGGCATCTACAATTAAAACTGAAAACAATTATAACATATTTTTAAAAAACTTGAAAAATATATAAACAAACTGTAAATTCTTTTCCATTTTGGAATTTTGTGTCCATAACAGAAATTTGCCAAGTTTCTTAATAGAATAACTAGCAATTTCAAACAGAGAGAATGACGTTCACATAACCCAGATTAAACAGACAAAATCAGAATATCTTCGCGTAAAAAAAAACTGATATCTGCAAGATGTCAGACAGTACGCCAGTGGTTCACTTCAAATTTTATTAAGACAAACGACGCTTACTAAGCGATACTAAACTAGGAAAGTGTTGAGCAAGCTTTAATCTTTCCATCAAATTTATTTTTAATCTCGCTCGGTCATAAGGAAATGTTGCTTAAGAATTATGTAGCGTCTCTTAGAGATATAAAAATGATCAAATAATGGCTGAATTTAAATATGGAAGGCTGCAAGATTTCTTTTTTGACCGAACAAACATCTAAATTAGATGGAATTCTCTTTTTAGTGGTTTCAATATCGAATTACAGTTTTGATAAAAATTCAAAAATTAGATTTAATGAGAGCTTGAAAAACTTACCAGTAACTACAAAATAACATTTCTTCGAAGTTTTTAGAGACTGATGTTTTTTTGATTTTTAAAATGATCTATAGTTTTTTAATTTAGAAATTATTACCGAAATCAAACACACATCTAAGAAAGTTAGATCAGAACTGTAAATTTAGAAAGTAATATTCCCTAGAACAGGTTTCAGTTAAAAAAAAATTATTTTTATTTAAGTTTATTATTGAAATATTCAAATATTTTTGTATGGGTTCACTTAATGGTATTTTATTGTATGTGTCAAGGTCAACATAAATAACCCATTAAAAATCGTAAATATAAATAATACTCCTACTTAACATGTAGTAGTTTTCATTTATTGGTTCTTAAAAAGCATTTAAAATTTTGTATTTTTTGTGTCTTTTTGCTAATATCTACGAACATTAACTCCAAGCTTAAATACATTATTCACCTCACCATGTAGGAACATGTAACAAATTCTAGTATAACTAATGATGGCGAACGTTTGTCATGCTAAGCGATAATTTAACATGCTGTGGCAAAGAAAAACGGGTGACAAAATGTACTAGGCCGTTAGAAATGTACCTAATAACAAACATTCGTCTTCGTTTGATATGTGGTTTGTATGCGACTTTACAATCATTATCTTGATATTATCAAAAACTACAGATTTTAACATCAAACTATCATCCCCACAACCACTAAAAGTTCAGATCTAAACGACTGGTTATAAATAACGGAAAAAAATTACCACCAAGACTCTGGAATATTTTCAGAATGAAAAAAGATTTCGATGTCCTATAGTTAAGACTTTTTAGCAAACTTTCTCTAGAATTAATGAGTATGTTCTAGCTTTGACAGCTAGCAAATAAATAATTTAAACGAGGAGTAATATAAAAGTATGCAATTTTCGTAAAACTTTTTTTTTTTCTAGGTTTTGTTATGAAAAAATATTCTAATTATTTTTATTTATACCATCTATTCATGTAGGAATATTTACTGTTACTTTGTTGATAAAAAAAACTGGTATTTCACACCTTTTCGTTAAACAACAGAATTTTTTATGGCATGCATTAAAAAACATTGCATTTAAGTGATCTAATAAAGTTTTAGAGGGGGAAGAAGGTTTAAACACCACATCGTATCGTATTTCCTTGAATTATTAAATTTAAGCTTCCGTATTTTTAACTAAACTCCGTATATTTCAAAATTATCAATCTGACACACATATCAAAACTCGCTTCGTAAAAGTCGCAACAACAATAGTAAAATGTAATAAAATTAATAAGCAGCTTCAATAAAATAAAGGTGGGCTCATTATAACAACTTTTAGTTTTATGTTTAGTAATGAGAGGGTGTGTTCTGTTATTGAATGTTTTTCGAAAATCGAGATGCTTTTTCTTTTTTAAATATGTTCAGATTATTTGTTGAGGTTAGAATGAGAAACAAAATTTCTTTTCTGGCTACTTCTCAACTCAATAAATTAATGGAAACAAATATTTAAAGACAATTGCATATCGCAACATGTAGAGAAGTCTGCCCACGGAACGTTTCGATTCACAATATAAAGCATATTAAAGCAAAAATAAGGAATTGTGTTATTTACCTTAAGTTTTTGTAGACACATAGCAATTGTACCAGTGCTTTCATCCCTTGGGGATCGTCAGCGCGCCGATCGTATGAGAAAAAAGCATTAGTAATATTCCAGGCAATCGGTGGATCAAAAAATCATGTGAACAACTGAGAAAACTAAGCAGTATATTTTTTTCGTTTATTTGTTTGATTTGGGAGTTAACGAAAATCACATTTATTATTCTACCATCTCCGACAAAAGGGCGACTCGCTAAATATGCAAATTAGGTACAAGAAGTAGGTTTTTAAGCAATAACTCTTTTTCTATTTATCATACAATAAATGTTATAGCATATGAAATAAAAGCTTGTAAAATTCTCTACTCTCTTTAAGCTGACTGATACCAATGACCAAAACAATAACTTTTTTGTAGAAAATTTTATAAGCTTTATATACCATCATATTTATAGTATGACAAGGAACGAGAAAACCAGTTATTGCACAAGAGTCGCGTTTTAATCGAGGAGGTAGAATTTTTAATGTTTGTCGTGACCTCAAATCTCACTTTTAAACAAAAATATATACTGTGTAATTGTTTCCATTCAAAAACTACCTACCTCCTGTAGTATAATATAATAGAATTGATTTAAATATTTTAACATTTCTTAGTTTCTTTAACATTTTTAATAATTTACATAGGTACATATTAGCATCTGTAAATTATTCTGCACAAATGCTTTCATAATGCACATATTAACTTATTTAAAAATGCACATTTTCTGACAACTGCGTGTTAAAAAAACTTTACACACATTAATTAATATACTCTGTACCACCCGAAATAAGATAAAATTGTACTTTATCTGACATATTTGGCAATTTGAGATAGTTTTGTTTATTCTTACAAAGCGAACGATAGGAGAAAAGGCATCGCATAAGTTAGATTCTGATAGGTATCGCGAAGCGCTTCAATGGGAGAATTACTTTAAAAACAGGTTGAACACTGAAAGCTGTGTTATTTAATAATAAATTCATATCTTTGTTATAATCTGTGCTTCTGATAATAGCGCAGAATATATTATTAATTAAACTTAAACAACGGAACATTTTAGAAAGCAATAACTAAAACGTTTATATTACATTTAATAACAAGAAGAATTAAATACATTTTACCGACATAAGTTTGAATTATACTTAAACACAAAACTAAAAATTTTAAAAAAATTCCTTACTTTCAATACACATTCTATATTGTTTGGTAATAACTTTGACTAATTTGTTTCAATTTTTTTAGCTTTTAATTTATTTATTATTGTTATTGTCATTATTAATATTATAATTATTACTCTTATCAGTATTATTAAAATTATTTATTTATTTTCCATAATATTATTTACGTAGTCCACAAAAATAAATTATGTCCTTTATTATTTTCCTCCATTAAAAGAGGGTTTTATTAAGCCGCCTTTAATTTTGCCCTATAGAATTCGTATTAAAAATTTACCAGTCTATCGCTGTTTAAAGCAGGGTTTTTGTGCAAATTTTCAAGTCAACTGGATAAGGAGTTTTTTGGTACTGAATTTTTAAACATTTCGTTTATTTCGCCATAAAGGGTTTATGCAAGAATTAGGGCTTCAAAGATCAATATATATATATATATATATATATATATATATATATATATATATATATATATATATATACCTCCTATACTCCTATACCTATATATATTTTATATATATATATATATATATATATATATATATATATATAATCTATTCATTTTAAGTTAAATGGCGCAAAATTACCATTATGCAAATTTTAAATTTTTGATGAATTTTTTTTCCGGGGTACTTTTGGTGACGAACGGTACAAGCGGTTTCTAATTTCAGTTCTAGGCCTAAAAACCACCAAAATTTTTGTAATAATATTTTAATATGTTTGCTTTTTCACTTGTTAAGAAAGTAAATTATTTTGTAAGTATTAGTTTAAAATATTATATGCAGGGTGTTTAAAATTCGACCCACACAATTGGGATCTTGGAAACTATAGCAGATACGAAGATGGTCAAATTAGCGCAAAGGTTTGCAAAGGCAACCCAAAACTAAAAACACATTTTCATTACCACTTTTTTCCAGCTACACAAGGGCGCTTTCAGATTTGCTATCCGACTTTTGTCTTTTCGCCACCATCATCAACATTGTTTTCTAGAACCCGAAACGATTTAGTAATGTAGCCGTTAACCGCCACTGCCTGAGTCCGATCTTGTAGATATGATATTCCATCTTAAGAAGTAGTTAGATAGATACACCGACCTCAAAAAGGCGATCAATTAGTATTCGTTGATCAATGGAAGGCCTTACTGAAGTCGGTGTAAATCACATCGACTTGGATTCTTTTGTCCATTGACTCGACTCTACAAAATTCTACGAATGAAATCAAATTTGTCTCGATTAATCTAGAGTGCATTAAGCCATGCTGTTTAGGTATAATTATATCTTTGACATGTTCCAAACATTTTTTATAAATAATTTTTTCAAATAACTCACCAAGAACGCGCAGCTTATTAACAGGCCTATAGTAAAAACCCCACTCTGAAGCGACGTGTTAAATATATGTAACAAAGGACTTAATAAACCTATTATACTTTCTTTAACCAATATTGCTGGGATATTTTCAGAGCCCATACACTTTTTTGTATCAAGATAGTCAATTGTAGGCGGGACCTCAAATTCATTCAGAACAACTAGCACTCTAAGTTCCATAAAACATAGCTAGGTATACAATCCGTAGTTCTTCTTTTGTTTTTATACATTTCCAAAACTTGTTTGTGTTGGAATTATTAGAAATATCATTTTCAATAGAACGAACATAGTCGTTAAAATCGTTTTGCATAAGTAGCTTGGAAAGCCGACGCAAATTTGAAACTGTAATATAGTCATTTCGATTTTTGTAAATCTTGTACATATTTTTTATGAATTTTTTGTTTGCGTAAAATAGTTCTGATCATTTCAACCCTAAAGTAAACAGGAAATCCACGTCTAATTCTAAATTTAGAAACAAATTGGTTAACACAATCGCTCAATACAGAGTAAATACATAATTTATATTACATTAAACAAAAATAACGCTAACCTAAATATAACAGAAATAAACTTGGTGAAACCGTAATAATAATATAATAAACATATGACATAAATATTAATATTTTCAATTATGCTTTTTCTACAAATTTTTTAGATTTCTTGATTAAAATCCTATCTCTAAATCACTTTTGTCATTTGCCGCCAATTTTCATTAAAGTTTAAGTTGAGCGTTTTCGAAGGCCAGGGTAATAATCGCCAAACTGGACCTCTGGTGTTTATATGTTTCTTCATTCCATAAAGTATTCTAGTATAACGATCTGGAAAAAAACACATTTTCTCACATGTTATTCTGATTTACACATTTTCTTTCAAATTCGAATATTATTTTCTCATTTATTCGGTGAGATAAATTTTGTTAGCAGCACAACGATTTTCAATAGCATTCGAACAGCAAATTCTTCGGCAAGCTGTTTAGACTGACCCAGTAATGCCCTCCTCTTTTACTATGATTGCTACTTCAAATGAATTATTTTTCAGATGATTAACTAATCTTGCATCTTGATCAGCATTCGAAATTTTAAGACGTTCTGAACCTGGATTTCCTATTATATTTCCATGTTCATGAAATTTCTAACAACACAGTATTTTCAATAATTCGCAGCAATATTTTTTATAAAGATTCCCTCTCTGACGTGTGCATATATTAATACTTTCCATTCAAAACTTAACACAGGCGTTTTTGAAAGTGCGAATTATTTGTCAAACTTGACCAATGCTGCTAAATTTCTGTTTAACGGTAGGTAACTTAAAATGGGTCAGGTGTAAATATTTTGTCCAGTTTTTGGTAATTTGTAAGCCGGTTAATTATTGTAGTTAAAATAAAATGAATAAATAAGTAAGTTATTGTTGTTGCACATTTTAAATGAGTTAAGTAGTAAGACCTGGATCAAAAGTTAAACCTCTTTAGTGAATACTGTTTTCAGAGTTTATTCTGCAAAACTTTTAATAATTTAATTTACTTCGGTTTTCAATGTAAATCTGAATTGGTAGACAAAATATCATACAGAACATTACATTTGATGGTTACCTCCAACCTTATAGGTTGCATTAAGCGCGATGCTCAATTGCTGCACTTATTTTTTTGTAAGAGTGGGTCGAATTAAGAAAATTATAAATATAACGCCACATTCATGACATGGCATGTAAGCGAACATTCGCCATGCCGTAGTTTACCATGACATGTGTATGCAAAACAAAAAGCAAAAACGCTCAAAGGTTCACTTTAAGGTGCAAATATGAGTGTCCCTTCTGACGTGTAGATTTAGCGTAAGTTTGCGTGGGGTGTTCATACATTTGTATACAATTGACAGCGTGAAACTCTTTTTCCCTTTAAGATAGCGACAATACAGCAAACGTACCCGCAACGGACAACGCATATATTCGTTGTCCGTATTCTTTTTGCTTTTTCTTCGAGTGGACGTTCCAGTGGCGGCTCACGAGTAAAAAAGTAAGTGAAGTGCAAATGAAGCAAGAAAATATCGCAATAATTTTTTTCCAGAATTGTTTATATGTAGAGGATGTAGAATATTTTTTTACGACTTACCTAAATTTTGTATACTAAATCAATTCTCCTATCCTTCATAGCAGCAAATTTATTTATAACATCCTCATAAAATAGATGAGTTGCCCGAATCTCCTCCAGAAATTCCTTTTGAATTGAAATATTGCCAAGAGAAGTAAGTCTTTCATGAGATATTATATCTCTTAAATAAGTTTTTGCACAATTGAAGCAAGAAAAACTTCTTTCCACTGAAGCACTTGTCGACGGTATTGTCAAAAAAAGGGAAAACAATTTATATGCCTCGGTAAAAATATATTTATTTTTATTAATTTTTTTCACTTGCTCTTGCGACGATATATTCCAAATACTCTCATTGGCAAAAATAAAACCAAGCTCATTTTTAAGTCGTTGACTTTTTGAAAATTTTGAAAATATTTCCCCATATAACTGTAACAAATTTTCAAACGGGCCAGTCGGAAAATTTAAACTATATTCGGAAAATTTAGCAGAACCTGCCAAACATGAAAATGTAAGTTTTTCACAGTCTTGAAATCTTAGTGTCATTTCCATTAAAATATGGTCCAATATTTCATAAAAAAAGGGTTCTATACTTAACCCTAATTTCTTCAGGTGAAAGCTTAGCAAGCTAACGTTTGTAATGATTTATTTCTGTAATACAATTTGCTTTATCAAACATGGTATTAAAAAAATGTTCATTTCTTTTTTTTTTTCAGAACGCTTCACGACAACGTTTTATATTGGATATTCAAAAATGAATGTCAAGCGATTTTTTTGAAGAACGTCAAATAGTATGTCCGTGATTGAGAAAATGTCATTAAACACTAATGCGAGAAACGTGAATTCAAAATCGTTCATCACACCTAAAAATCCTTTCGCAAGGCGGATTGATTTTTCGTCAGAGTTGTCACAGTTTGTAGTAAATTCAAAGACGTCTTTTAATTTATTCCAGTCTCGAACAAGCACATTTACTAACTTCGAATTTCAAGACTATGGCACAAAAATTTTCACTTACCGGATATTTATTTAATGATCAATAAAGTATACTGAATTTCGAATTCATCAAGGCGTTGGAGACCCTAAGAGTTGGAACAAGCTGGGGAGAATAATAGTAGAGGCCGACAGCAACAGTGGAGAAGGGCTGGGTTAAGATCTAAATATTTTGCGCCACGTAATTAATTATTACTCTACTTTATCAAATAAATTAATGAAGTACTAGGCCGATAATAATTACGAATTATCGCCCAGTGTTGCACAACTCTAGCGATTCCAAGCAACGAAAAACCAAAATATTATCTTATACCAATGAGCTTACCTTCACAGAATACCAAATAATTAATTAAGATATGAGGGTCTCACTTGTAGGTAGGTAGCAGCAGTAAAACGCAAAATTTTGTTTGAAATCATATACTAATATCAAATAAGTTGTTCTTTTTGTTTTTTTTTTCAAAAGTTATTTCAAGTACAATAATAGTATATGTAGGTATGGTCCAAACGTGGGCCAACAGCGATACAGCTATAATATGTACTAAGCTTCTAATCTTAATTATTAAAATTACCTGCAGCTTAAGAGAAATCGATATTGTACACAAGAAAATGAATAATAAAAAAAATATAAATATGACAATGGTCAACAGTATGCAGGAATATATAAAAATATAGTACCACGGTCGATATTATGACGCCATAAATCGTGAGTGCAAAATCAAATACAAGTCAGTGAAATACATCAAAAATTATAAATAGAATCAAAACAAGTTATTAAAGGCCACTCGATAAGCCAGTCAGCTCAATAATAAGGTAAAAAGTTTAGTTTAAAATTAGTAAATAGATTTTGATTTTTAGTGAGAAAAATTAATTTAAATTTGAATTTGTAAATATGAAGAACAAATGAATAAATTGGCTAATTGACTGTATCGAGGAATTTAGCTTGCAAAAGATATAATAGTTGAAATTTTAATTATTTGCTACGGTTACTTATCTGGATGTCCTCCAATAGCTGTGGCCGTTAGCTGTTCAGACCTTCAGGCGAAGAAATGTCACCTGGACTCAGGCGTATACAGGTGGGAGCAGCACCAGCTCCGATGCTGAAAGTGAGTCTCTTGCCTGGTCAGGCAAGTTGGCAATCCCAATAACTGATCCAAAGAAAAATCCAATTACAGGACTTGATCGTCGTCGTGACGGAAATCCCTTGGAATAATATCCAAACCAAAAAAAACCCTAAAGAGAAAACATCCCTTAGCAAACATTAAACCATATCCAAATATAGCCCAAAATGTAAACAAAAATTAAATAAAATATGCAAATAAAATAATATTACCTCCTTCTGAGGGTTTTCTAACCAAAATGGAGTCTGGGTCTAGCAGTTGCCTAATGCTAAAAACGGAATCAACGAGTGGTTGTCGATGGTCTGGACAAGTGCAGTGGGCTTCTTACGAAGTCTTGACTCTAAATTTAAAGAAATAAAATGTCAACCCAGACCGAAGATGTTCAACAAAATGGCGTATGGTCATGGAAATGGCCACTAAGAACCATACACGGGCATTATCATATTATTAAATAATCAAATATACAAAAACTCACCGGAATCTGCTATTCCAGGTGCCAATATGGCAAGTCAGCAGGAGGATATCCTCTAAAGATGGTGGAACGAGGATTTTAGAGTGTGGCGGCCATTTTCACAATTCTCCCTCGTGGGTGCGAACTTCCTCTGTCCAAAAAAAACCCCAAAGTGCCCGAATAACAACTTTAGAACTTTCAAATCCAAACAGGAACTATTTCGCAAAAGATGCTCATCAATAAATCTCGTAAATACGATCAAGCCAGGCTCTACTTGAAAATTATGATGAAGACATCAGAAAATGGACCGCGCACCACACTGCTGACTTGAGACTCGCCAAGCAGGAACAAATTTTTGGAGCAACAGGTCCAAAATGTCTCGCCATGTTGCCACGATTCCACTCATAAAATCCTAGTTAAGACTTCAATTCTTTATCAATAAGCAACCAGTCATACTTAACACCAAAGGCACAGCAAATATCCGTCAATTAAATATCCAAAGGTCAAATCCGAGAAATAGAAACAATATATAAAATTCATTGTTTCAGAGCCACAGTCAGGTAAAATGTCACATCCGATATAAAAATTCTGCAGTCACGGGATCGGAAACTTATTCATGATCCGGCAACTACGGTCACAGATTGCTGTCGTAACCACAGGAACCGGTCGATAAAACTAGAAATGACTAGAAATACGTCGGCATCACGGAGGGCAATATTACCGGAAAACTTATCATAAAAAATCACTCACAAAACTATACTTGGGCATTCCAAAAGAACCCCAAATTACACCATTGTAAGCCCTCGAAAATAATAACAAAATCTAGACCTGCCATAATGCATCCGACTCATCTGAATAATTCTTTCCCAAAATTGACAATGTAGCGCCCTCTTTTGTAGGAACCTACGATACGACCAAATGCGCCTGATAGAATACTGCGATGTGTGCAGGAGACCGAGGAAACTGCCCCGACCGTCCACTTCCACCGCGGTACCTTTCCAAAATTAACGACTGAAAAATCGATAATCGAACCGTAAGCCAGGCTATTGATAAACGAGACCTGGAGATGTCGTGACACATCGATCAGTTGCGCGGACCTATACAGTGTAATTCTAATATACTTGTTTTATTTCAGTTCGCACTAACTGAATCCAAAATTCTGTTCTCTAAAAATCGAAACGGCAGAATCGCACAAGAATAATCATTAACATATTAAATCCATAGAGCATTAAAAGAAGTTTTCGTAGTTTTAAAAGACAAACGTGATAGGAAAGCAAAATTGTAAATTCAAAAATGATTAATATTTAGTAGTATTATTATCTAAAAATTTGTTTATTATATCATTATTTAAATAGTTTAATATTATTATTAGCATGCTATAAGTCCGAAATTATCACGTTACAATTCCCCCCCCTTGCCACAAAACGATTGGCCCGCTAGGGACAATCGTAGTCAGGAGAGCGTTTCAGGTCTTTAGCGTGCCAAGTGCCTGTCAGAACCTTCCCGTCTCTGTCCTGTAACTCGTATGTCCAAGGCGATATCTGACGGCGAATGATATACGGTCCGACAAATTTCGGTGCTAACTTATGTGTAAAGTACTTGGCAGCATCAGACAAAACAAAATTCTTCTTCCACACTCTCTGACCTGGAGAAAAGACTTCACTACGCTTTCTAAGATTATACTTCGCAATATTCTTTTGACCAGCCGCTTCCAATCTGCTCCTAACTTCCGCAAACAACTTCCGAAATCCCTCATTTCTACTCTCTCCTGCGCTTTGGTTTCCATCTTCTGTTTCTACAAGATCTTTATTACTATAGTCCTTGCCTGAAAGGCACATGTTTCTTCCAAAATTTAAGAAAAACGGTGACACTTTAGTGGTCTCTTGGACCGCAGTGCGAATAGCACAGGCCAACTTCTGCAATTGTTCGTCCCACTTACGGTGATTGTCACTCACATACATTGACAACATGGTCTTTAAAGTTCTATTTTGACGTTCGGTGGGATTAGCCCTAGGGTGGTAATTTGCATTGAACTGAATTCTGCAATGATAGCTATCTGCAAATTTCTTAAACTCACTACTACGGAATTGTGGACCATTATCGCATAAAATCACCCGACTTACGCCGAATAAAAGGAACACTTGTTCTTCTATACGGTTGATAATCACTTTAGAAGAAGTAGAGCGTAGTGGAAATATTAAAGAGAATTTACTCAAATAATCGGTAACTACCAAGATAGCTGTATTTCCTTTATACGAACGTGGCAAAGGTCCAACCAAATCCATTGAAATCATTTCCCATGGACGAGTGGGCTTACTATGAGATACCATCTGGTCGTTTGCACCCTTTGGATCACACTTATGGGCTGCGCAAATCTGACAATTCCTCACATATCTGGCAACATCCTGCCGCATCTTCGGCCAATAAAACTTTTCTGCCAATCTATTAAAGGTCTTAAATACCCCCATGTGACCCGCAGTTGGTAAATCATGAGCTGAACTTATGGCTTCCAACCGTTCCTCTTTAGGCAATACCAACTTCCAATGGTCTTCCGATGACAAGAGCCCAAAATAGTCGTTCTTGATGTATTTGAACTTACTTCTAGAGCATCGCCAATTCAAGAATTTCAGTGGGGTAGCAATCACTCTTTCTACCATTTTGTTGTACCAATTATCTTTTACTGGTGCAGGTCTAGCCTGTTCACCATCATCGATAAGATTTAAAACTGGCACCGCCCTTGACAACATATCAGGAACCACCAAATCCTTCCCAGGCCGATGAATAACCTTGAAGTCAAACTGCTGTAATTTCACAGACCATCTGGCCAATCTACCACTAGGATCTTTCAAATTATGCAACCATTTTAAACTATAATGATCCGTGATGACACTGAAAGGGATTCCTTCGATATAAGGTCGGAGTTTTTCAACCGCCCATACTAAAGCCAAACATTCCCGTTCAGTGGTGGTATAGTTTTTCTCTTGTCGAGATAGTGAACGACTGAGGTACGAGATAACCCGCTCACCCTTTGGATCTGGTTGCGTTAGAACTGCTCCAATACCAAAGCCAGAAGCATCTGTTTGGATAATAAATTCCCTGCTGTAATCTGGACAGCTTAAAATCGGTGCACTGATTAACTTGTTCTTGATCGTCCTAAAAGCATTCTCACACTTTTCCGTCCATTCAAACTTATGGTTCTTCTTAGTAAGCTGAGTAAGTGGACTTATGATAGTGGAAAAGTCTTGTACAAATCTGCGATACCAAGAGAAGCTTCCTACTATTCTACGCACTTCCGAAACATTAGTTGGTCTAGGCAATTCTAACATGGACTTAACCTTATCAGGATCTACACGTAGTCCGCGTCTATCAACCACATAACCAAGATATTTCATCTCGGGTCTGCAAAAGTTACATTTCTCCCAACTCACAGTGATATTGGCCTCTCTAAGACGTCGAAATACTTCATCAAGGATCCGTAGATGTTCGTCAAAATCTTGCGTTAGGACCACTACGTCGTCTAAATAAACGAAAACATTTGGTTCCAGGTCAGGACCCAAAATAGTATCAATCAACCTCTGCCAAGTTGCAGGGGCATTGTGAAGTCCAAAAGGCATTCTGCGGAACTGAAACAGACCTCTCCTGCAAATAAATGCCGTCAGTGGTCGAGAATTCTCCTCAATAGGTACTTGCCAATATGCACTTTTGATGTCTAAAGTGGATAAATATTTAGCGTCTTTTAGCTTGTCCAGCGTTTCTGAAACTAGAGGAAGTGGGTAACTATCCCGAGCAGTCACACCATTAAGTCTGCGATAATCTACACAGAACCTGTACACCCCTGTATTTTTCTTCTGAACCATAACAACAGGTGATGCCCAAGCACTTGAACTTGGTTCTATAATACCTTGATTTAACATGGAGTCAATTTCTTCATCCATAATTTTCTGAATGACTGGAGACACGCGATATGGACGCTGACGAATTGGTGGAGAGTCCGTTCTTATTTTATGTTCTACCATAGTTGCACAGCCTAACTGCGATCCCATCAGCTGTTTACTTCTCTCTACTAGTGCAGCAAGCTTTAAGTCTTCAAGTGATGTTAACACAGTAAGTTGATCATGGATACTGTCGAGTTTCACTGGAGTATCAGAAAAGTACCAATCATTGTGTCTCAGATCTGGGACTATTCCCATGGCAATCCAAAAATCCATACCCAGAATGAGCACATGTGGCAACTCCGGCATAACTAAAACTTCCAAAATTCTGACCCTATCACGAACTCTTATCGGCAGTTCTACTGATCCAATAGTCATTGCTTGCTGACCGTTAGCAACCGTACAGCCAATCCTTCTTAATGCATTTAAATGCATGCCCATACCTTCGACAATGTCCCAACCAGGACCTCCTAAAAAGGTGCGCGAAGCTCCCGAGTCCAAAAGTCCAAGAAGCCTATGTCCGAGGATGTCAACTTCCAAATAAGGGCGTTCATCGTTCTGCGCATGCTCCAAGATAAAATTCAAAACTGGAGTGATCGTCGGATTTATTGTCTTCCCCTTAGGCCGACTACCTAAGAGTGACGCTTCCCGTTTCCCTGGTTGCATGATGGACAGTTTCTCTTTGTAAATCCCTCTCTTCGACATCCATAGCATCTTAATCTTCTAGCTTCAGTACAACCAGCCGCACGATGACCTGGCTTATTGCAGTTGTAACAAATAATTTCTCTAGCCCTTGGCTTGGCAACATCACGGGTACAAACTTCAACAGCATCAACCCTATGATCAGAAGATCTGCTAACTTCATCCACTTCAATATAAGCCAAATCAGGTTCCAACGACTGTGCTTTGCGAGGGGGTGGTGCATACTCTGACTGCATCCGTGTCTCTATGCGTCTGCACAAGGCTTTAAGCTCTGAGATACTAGATATCTCCATAGCACCCAGTTGGTTCCTATATGTTGGAGAAATATTCCTAAGAAGGATTGTCAGTTTTGCATCCTCAGATATTGGACATTCAAGTCTTTGAAAATATTTTGACATGACTGCCATGTATGTCCCAATGGTCTCATCCGGTCCTTGAGTCCTTCTTTTAATTTCCTCCAATAACTTTTCACTATAAAATGCTGGCTGATACTCCTCTTTGAATTTCTGAACCAACTCCTCCCAAGTGTGCACTTCTGAACGACAGTCTTGATAGAATTCATATGCTCTTCCCTCGAAAAGATCTATACCTGAATTTAGAAGTATCGGTAGGCTTACATTCCTCGCTGTTCTCAACTGGTCAACACGCTCGAAGAAAGCAGTTACTGACATCCCTCTCTTGTCTCCCGTAAATTTTAGATTCCACTTGTGTGGTAGTATGGGTTTTATACCCTGTCCAAAGGTATTTGGATTAGTGGGTGATGTGTTATTTACTGGTGTAGAACAAGAAGCTGGAGCTTGCGCTAAGGATGTGTTCACCGTTCCCTCAAGGACACACAAATTGGGTGGTGGTTGAGATTTGAGAGTCGCCGCCGAATCGGAAGTCTTTTTATTCAGTCCATCGATGAGTGTAAGCGTCTGTGCCATTAATTCACCTCTTAATTTTATACGATCATCAGTGTCACATGCCATGTTGTCAATGCGACCTAATACATGATTAAGTTTGGATTGCAGCTTCATAAAGGTACCACTTTTAGATGATTCCGCGAAGTTTTCAATCAGCAGTACAAGCTCATCAAGTTTCTTAGTCACTGTTGTGACATCTTCCTGAAAACTAAATGGATAGGCAGGGTAGTGTAAACTATCACCAGCCTTTTCCATTTGCTTAGCCAACGCAAGGCGACTTCGCATCTCTTCCACATTGCCTACAGCAATCCCCCTCCATGTTAACTCATAAGCCAGTTTGTCTTTGTCCAAACGGTTGATCTCAACTTTCCGCGACATCTTCAAAATATTCACTTAAAACTAGTTAAATCCCGTTCTTGTATAGCTCTCTAACCTACGTTTATATCCCTCGCTTATACAAGTAATAACCCTACCTATATCTATAATATTCCTAATAAAACCCAAAAAAAAAAAAATCTTTAAAAAAAAATTAAACACTATTGTAAAACAACTTATGTTCTCTTAAACCACTAACATGTATTAGTGCTTCACTTCAGCACAATACTTCACTACCAATGTGCTAAGTCACTAATCACTAGTACAATACTTAGATGCAAATTCGCAAAGTCACGAATCACTAGCACAACACTTCACTTCAAATGTAATAAGTCATTAATCACTAAATATCCCCAACCAAAATAAATGTAAATAAAATAATTTAAAAAAAATTAAGTCAGTTATTTGCAGTAAGTACGCCTTACTTCAACCTCAAAAGTCAACTTCAATGCTATATTCTGCTACTACCAACCACAAATCCAACTATCACCAAAAGTGAGACCTCTCAGTTCCGCAAAAAAAATATTCCCATTCAATCCCCCAAAAATAGTTTGGTGAAACTCTGTCACTATTTGATAATTGTACTTTTATTCTAAAAAAAATTCTAATGAAAGCAAAAAACTATCTGAAAAAAAATTATAAGTCTTTAACACTAACCAGTTCCCAAAAAAAAACAAAGTCAATTTGGGACACCCTGTATAATTACCAAGACAAAAAAAAAATTCAGAGTACTTTTGCTACAGAAAAGAACTACAGTCATCGACTCAATAGTACTCAATACTAGTTAATAAAGCAATCTCAGACTCTAGATATAGAATAGAATCAGATGGGATGTAACGAAACACCATCTACTTCCAAACACTAAGCTTAAAATTGTTTTAATTAAAAAACAATCAAAGACAAAAGGCATGAAAGAGAATTAATCCCAAAAAAAAAATACCGGAAGTTGTAACTCTAATAACCAATCAAGTGAAATATTTTCAAAGACCTGTATCGGAGACAAAAAATTAAAAAAAAAATCAATACTTAAATATGTCTAATAGTTATTATGTTCTGTAATTGTATGTTGAATTTATTATAGTTAATAAGATTAGTTCTTTATATAAATATTCTAAAAATACTGCAAGTACAATTGTCAAAAGAAAGCAAAATCAAAAAAAAAACTGCAGCTTTAGAAAACTTATAAGACAGTTAGCTCAAAACACCCTTAAGTAGACACACTAGAAGAGTCAAATCTGTAAATCACCTTTTCACAAAATTTACTCTTGATTAACTTCAATCAATTTAAAAAATTAACCAGGGATAATCAGATATTTCAAGTATATAGCAAGATTTAGAAGTATTTATTTACTTAAGTGTAAAATTGTAATTTCTCTCAATTAAAAGTAATTAATAAAATATTATTGTTCTATTTGTTTAAAACTAATTTATTTATTTATAAGTTTTTATTATTAATTAACAAAGGTGGTCAACACAGATTCTGAGTTACCTTGCCTTATGAAAAAAAATATAGTGAAATATTTTTGCTATTATGCAATACAATGCAAAATGCGAACTGGGTGCTTTATTTATTTTGATAATAAAATCTAAATGCTAAACTGTCACTACCAGTTAAGCAGCAAAACTATGAAAAGCTTTCACCAAAAGTACTCAAAAGAAAAAAAAAGGAAATCTATATGCTATACCCTTTATGTAATAATGACTTTTATTAACTATATATAACAGTGTTATATACCCCAAAACCTCAAATAAAAGTCACTCAATAACCAGCCAAAAACTGTGATTTTCTCTCAATTAAACGTGGGCACCAAAACTGTTTACTTTTATTACAAAAACTATGTACTTTATTTAAAAAAATTACAATAACTGTGAAGTTTTATTTTAAAAAATGTTGGGCTTAAAAAACATGGCACAATGCCCTTTTGTTTAAAAAATTACGTTGGGCGCCAAAATCTATGGCAGCAAAATTTTCACTTACCGGATATTTATTTAATGATCAATAAAGTATACTGAATTTCGAATTCATCAAGGCGTTGGAGACCCTAAGAGTTGGAACAAGCTGGGGAGAATAATAGTAGAGGCCGACAGCAACAGTGGAGAAGGGCTGGGTTAAGATCTAAATATTTTGCGCCACGTAATTAATTATTACTCTACTTTATCAAATAAATTAATGAAGTACTAGGCCGATAATAATTACGAATTATCGCCCAGTGTTGCACAACTCTAGCGATTCCAAGCAACGAAAAAACCAAAATATTATCTTATACCAATGAGCTTACCTTCACAGAATACCAAATAATTAATTAAGATATGAGGGTCTCACTTGTAGGTAGGTAGCAGCAGTAAAACGCAAAATTTTGTTTGAAATCATATACTAATATCAAATAAGTTGTTCTTTTTGTTTTTTTTTTCAAAAGTTATTTCAAGTACAATAATAGTATATGTAGGTATGGTCCAAACGCGGGCCAACAGCGATACAGCTATAATATGTACTAAGCTTCTAATCTTAATTATTAAAATTACCTGCAGCTTAAGAGAAATCGATATTGTACACAAGAAAATGAATAATAAAAAAAATATAAATATGACAATGGTCAACAGTATGCAGGAATATATAAAAATATAGTACCACGGTCGATATTATGACGCCATAAATCGTGAGTGCAAAATCAAATACAAGTCAGTGAAATACATCAAAAATTATAAATAGAATCAAAACAAGTTATTAAAGGCCACTCGATAAGCCAGTCAGCTCAATAATAAGGTAAAAAGTTTAGTTTAAAATTAGTAAATAGATTTTGATTTTTAGTGAGAAAAATTAATTTAAATTTGAATTTGTAAATATGAAGAACAAATGAATAAATTGGCTAATTGACTGTATCGAGGAATTTAGCTTGCAAAAGATATAATAGTTGAAATTTTAATTATTTGCTACGGTTACTTATCTGGACGTCCTCCAATAGCTGTGGCCGTTAGCTGTTCAGACCTTCAGGCGAAGAAATGTCACCAGGACTCAGGCGTATACAGGTGGGAGCAGCACCAGCTCCGATGCTGAAAGTGAGTCTCTTGCCTGGTCAGGCAAGTTGGCAATCCCAATAACTGATCCAAAGAAAAATCCAATTACAGGACTTGATCGTCGTCGTGACGGAAATCCCTTGGAATAATATCCAAACCAAAAAAAAACCCTAAAGAGAAAACATCCCTTAGCAAACATTAAACCATATCCAAATATAGCCCAAAATGTAAACAAAAATTAAATAAAATATGCAAATAAAATAATATTACCTCCTTCTGAGGGTTTTCTAACCAAAATGGAGTCTGGGTCTAGCAGTTGCCTAATGCTAAAAACGGAATCAACGAGTGGTTGTCGATGGTCTGGACAAGTGCAGTGGGCTTCTTACGAAGTCTTGACTCTAAATTTAAAGAAATAAAATGTCAACCCAGACCGAAGATGTTCAACAAAATGGCGTATGGTCATGGAAATGGCCACTAAGAACCATACACGGGCATTATCATATTATTAAATAATCAAATATACAAAAACTCACCGGAATCTGCTATTCCAGGTGCCAATATGGCAAGTCAGCAGGAGGATATCCTCTAAAGATGGTGGAACGAGGATTTTAGAGTGTGGCGGCCATTTTCACAATTCTCCCTCGTGGGTGCGAACTTCCTCTGTCCAAAAAAAACCCCAAAGTGCCCGAATAACAACTTTAGAACTTTCAAATCTAAACAGGAACTATTTCGCAAAAGATGCTCATCAATAAATCTCGTAAATACGATCAAGCCAGGCTCTACTTGAAAATTATGATGAAGACATCAGAAAATGGACCGCGCACCACACTGCTGACTTGAGACTCACCAAGCAGGAACAAATTTTTGGAGCAACAGGTCCAAAATGTCTCGCCATGTTGCCACGATTCCACTCATAAAATCCTAGTTAAGACTTCAATTCTTTATCAATAAGCAACCAGTCATACTTAACACCAAAGGCACAGCAAATATCCGTCAATTAAATATCCAAAGGTCAAATCCGAGAAATAGAAACAATATATAAAATTCATTGTTTCAGAGCCACAGTCAGGTAAAATGTCACATCCGATATAAAAATTCTGCAGTCACGGGATCGGAAACTTATTCATGATCCGGCAACTACGGTCACAGATTGCTGTCGTAACCACAGGAACCGGTCGATAAAACTAGAAATGACTAGAAATACGTCGGCATCACGGAGGGCAATATTACCGGAAAACTTATCATAAAAAATCACTCACAAAACTATACTTGGGCATTCCAAAAGAACCCCAAATTACACCATTGTAAGCCCTCGAAAATAATAACAAAATCTAGACCTGCCATAATGCAACCGACTCATCTGAATAATTCTTTCCCAAAATTGACAATGTAGCGCCCTCTTTTGTAGGAACCTACGATACGACCAAATGCGCCTTATAGAATACTGCGATGTGTGCAGGAGACCGAGGAAACTGCCCCGACCGTCCACTTCCACCGCGGTACCTTTCCAAAATTAACGACAGAAAAATCGATAATCGAACCGTAAGCCAGGCTATTGATAAACGAGACCTGGAGATGTCGTGACACATCGATCAGTTGCGCGGACCTATACAGTGTAATTCTAATATACTTGTTTTATTTCAGTTCGCACTAACTGAATCCAAAATTCTGTTCTCTAAAAATCGAAACGGCAGAATCGCACAAGAATAATCATTAACATATTAAATCCATAGTGCATTAAAAGAAGTTTTCGTAGTTTTAAAAGACAAACGTGATAGGAAAGCAAAATTGTAAATTCAAAAATGATTAATATTTAGTAGTATTATTATCTAAAAATTTGTTTATTATATAATTATTTAAATAGTTTAATATTATTATTAGCATGCTATAAGTCCGAAATTATCACGTTACAAGACGGAACAACACCGTAAATAAATATAACACAAAACAAGTTAACTGCAAAGGAACTCACCGGTTGCAGCGAAATCCGCGAAAATAAAAGTAAACAACCACCGCAAACTGAATAACACGTGGGTGTAGTGTACTGCGCCTGAAATTCACCGAGAGCGTTGTGTGGCGCTGGGCTCGACGTCATCGGATAGTCGTTGTCATGGCAACATAATGGGAAAATAGTAAACTAGACATAGCACCTCCAGCAAAGTCAAAGCGGATTGCGCCACTGTTATAGTTGTTATAATAAAGTTCGATTGTAAGTTTTAAAAAGACATGCCGCCAACGGTCAAGTAAAATATTTATTCGAGATGTACAGTTTATCTTTTACCAATTAGGTGAATAAATGAATGTAAAAACTAAAATTTTAAGAGATATATAATAAATATAGTTAGATGTTTGCTTGTTTATTTTTTCTGGTGAAATAGCACTTTACCTACTTCACCTGAATAGCCGCCACTGGGACGTTCGCTAAGTGAGTACGCGGCTTTAGAAGACGTAATAACCAGCAATTTGTTACATATGTACACACGAACGTTGGTTTAGTCTCCAATGTCATCTAGATGTATTTTAAAGCAGTCCATTAGAGTCATAATCCACTTTAAGAACTATAATATAGAAAATTAATTTTTAATGTATTATTATCTTTCAGTGAACTTTATATTTACGTTAAATTTAAAAAGCAAACGGACGATCTTACCTAATAAATAAAAATCAGAACTGAGATGAGCATAAAACAACTTCTATTAAGAATTTTTTTTCGAAAAAGGAGTTCATAAATAAACATAGCATCCTTTAAGAAAGGCGGATTTATTTAACACCGTTCCAGTTCAAAACTACAAAGTACTTTGGTCTCGTTCCAAACGCTTTTGAAATGGGAATGAGAATTTGGAGTTAAATAAACATTCCTTTGACTTGTTTTCGCGGTGCTGCAATCCTTTGCACAATAATTAGTAACTGAAGAAGCAGCTGTGAAATATACAGCCAAAGAATTTCTTTTCATTTCGATAAGCTATGCAAACGAGGGTCATCGGATATAAGGTTACAAAAAGTTCGTTAATTTTTTTCCTGCTGCTTTAATTTCCGCGTTTAGAATTTGTAGCACCGATTTATAGGTAATATTCTAGGTCAATATTCATTAATTGGCACACATAACCGTAGTTATGTTTTATACATTTTACGGGATACGTGATATGTATAGTACGTTAGAAATAACGAAATAAATATTTTTTGATTTGGTTTATTTTTGTATTCTCTAGTGGTTTACATTAGATAATGATATACAGTGTGACCAGTAAATTCCCCCAGTTTTTTCATCATATGAAAGTTTTTGTTTGAAAAATAATGCAAAATAACAATAAAAAAGTCACGTGATTTATATCAAATATTACATTTTTCTCTACAAATGGCAAAAAACTACCTTTTTCTTCAAAATTTTGAAAGATACTAAAAGGAAACGTTGTTAATTTTTGATTTTTTACCTATAGACCAAATTTCAAAGCTATCGGTTGAGTTCAAATTTTTCCCATTTTTTTTTTATTTTATACTTTTTTGCTTTGCCGAATAAAAACAATTCTAAATTAAATTAAGTTTATAAATCAATGCCTAAATGCATTTTCGTAATCAATATTTTTATTTTAAACGGCGTTTTATTGATAAAAATATAAATGGATCCAAAAAAATGCGTCCAACTTGGAAAATGTATCCAGTCTCCACAATTTAATGTAAAATATTTGTAAATTGGGTTATTTATTAAGAACAGCAGACTTTGGTAAATGTTGAGAATCTTTCATTCTTGACCATGAGAATGGATTGTAGGCTTGGCTGGAGGGCACAGATCGGTTCTCTGGTTACAGACATGAATAGTTATAGGGCAATATTTCAACTGAAGTGTCAAGAAAGCTGCAAGTCTATTTTTAAACAGGATAAAATTCTAACAATATATGTTCATGGTGTGTATGACTGTGTGATATTCATTCTTGACAATCCTTCCCTCTTTCAGAATTTGGAGGCTTCGCACACATATAAGACTAGAAACAAACACGATCTAAGAACTGATAAAGCAGAAATTTACATACATTCAAAAAAATATCACCCATTTTATTTTAAAAAATTAGAATAGTTTGCCGAAGAATCCATGGCAATAAAAACCAAACTTTTATGGTTTTTAAAAACTAGACTATATTACAGTTTTGAGGAGTATTTGTGAGACACTCAACTAGGGAAAATTGTAGAGATTGATTAAATTCAATTGATTAAATTCTTCATCCAATGATTCTATGAATAATAGTGCATTGGTAGTTGAATTTGAGTTTGTATATATTCGGTTAACTGAGTGACAAAGCAAAAGTTGCAAAACATTTTTTTTTATAAATTTTTCTAATTTTTTTTCAACTTAATGCTTTTTTACCTAGCTGACCGAATGTATGAAAACTTGAAATACACTAATAGCACACTATTATTAATAAAATCAAGAAGATAATCAATTGTTTTCATAGGCTACTTTATAATTTAAACTTTATTTGGTTTTAATTTAATTAAACTATTCTAGTACGATATAGAAATATAAAGAAGGGATTTTATCAGCACTCAGTAAATAAATATGTATAAGCTTAATAAAATAACCCAATTTAAAAATATTTTGCATTAAATTGTGGAAATTTGATAAACTTGGCATTAAGTTGGACGCATTTTTTAATCGATTTATATTTTCATCAACAATGCCGTTTAAAATAATAAAATTTAATTTAGTAGAAGAACTTAACAAAAATAAATGGTATAATTCAGGTGTGCTTACATTCGATAAAGTGAACAAGGATCAAATTAAAAAAGAAAAAAAAAATTTAAGTCAACCGATACCGCTGAAATTTGGCAACTTTTTCTTTTACCATTTTTAAAAAATTTGAGAAAAAAGGTAGTTTTTTTTAAATGTCAAATTTTACATGCAAGACAAATCACGTGACTTTTTTAATTGTCATTTTGCATTATTTTTCAAGTAAAAACTCTTTGCCAATTCAAATTTTGCTTCAGCCAATTATTTAAAAAAAAACCTATATGATTCGGACTTTACTGGTCATACTGTATATTTCACTCTAGAGGGTTAAAACAGTATTGATATATTATCTGCATGTTATATCGACACTGTCTATCCATATTTAAGCTTGCGCTGCTATCCAAGATTTCAAATTTTTTTCGGATGTGTGTATTTTCAATGGTATTCATTCCCATTTTTGTTTTCAAGGTTTTATGAACTGCTGCCCCCTCAAGTAATCTGACAAAAACATTCCTGTATGAGGCAGATTTTTGGGTTAATATATTTTTAAAGATATTGGAAATTCCCACTTTCTCTGGTAGACTCATAGCCTAAACAATTTTGAAAAAGGTTTGAGTTTCGTAAAGAGAAGATTTTGAAATTTCTTCTGCTGCAATTTTTTTGATACTGGAGAGTTGGTTATTTGAAAATTATGGAAATCCTTGGTCATAGAAAGTTCCTTGCTCTGTTGCAACAGATTGATTAAGGGTAAGCATCACCCATGTTTCATTCTCATGACAAATTTAGTTGAAAAGCTAATTCAGACAAAATGTTCTAGAAATTGTATTAGTTCAGAATGGTTAAACACAATCTTTTTAATTAGAGATTATCAAGTCTGCTCTGAAAGTTAAAAGAACTTGAAGTATGC
This sequence comes from Kuschelorhynchus macadamiae, assembly GCA_030620095.1. Lineage (NCBI taxonomy): Eukaryota > Metazoa > Arthropoda > Insecta > Coleoptera > Curculionidae > Kuschelorhynchus > Kuschelorhynchus macadamiae. The sequence goes on along the minus strand of JAUTXW010000537.1, from coordinate 20,028 downwards.
AACTTGATTAAAAATTTATTTATTTATTAAATCGATTTATACATTAACGCTACGGCTGGCTGTTACTCCATCTGAGACTACTCCCCCGTGATTCCTTTTACCTTCCTTTTCCCTAAACCCTTATTTTCCTGGAGTGAGAAGAAGACAGTGACAGCAGAGCCTTTCGGTAAGTCCATTCATAAAAACAGTCCACATTTATTTAAAAACTGAGCTAAGCGAAAACAGTTACCTAACAATATCTTGATGATACACAAGATATAAGTCACTTCCGGTTGAGTTTTTGAAGCTTGCCTACATCATTGAACTGTATCAATGGGTCTTTAGTAACAAATTATAAAATATAGTTACTCCCTTCTCTAGCTACAGTCCGAGGCAGCCTAGTTAAAAGACGACTAAATTAAAACGACTCCCTATGTTAGCGAGACTTATATCACCTGATACATTTTTTGGTCATAGAAAGCTGGTTTTTCTGATTTAGTGGTATAGGGTACTATATGGTTTAGAATTATGTCCAAAAATTTAAATTAAGTGTTCCTTTTTTTTTATTATTAGAATTTTTAAAGTTGTTATAAAATTGAAAAAAAATTGTCCTTTACCCGAAACTTCCCTCGTTATGAATCTTTTCGTTTACTAGGACTAGTGCTGTGGGATTCTATTTAGTTCCACATATAGTCATTTAGTAACACATGTATAAATTTTTTTTGTTTCACCTTTAGAGACGTAATTAAGCATTCAGGAGACAACTTCCGTTTGAGTTCCTATACGAATTGGTTCTTACCCAATTACCCTGAAATTCACTGAGAAGGAATCCTTTCTCTTGTTTAGAACAGTGACAGATAATAGAATTAATTTAGTAACTGCTTAATTAATATATGCGAAACTAAACAGAACCATACTTCCATTGTCTGTGTGTCTGTCTATACATGCTAATTCTTGAAACTACTGTAAGGATTTTTATTCAGTTTTCACCAATATACAGACTGATTCAGTAGGAAGGTTTAGCTATATAATTTATGAATAATTTGTACAAATTGGACAAACTTGTGATGATTTTTCTAGATTAAGTCGAAAAAAATTGTGTCTCCTGAGAGCTTTGATGGCGTGTGCTGCGTAAATAGCTCTAAAGGTCCGCGGCACTATACTCTATCTATTAATATTAACTCGCAATATAAAATAAACAGTATTTTAGTTTTTAGAAGTGTGTCTTCTGCGCGTCCCCGACTGAGACGGTATGCTCGAACTCGATGTGCTCCGGCGGCAGTAGTTCAGTGTTAAAGAAATTAATATCGAAATAGAGGTAATGAGACTTCTTAAAATTGATAACAATTCCACCAATGTTTGTTGTAAAAATGAATTCGAAAGCATGGCTACAATACGTGATAATTAGTTTTTACCTGCAAAATGGACGTATACAGTAGCGCGCAGATCAGTTACCCTGGCCCTGCCCCCAGTTTTTATTTTTTGCCACGAAGCTAGTACATATTCGTTAGACTTAGCGCAACCTGGAACATTTTTTATGAGAGCCAGCACAGCTACAGGAAAAGGATACGTCATCTTTGATGCGGTGCTATTTAGAAATTAAATTTATAAATAGACATTGTAACAGTTTAGCAAATTTGATTAAGGAGAGTTAAAATATAACGTGTAAAAATGTTCTAAATCATCAAAAATCATTTGGTTTAAATGTACAATACGTTAACTAGCTATTGAAGAAACAGACCAAAAAATATTAAAACCAATAATGTACCCCTATCAATTCTTCCCAGGGGCGTGCGGTGAAATTTTAAGAAATGGAGGCAATTTTTAGAAACTTCGTCGTCGATGCTCCGACATATTTTGGAGAAATTTATTTTCAATAGACAACAGCGATGTATGCTAAAGTCTCTCCTGCCCCGTTGAATTTGTCACGAAATTTTTTATACGTTTAAGTGTTGAAAAATTGCGTTCTACTGATGAACTTGTGGCAGGCATTGTCAATACTAATTCACACAATTTCGACACTTCGGTGTAGGCATCTTCCAGCTCCTTGTCTTTTAAAAATTGCATTAGTTCCTTAGCGTTATTTTTTGCGCTGTCATCAGTTTCGTAAATCACTTTTAGTTCAGATCGCAGTAACACTCGTTCGAAGAACTGGCCATAAGAAGAAATGCATCACAATTGCAGAGCTCGAGGAATTTAAAATCATTTAAACCGTTAAATCTATAGTTTATTTGTTGCTGAATTTGATCAATTATTTCATAAAAGAGGTGTCTGTATGATGTTTGAACATCTCCGACCTTGTCTGTTCGAAGACGCTTCGCTTGTGGCTCTACACTTAACGTCATCGTTTTCTCCCAAAATAGGTCAAAGTCATCTCTTTGTTGGCTTAACATGGACTTAAAATTATTCACTTTTTTAAGCAAAAAGTAATATCATTTGTTTTAGTTTGTAATATATTAAAAACATTGTCCGAGAATGGAAATATTTCTGAAAATAAGTTCAACAAATAATTAAAATTAAAATCTCGTTTTAAACAGTCCAAAAACCACCTCGAACTATTTATTGCCACGTCCCACGTTTCATTATTTTCTATTATATTCTCAAATAGTTCAATCAGTGATTCACGATTTTCAGATACTGTTAACACAAGTCTTACGTTATAGTTCCACCTAGTAGCTACTTTGGGCAATCTGTTGTGGACAATGGAGTCCAAAGCTTGTGTACGTTTTGTTGACTTCGGACACATTCTTAAAACCTAAAAATCGCTCTTGAATACTTCCGTCTGTTTTAACATAGCGTATTACTATAGATAATTGGCTAAAATTAGTGATATCAGTTGTTTCGTCCAGAACAATAACTCCAATCTCCTGCTTAATTCTTTTTAGAATAATGGTTGCAAGAGCGGAAATTAAATCATTCTGGATTCGATTCGAGGTTCCGCGAAAAACGCTAGACTGCTCTAAATGATTTTTTAAGCAATCATCATATTTAGCCACAAAACTAAATAAATCTTGAAAATTTCCTCTATTTGAAGAAATCCTTGTTTCGTCATGACCTCTAAATCCCAATTCGTGCTGTCCGAGAAAACAAACATCGATAAGTCTTCTTAATATTTGCCTATTTTTATCGACTAGTTCATTGTGTTGGCGGTGACTAATTTCCAACTGTTTATTAAGATGGTGTTCAGTTCTGGTTTTGCTGAAGACTTTTTCTTTTATGACGGCCTGCAAATGCACTTTGGACACAATGTGTCTTTTTACAGCTTTATAGAAAGTGTTTAAATCAGAAAAACCAGTTGTATTCCAGAGACCTTTTTCATTTTCAAAAAGTAAATATGGCCAACAAAATGTTAGCCATTTAAATTGTTCGTATTGTTTTTCTGGATGAAAATGTCTAATACAGTTTTTCATTTTTGTGGTTAAATTTTTCATAGGCGGTTTTGCCCTTCCTTTGGAAATTATTTGAAACTTATCAGCGAAGTTTAATGTTGAAAATCCCTTTATTATTAAGACAGACACCACACATTCACACACTTTTCTTACTAAATTCTCCAACATTTTCAAGGTTATTACCGTCAGCCGAAGTTGGCGGTATTTGCATATCCACGTCCGTATTATTGTCTTCCATATCGCACCATGCACGACGCGGCGTACGTATCACACAACACACGGATAGCCGTTCAAACAAAGAACCTGCTCCAACGATAGCTTCCGCCCCCACTTAAAGCACGCGACTGAAATGCAAAAATCGCAAACAGCCGGTGGAAAGTTCAATAACCTCTGGCTCGATCCACAGGAAATCAAGCATACAGGATTTGGCTGCAGAGAAGCTCGCGGCCCGCATAGATTCTATTCGATTTCTATTGTGGCTCGGTCGGACTCAAGGCCGCATTTATTTAGGGCTTGAAAATTAAGATAATATTTTAGCACTTTTAATATAAACTAAATTAATGGTTTCCTATTTCAAAAATTACATTTTAGAAGATGTTTTGTAATTTTTTTTGGGGAAGCACTGCTTCCCTTGCTTCCATGGACTGCAAGCCCTTGATTCTTCCACAAAATTTAAAATCAATCTATTAAGTAGTTTTTTTTTGGTTGCATTTCTTAATATTTTAGTAAGCAGCCATCTTGGATTCGCGCAAAAAATTTTACTAGTTCATTCTACATAATATTTGATTTCTGTGCCACATTTGACGTAAATTAAATTAGATAAGTAGTTTTTTAGTAAAATATATATTTTTTAATACTTAACTAGGTTGCCATTTTGTTTCGCCAAATTACATTTTTACAAAAATGTTCCAGGTCAACCCCATCAATCCTTTATTTTTGATCGAAATTTGAAGTCAATCGGGTAAGTAATTTTTTAGCTATACCGTCAAAAGACAGACCGACAGACTGAAGGAATCAAGAAAACATGATTTTTGGCATCTAGAGGCCCTGAAACCTAAATTTCAATATCTAATGTATTAAACTTTAGCACCCTCTAGCTCCACAATTTTTATTAAAAAATGATTATTCCCCCACAGATTTTTTATTGTTATTTATTATTAATTAATTTAGAGCAGATACTGATATTTTAAAATTTACATTTTTTTTTGAAAAGATGGACTCATTGTAATTTTACTCCCTGAATGCTGCATAAATAGTGATTTTGAAGGCTAGTTAGATTTTAAAAAAAAGTGTCGCCGTTTTCTCTATTCTTTAAATTGGAAAACAAATGCTTTGAATATTATAACAACTTAATTAAGAACACTTATTTTCTTTTAATTTTACACCACTTACATACTGCCGAAAATCACATGCACAGCCACGGCGAATCAAGTTTTTACAAACCACACGATAAACTAATGCTCATCATACGTTTTCTGTTTCTCTTACGCATTGATAGTGATATAAATAATATCTTATTGTTCTTTTGTCTAAACTACCTACACAAGAATACCACTATAGCATTAGTGTCCGAATAAGTAAGTACATATAAATAAAATAGTTTTTTTGCTTAACAACGTAAGTTTTTGTCCGTTTATAGTAGCAACAACAATTTGTGAGGCAAGTAAAATGTATCCCGTGTTACAGGGTTGAACGTTTTGACGTAAAGGTCATTTAATGATTACATTTTTTTTTAAATAATGCAATATTTTAAACTAGAACTTTAATTATTGCATTAATAGCGATGTAATTAATAGTTTTGGATAATAAAATGAATAAAATATTTAGTACTTTTCTAAAATATATGGTTTAACTCCACGGTTATATAGATTTTTATGCCTTAAGTGACCCGTACTTGTCAGCATTAAAATATTTCATTTCGGTTCTAATATATTTTACATTCCTTAACATAGGAAAAATTAAGAGGAATGTTCTGTTAAAAGCATTATACCCATGTTTTGCCGGAACTTAATTTATAATAAATCGTTTTCTAAATAAAAGAGAAAGATATAAGAATGAATATAGGTGCTTATTAGGCTATATTTTTAAGTTGTTTGTCAAGCTGAAAATCTCTTAACTAGTCTATCTGCTCATGAGCAAATAAGAATTTATGACAAAACATCTATTCGATTTTTATATTTAACATTATTAAGATTGGGAGAAATAAATATTTTTCATCTGCTCACCTTTTTACCTATTATCATTTTTAATTCCAGATCGAACAAACATACATACACACATTCATGTACATACTATATCTATTCAAATAAAACCACTACGTATATTCCAGTATACCATATTTTATTTTGTTTTTATTTTTCTTTGTTTAATTTATTATTCCTAATTTAATTGTTTTTTGCACGCCATTTTGTTTTATTACATTGGATTCGTACCAATATTTCACCAGTTCTACCTAGGCCACACTTGATTTTGGGCATGATTTAAAATAAATTCAATAAGCAGTTTTTACACTGATTTAAAAAAAATTATTAGACCACCATTTTGTTCCGTCATGTTGAATTTGTACTAAAATTTTAATAGTTTGTCTCTAGATCACACTGATTTTTTAAATTATTTTATTAGGCCGCCATTTTGTTTTATCGCCTTGGATTCATTCATTTTTAACACTTGATTTTTGTGCAAAATTTAAACTAAATTGGATAATTAGTTTTTTAGTAATAATTTTTTTAACATTTCTCTGGACTGCCATTTAGTTCCGCCAAATTGAATTTTTACCAAAATATTACCACGTCATCTCTATAGGACCCCTAATTTTCGACCAAAAGTTGAAGTCAATAGGGTAAGTAGTTTTTAGCTATGCCGCGAACTAAGAGACAGACAGACCGAGGGAATTGAGTAAACAGTTTTTTTGGCGTTTGAGAACACTAAAATGTGAAAATCTGTAAAATCCTGGGAGTGTCATTTTTTCACTATTACAAACATTTTATTTGGCCGCCATTTTGAATTCGGACCGTAGTTTTGCCAGTCCATCTCTATATCACACTTAATTCTTGTACAAAATTTGAAATCAATCTATTAAGTAATTCTTTCACGCTGATATCTTAAATATCTTATGAAGCTGCCATTTTGTTTGTCCACCTTGAATTCGAACCTAACTTTTACCAGTTCTATATAATACCTGGTTTTGTGCAAAATTTAAGGTAAATTTAATAAGCAGTTTTTAGTAATAATTTTATTAACACTTCACTGGGCCGCCATTTTGTTCCGCCATATTAGATTTCTCCCAAATTGTTACAAGGTCATTCCCAAATGACCCTTAATTTTTCAACAAAATTTTCTCCGCCAAATGCTCAGACCCATATTTCCGAAAACGCTAATGTTTGGTATTGGTTTTGATTATGGTAGCCTGCGCTAAGTAAGACACCTTTGAATAAAACTGGAATTGGGTAAATTTTTTCTAGGCGCTAGCGTATCTGCCCACCCCCTTCCCTCAAATATATGACAACATCTGTTTCCCGTAGGCGTGCTAGCTCCTATAAAAGATGTGCTAACGTCTAACGAATATGGACTAACTTTTTGGAAAAAAATAATAACTGAGGGGGCAGGGTAACTGAGATAGCTTGCGCTCACAGTGCGGCATTTGAAGCATTCCCCGCGTAATCTATTTTCATTCAAATTAGAAGTTTATTTCTTTTCTCCACATACACAAAAGGCGATGCTCTTTGTAGCGAGAGGAAAGATCGTAAATTTTTCTTTGATTTTATGTATAAATCTGTCGACAAAAAAATCAAGGAGAATTGCTTCTTAAAGAAAAAGTCTGATTTTGACACTCCTAAAAAATATTTAAAATATTCCAAATATGGAATATTTCGAAGCGAAATAGATATTTCAAGCTTTCAAAAAATACTAAATATAAAAAGATATCATGACTTCTGAGGTTTTTATTTACAGTTTTGAAATTTGAGATAAATCCATCAAAATACTAAAATACAGGATATTCAAAGATGTTGATTATTTAACACGTATACAAATCGACGCGCAACGGTGCAATACTATTATTTCAGGTCTTCTAAGGAATACAACACCATGCAGATATTAGCGAAAAAAATAATTTTGCAATTTTTTTTAAGTCGAAGGCCTAGCAATTTAAACTCTAGCTCAAATGAGTTCTCAAATAGCTACAATTTTAAAAATACGGCCTGCTTCATAATTTTCTTAAGATTTTGATCCTTTAGATACCAAACTATAAGGAAAGCTATAATTTGGCTTTTGTCTATATCGATGAGTTGAAAGATAAAAAAATTAATGCAGACAATATAAAATAACCACGGTGTACTTTTTCATTTTTATACCCTACAAAGATGTACGCAATATAAATTTGTATATGGATACCAGCAGTAAAATTTGTCAGCATAGTCAGTCAGAACTCAAATAGAATAGATAAAATCAATATTCAACATAAATGTTTTTCGCAAGAATGTTTTCCTTCTTATACTCTTCTTTTAAAAATACAAATAGTTATTCTTAAATCCTTCTTTGATATCACTCAACCGTTTTAGATCGGGATTCAAGATTTCACCCATGTCAAGTTTCACTTTCATGACTCAAATAATTTACATGTTAGCAGAAGGGAAGGGAAGGAAGGGAGCATTTTACAATAAAAAAAACATGTATCATCAGTATTTAAAATTTAAGACTCACCATAGAACGTAAAATTATCAAATAAATAATACCACTAGATTACACATATTTTGACGTATACTGGAACATTTATTTTACATTTCGAAATTATTAAGACTTTCACTGTATTAAAATCAGACAAATACTACGACTTTTTTTAACTGAGGTTCGATTTTAAATATTTTAGCTTGTTCATAGTTGAATGTATGATTTTTGGATGGTGGTTTGTAACTTTTTAGTCTGTTTTCCAAATATTGGCTTGTTTGTCCAATAGCCAACCAAAAGAATACAAGAATTTTCTTATTGAGATGTAAATCGTTTTCTTATTGAGATGTAAATCAGAAAACTTAAAACCAACTTTCCTTAATTTCAAAATTTCTCATATAACATTCGAAAATGTAAACATTGAACGTAAATATAACCAGTTGGTCTTACCAAAATTTTTTTTTAAGTACGTTAAGTTTATTAATTACGGAAACAACTTTAAACATAACAAAATTACAGGACAGACTCAGGCATCTTGAACATCTTATGCAAAACATATCAAATAATATTTTCAATAAATTTAAAATGTGTAATATACAAAAAACCGAAAAATTTTTTCAAGAAATTGAACAAAACAATTAAAATAAACTCCTTTTAAACAAAACACAAAGTTAATGTGAGTAGAAAACCTAACAGATCAAAACATGCCCAATTAGGACCGAATTTTGCAACGGAAATAAATCATGATAAACTTTTGCCTACTACTGACATATTATGTAATATTGAAAACGGTATAAATCATTTGAGAGCTGGAGAAAAAGATGAAATCAAAATGAAACTAATAAAAATAAAAAGACACAATAAACTTAACAAAAACTCAAAGATTTCTAAAAAACAATCCTTCTATAAAAATTCTAAAGGCTGATAAAACAATTAAAACTGTATTGATGCATTCTGCCGACTACAATACAAAATGAATGAAATACTAAACGATGCAAAAACATTAAAAAAATTAAACAAGATCCCACTAACTAGTATCAAAAAAGAAACAACGAATTAATTGACTCTTGCGAAAAAATCTTTTTATATCATCACATTGCTAAATAGCTAAAAATTCGTAAAGACGTTCCCCCCCAAAATATATGGATTACCAAAGATGCATAAAGAAAATATCCCATTACGGCCAATTGTCTCATGTATTCAATCTCCATTTACATCACTATCAAAGTATTTAAAAGAAATACTGAAAAATGTTGTATATAAAAATAATTACTATATAAAGGATTCCTATCATTTTAAAGAAAAATTAAAAAATTTAGAAGTTTTCAGAACATTACCAACTAGTATTGCTTGACGTTATATCCCTGTATACTAACATTCCAATCACATTGGCTACCAAAATAATTAAAAAGAAATGGTCTGAAATAAAAAAATACACAGATATACCCCAAAATGAATTCCTAAAAGCAGTAAAATTAACATTAAATTATTCGTATTTTGTATACGTAGATCAGCTATATAAACAAATAGAAGGTTGTGCTATGGGAGCATCGATATCGAGCTTGGTTGCCCAAATAGTAATGGAGGATCTAGAAGAAAGTGTTCTAAATAATGTGGAATTTAATATACCTTTCTTTTATCGTTATGTCGACGATTTCAGCCAACACCGAATCAATTTTTTGGACCTAACTTTGCATCATATAGGAAATAAAATTAAAAAAGAAAAAAACAGCAAAACAAGCTTGGTCCCCTCGATGTTTAAATTTTACCTCTTGTCACTCAATATCTCAAAAAAAATCTGCAATTATTGGTCTGGCAGATCGAGCAATTAAACTTTCTGATCCTGAATTCAGATAAAAGGTCATTAGAAAAGCTACAGTATTGCAACGAAACGAATACCACTCATACTTAATTAATAAATTATTCAAAAAGAGAATTCACAAATATTACAATTCTGAAAACTCTAATATTAAATCAAATTGTCCGAAATCAAAATATATTTCTTTGCCTTTCGTAAATGGTTTATCTCAACAATTTCAAAAACTTTTTATAAAATATAACATCGTGACAAGCCGCAATGGATATAACTTGCTGGCAAAAAATTTCAGTAACTTAAAAACAAAAACGCCAATTAATAAAAAACCAATATAGTTTATCAGATTCCTTGCAAAAATTGCAGCGGTGTCTGTATTGGACAAACAAGCCAATATTTGGAAAACAGACTAAAGTCACAAATGCGTCAAAAAAAACTCCACCGCATTAACAAACCACGAAATATACAAAAATCATGCATTCAACTATGAACAAGCTAAAATATAAAAAACCGAACCTCAGTTAAAAAAAAGGGAATTTATTGAAATGACTGAAATTCATAAAAACAAGGATGCAATAAACGAAAAAAAATATATTAACAACCTAAATAAAAAAAAAAAATATATATATATATATATATATATATATATATATATATATATATATATATATATATATATATATATATATATATATAGTTAGTATTTGTTTCTTGGGATATGATCCTCCAATTAAAAGTTAAACAACTATTTTCACGTATTCATATCTCGTTTTAATAACTTTCGGCTATAACTTGAGCCTTTATCAAATTAGTAGAAAATTTGGGAAAACAGATTAAAACTACACCGATCAGACTGAACATTTACTTCAATATCTGACCATTATCATTGTATATAGATATATATTCCTTTTATTCAAAACACAGTTATCAAAAACACTCGTAACTGAGGTAACCTAAAACTGTCACTATCTACTTGTTTACACTTTGAAATCTCGAAACTAAAGTGAATCAAATTATGGCCTCGCGGCGCGCTTATGTAGCCTTTAGAAAAGGATAGAATGATCTAGAAAATTCTAGAATAATCTAAATACTACAGGATGAGAAGAATTAAGCCTAACAGAACATTCGAGAACGGTTTTTGACATTATCATAGTCGTTACATGGATAAAAGTTAAGGTAAGTCTACTTCAATAAAATGACAAGTAATAAATAAATTCATCTAAATCTTAACAAAACTATAACTAGGGTCAAATTCGCAACATTGCCCCCTTCCCAGAGTTGATCATCCCGATCAAACATCTTCGGTATCTTGGTAAGGGGCTAGTCGATGTAGATGCACCACTTTCATTTTTGCATGAGGGCTATTCTGAATCCGGTATACCAAGTCATTTAGTCGGGTCACGACACGATACGGACCTTCCCATGATTTCTGCAATTTCGGCGAGCGTCCTTTCGCGTTCTTTTTGGATTGTGTAACCAAACTTTTTCACCGACCGTAAATCCAGTGTGATAGGCTCGTAAATCATAACGTGACTTCATTCTATGGCTTTCTGTCTGTAATTTATAGCGGACCTCTTCATGGATTTCGCTGAGGCGTTTACTAACCTGGCTGGCATAATCCGTAGTAGTTATCTTATTGTCAGGAGGTCGTCCAGTCAAGAGGTCGACTGGAAGCTGTAAATCAGTTCCAAATAATACACTGGCAGGTGTTTTTCCAGTGGAGTCATGAATTGCAGAGCGATAGGCCAGTAAAAATGGTTGAATACATTTATTCCAGTCACTTTGTTGTCCATTAACTGGATTTTCAGGTAGTTCTCCAAAGTTCTATTAAATCTTTCAACCATTCCATCTGACTGCCGATGAAGAGGTGTTGTTCTTGTCTTATGAATTCCTAATAGGCTGCACAGGCTTTTGAATACATCGGATTCAAAGTTTTTGACTTGGTCGAAGTCCCTTGAAATTCCATATCGGCAAATCCATTCATGAAATAGTACGCCGGCGATAGTGATGGCTTTTTGATTGGGTATTGCATAGACTTCTGGCCATTTGCTGAAGTAACATTCGCTACTAACACCAAGCGATTCCCGGACTTACTAACTGGAAATAGTCCTGCTACATCTATGGCAATTCGTTCGAAGGGTGCTCCCACGTTGTACTGCTTCATTTTGCCGCGAATACGAGTTTGGGGTCCTTTATTGGCGGCGCAGTCCTCGCAGGTTCAGCACCAATCTTTCACATCTGCACGACTTCCCAACCAATAAAACCTTTCTCGAACTTTCTTAAGTGTCTTCATAACACCAAAATGAACTCTGCCTACACCGTTGTGTACGGCTTGCAACACTTCAGGAATTCTCTTTGAGAACAAAATAGTTTGATATTTGTTGTTTTTGCCATCAGAACTTTCCCAGATTCTTTTTAACGGGCCGTCTTTTATCACCAAAGAGCCCCATAAAGCCCAGTATCCTTTAAATTTCTGGGATTTGGCTGAAATTTCTTGGTAGCAAGGTCTTGGTGAATTTTCTAATTTCAGCTTAATTATAGGGCCAATATCTGGGTCTTCTTGTTGATCCTTGGATAACCTTTAGAGTCTCACTTTGAGAGCTTTGAAGTGCTGTTCTTCGGCAATGAAAATCGTCAGGATCTTCTCTTTCCTCGTGTCTGTTGCAATGTTTACAAGTTTCTAGGCATGGTCTTCTTGATAAAGCATCAGCATTTTTATGGTTTAACCCTTTGCGATGTTCAACTTTAAAGTCATATTCCTGTAGGCGCTGCAACCACCTGGCTATTTGTCCTTCGAGATTCTTAAATTGTAGCAACCATTTGAGTGATGCATGACCCGTCCTTAAAAAGAATTTTTGCCCATACAAGTACATATGAAAATGCTCCCAATGTTTTAACAATAGCCAGTAGTTCTTTTCTTGTCACACAGTAGTTGCTTTCAGGTTTAGAAAGAACCTTGCTGAAATAGGCTATTACTTTTTCTTCGCCATTTTGTACTTGTGACAAAATACCTCCAATAGCGGTATTGCTTGCATCGGTGTCTACGATAAAGATCTGGGATGACTCAGGATATGACAACATTGGGGAATTACACAAGGCTTTCTTCAAGCTGTCAAATGCTTCTTCACATTCTTCGGTCAATACATAACTGTGATTGTTTTCAGTGAGTCGATGTAACGGTCTAGCGATATTAGCAAAACCTATTATGAATCGTCTGTAGTATGTACAAAGTCCCAGAAAACTCCTTACTTCATGTCTGTCCTTCGGTACTGGCCATTTTTGAATGGCCTTAGTACTTCTCTGGATCGGTTTTCACTCCATGTTCGCTAATTACATGGCCTAGATAGTTTAGTTTTTTTGAAAACTGGCACTTCCTAGGACTGAGTTTTAAGCCAGCCATTCTCAGTTTCTGGAAAACAGCTTCAATATTCTTCAAATGACCTTCAAATGTTCTTCCAAGAATAATGATGTCATCTAAATATACTAGGCAAGTTTCCTATGCCATTCCATGTAATGTCAATTACATTAAACGTTCAAAAGTGGCTGGGGCGTTGCATAATCCAAAAGGCATAACTTTAAATTGCCACAGTCCAGTCCCAGAGAAAACGCTGTCTTTTCTTTATCCGCTGGATTAAGCTCAACTTGCCAATAACCACTTCTCAGATCCAGGGTCGAGAACCATTTTGACCCTGTTAAAGTGTCCAAGGTATCGTCAATTCTTGGTAAGGAAAAGCTATCTTTCTTTGTAATGTCATTAAGCCTGCAAAAGTCAACGCAGAATCTGGTAGAACATCTTTCTTCTTAACCAGAACTACTGGTGACGACAAGGACTTTGCGATGGCTCTATAATGTCTTATTTTTCCATATCCTCAAACATTTGGTCAACTTCATGCCGCTTTGCCAAAGGTATTCGTCTTGTAGGCTGTTTTATCAACGCAGCATCACCAGTATTAATTCTATATTGAACTACATTGGTTTTTCCTAAGACGCTGTCAGACAAAGAAAAAATATCTTAATTCCTTCTCAGAAGTTCTTCCAATTTAGTCACCTGCACTTGATTCAGTAAATATTTTGATGATATCAATACGTCTTGAAGTACCTTAGGGAGAATATTTACAGATCCTGAGAGTGGCAAGGTTGTAGAGGTAAATATGGTACTGGCAGGTAAGCAAGTTCCAATCTTGTCACCTTTTTTTACTTGCTGGGGATGACCTTTTAAGTTCATCATTTGACGAACATCATGTTTCCCCTGCATTGAGTTAAGATTCTTGCTGGTAAAATTCCCTTTACATGTAGTGGACAAACATGAACTGGTTTAAATAAAGTCACTTCTTCCTCGAAATCATCAATCGTCGCTTTCACTACAAATTCCGAACACGCAGGTAAGACAGCATCTTCCAGCAAAACCACTTCTCGGATAGTGGAATTATTTCTTCGTGGCAGGTTCATAACTATTTCTTCATTTTCGTACGGAGGACTCGTTAAGGTATGTCAAGGACAAACTTATTTTGGTTCATAACATCTAGACCAAGTATGACATCATCCGTTATATCTGCGACGAAAACAGTGTGTATGAAGGTAGTGTTTCCCAGAGTTACTTCAGCTTCATGGATGCCTTTCACAGGTATAATATCACCGTTGGCGGTTTCCAAGACATATTTTTTGTATGGATTTTCTGTCTTGCAAGGATCTATAATATCTGACCTTACGATGGTGTGGGTAAAGCCGGTATCTAGTAACATTTTACAGTCCCGACCGCGTATCTTCCCCGGTACTACCAAGCTAGAGCCATTATTCTGCAGCCGGAATACTTTAATTTTTATTCATGATGATGGGGCTTGGTAGCACCCAGCCAACTTGCTGGTACAGCGGCTTTGCACATGTCCCTCTGTTCCACATTTCCAACAACGGATGCCTTTTCTTTCCCTGAAAGATAAATACTTGCTTTCGTCCTTCGGTTGCCTGGTAAGAGCCTCTTGCAGCTCCTTCAGAGTTTTCGAAATGTCTTCAATTGTGGGGTGTTGTTCTGAAATGTAATTCAGCCTTCGTAATTTTCCTTGACTTCTGGATGTTTGCTTAACAGTTTCATACTGAAGAGCATATGCGAGTGTTTCAGATGTTTTTTTTAATCTAGCCATTTTTAATGGCTGGTTGGTATCAGGGTCACGAAGGCCTTCAATAAACCTGCTTACTGCCAACTTTTGCTTGATCTCTTCAGGGTAGGATGGATAAGTCAAATTAATTAGTCGCACAATATCGGTTTCTACTCTTGAAGACTCGTTATATTTTTGTCTTCGACATTGTGTGCCTCCTCGTATCATCTGTAAGTTCTTGCTTTAGTTCTTCCTGGTTCCTCTTCATATCTTCCTTGATTTCTTGCTTCATGTCTTCTTGATTTTTCTTCAGGTCGCCTAGTTCTTGCTTCATATCTTCTTGACTTTTCTTTATGTCTTCTTGGCCCCTCTTCATGTTTTCTTGCCCCTTTTCATGTCTTCTTGACCCCTTCTCATGCCTTCTTGGGTTTTCTTTATGTCTTCTTTAAGTTCATTCTTCATTTCTTCTTCGGTTTTCTTTATGTCTTCTTGGTTATTCTTCGTTTCTTGTTTTACATCTTCTTGGTTTTTCTGTATGTCATTATGCATTGCAATAATCAAGTTCATCAAAGAATCCAAATTTCCTGCCATGATTATTGCTACTAATAGAAACTATTTCTTACTTCTTTAGCTTCAACTGGATCCTAATCCCGCTTCCGACACCAGATGGTCCGGATTGGCCGGTAACCAAACACGTAGTTTCTGAATGCACTCCTTTTATTCAAAACACAGCTTACAGGTAGTACAGGTAAAAACTGGTTATACCTAACACTCAGAACTGAGGTAACCTAAAACTGTCACTGTCTACTTGTTTACACTTTGAAATCTCAAACTAAACTGAATCAAAATGTGTACTCGCGGCGCGCTTATATAGCCTTTACAAAAGGATGGAATGATCTAGAAAATTCTAGAATAATCTAAATACTACAGGATGAGAAGAATTAAGCCTAACAAAACATTCGAGAACAATTTTTGACATTATCATAGTCGTTATATGGATAAAAATTAAGTTAAGTCTACTTCAATAAAATAACAAATAATAAATAAATTCATCTAAATCTTAAAAAATCTGTAACTAGGGCTAAATTCGTATATATATATATATATATATATATATATATATATATATATATATATATTTATATATATATATATATATATATATATATGCTCTGGAAATAATGTAATCGAAAATAAGCAGAGCGAGTGTCTATTATTCAATCAATATGGCCAAACAATTCACAGCAACACAAATAATCCACAGCCGGGTTAAATTGTTGTTCAAATTGATCTAGGAAACGAGTTAGAAATAATACTAACTTTTAGAAAGATGCTTTTCATAGAAGCAGGAAAACAATGTATAAAAAATCTTATAACTTGTCATAGAAGAACCGAAAACTGAAGACATTTTCAACGCTTTGCCGTATAAGATATATATTAATAATAATTTAAATAAAATGAACAGATAATATTTCCAATTTATTTCATTTCCTGTGCCCCAGGGAGCCAAATAGACTTAAAGTACTTATGTCTCTGATCTATCAAATAATAGAAAAGTCGAGACATCATAGCAATAGATAACCGCAACTAAGCGTATGCATTTAGATAAAAAATGCAGTAAAATGTAAGATATTGTTCTCGTCATTTTAGGCAGTAAAAGCTTTTTGGCAATTTTTCACTCCAGACTTAACCTCGACACCTGCATCTGTTAGAAATAGAGAAGAGAGAACTTTGGTCAAACTACTAGACAGGGGAGAAATCCTTTATCATATTTTACTTTATATAACAGAGTTGTCTTGGGAGAAACAATTCTGGCGCAAGAAATGAACTTCTCTAACTGTCTTATCAAAACAACGAACGGGTCGTTTTAGAGATAGAAATTAAAGTAGTACAAAGAAAATTAGTGTGTGTCAAAGTTAAAGAAAAGAACCAAATAATTTTATGATGCATTGCACTAAAGTTACTAAAAATTTGGAAGATATGGAAAAAGGCACTATATTAATAAGATTAAGGTAGTGATTTTTCAAATATTTTGTGTAATTCAGTTTAAAGAGATTTATAGCGTGATATTATACACTCTAATGAAAAATAATTTTAGCGCTATGGTTAGGATAATATCTTAGGAGTTCTTTTTGCTCACATCAGATATCCAGAGAAAAGGCAACCTTACCGAGACATATTTAACCGCCTTAAATCAAATTTAATAGATCATTTATCCAACCCCGTCTTAAATCATACACCAAACAAGATAGAGAGAGAAAATAAATAAACATATTAGGGTAGATAGAAGTGACGCTTTCATATTCTTGCCAGCAAATGGAGGAAGTAACTAGTGTATTCGAGTGTGGTGTTCAACGTATTTTGCAAAAATATTAGTATTACCCATATAAATTCCACATTGTACAACATTTACCCATCGGCGATGCTGAGCGCCAAATATGGTTTTGTCAATGGTATTTACAACAAATCCATACTGAAAAATCTTTTGGCAAACTCGTTATCTGGTTCGATAAATCTTATTTTTCAAATACGGGCATTTTCAGTCGCAATAATTCAAGAAACTGGTCCGCAGAAAATTACCAGTTAATTTTCGCTTTGGGGTTGGGGTCTCGTATTTCGTTTTTGGAAGACACATAGTCTATAAAATTTTTGAAGGAGCTCTCACGGCGCGTCGGTAACTAAAAATCCTTAAGAAAGTTATACCACAACTGATGGAAAATGTTCCATTAGCACATTATAATGCCGTTTAACTTCAACAAGGCGGTACCCCAAGTGTGCACTTTTAAGGGCATTTTTGGGTCATAGCTTTCATCAAAGATGGATTGGTATCCACGGACCCATGGCCCCCTCGATCTCCGGATCTTTCGATTTTAGATTTTTTTCTTATGGGGTTTCATGCAATATAAAACACAAATATCAATCTGTAGCGGAATTTCGTAGGGCAATCGATTTAACTTTCCGAAATTTGCAAAGAAGGCCTATGATTCTTTTGAACGCTGTTAGAAGAATAACGAAAATAAGCCAATTTTTGTATACAGGGAAATGAACGTCATTTTGAAATCCACCTTTGAAAACTTTTGCTTTTTCAAAATTTTGTTTTTCCTAAATTAAGTTTCAAGTAAGATGGATAATAATTTTATTGTTTTGTTTTGAGAAAAATTCAATAATTTTAGTTAAAATGCTGTAATGAATAATTAAGAGCTGAGAATTAAAAAAAAAATTAAATTAAGTTTAAAAGTGTTACATCTTTAATATAATAATTACTTGCATGAATTTTGTTTTTAATACGTTTTAGCCATAACCTACTAATCGGACACAAAAAAATTTTGAGCTTGTTTTTCCAAATAACTGCATACATGTATATATTTTTGGAAAGCCCATATTAATCCTAATAAATATAAAGAATATACAGGGTGTCCCATTTAGAAATATAAAGATGGGTCCGATAACTTTTTGACCCGACCTCGTAAACTTATTCTGAAGCGGCACTGATTCTACGGAAAAATCATATTAGGAACAGTTTTCGCCTTTTTGATATGTTATCAGATATTTGGGATGCGAGGGATGCCCGAGAAAACCACATTTTCAAAAACGCCCTGTCTCTCAAAAACCAAAAGGGCTATGAAAATTCTAAGCCATCTTTACACACATAACAGTGGCACATATCGCGAAAACCGCAAACCTCTATCTTTAAAAATAAGGAACATACCCCGCAAAAGTACCGAAAATGGGATACTACAGGTATCCCATTTCCATACAATCCATGACGATTATCAAATTGCATACAGCCAATATGTTTGAGCAGAGTTATTAAGGTTGTGGATGACTGCTTGAAAATAAAAGGTCTTTAGATGGGCTGTTAAAACTAAGTAGTTGTGTCATAGAATATCAACCTTAAAGTTGTAAAGCAATTTTACCATAAATCAGTGTAATGTAGGGATAAACTAACGAATTTTTGGTGCGAATCTATTATCTCGGAACAAAATGGTTCATGGGATATCAAAAAACTATTTTAGCAATGGAGTTCAAATTTTACACAAAATTCGAGTATTGATAAAATTCTGGTGCGAATACGGAACAACAGTTTAATAAAAGGTTTAAAAAAGTAGGTATAAATCCATTTTCTAAAATAAAACCTTTTTATGAGAAAAGATAATAAATTACATAATTTATTTTATTATAAATTAGGAAAATTAAAGGAAAATGTCATACTAAAGTAATAGAGTATTGTTTTTACTTGAGTATGGTAAGTATGTATGTTGTTAACTAGTAGTTCTTTAAGAAGTTAAAAAATAATTAACAAAGATTGGGGTTTTTTGAATGGGGTACCCCAAGCTAATAATTAGAGCTAAGTATAAGGCATTCAATAATATCACATTGAATCAACTGTATTTAACGTTTCTTTACGACTATTTTTTCCTTAGACATAACATGTATGCGTTTTTAATTTTTGCGTTATTTATTTTAAATAATTTTATAATTTTAATTTATAATAATAATAATTAATTTATAAATATATCAGGTTTGATACCTTTATCTTTAAAGACAACCGAGAAATTTGACAAAAATCCTGTCATAAGAGGCATGTAATAGAGACAGAGAGGGAGAGACGAGCGATTTGCTACATAGTGGACTTAATAGGAATGTATTGCTTCTTATCGCCGAATTCTTGCCAAATTTTTCGGTATATTTAAAAATAAAGGTATCAAATCTGGTATAATTGTAATCAGCAAGAAGAGGCCCATTTTATGAACAGATAAAATACAGGGTTTTTCATTAAAAAAATATATTTTGGGTCTGCTACACAGTTTTGAGATATTTTGTCTACATAAATAATAGTTTTCTGTAACTACATTATAAACTCTGCAACTTTTATATTCAACATTTCGTATATAAGATATATATAGTATATAAGTAAATGCAGGATACTATTAAAATATGGATATTAATAAATGTTGATTTACAAGACTCCGTGCTTTTTAGGTCAAAGGTTAACACATTTTTTTTAATACAAAACCCCTACCAACCGTATTGGCGTCTCCCGAGATTGCTTATTTATTTGTTTCATCAGAGGTCTGTCCGTTTTGAT